>VZRL01001281.1:311406-421652 GCA_013397895.1 Origma solitaria | reverse complement strand
TTTTGAAATCAGAAAAGAAATGGGAATCGTGAGACAGGAGAAGGTGGTGAAGGTGCTTAGGAGGAAATTTGTGTATTTTGCAGCAAAGTGTAATCAGGCAAATGCCATTGCTTGAGTTGAAGTGCAGGGAACTTGACCATGTAACGTATATGGTATTTGGACGTCAGTGTATATGTTCTAACTCTGTTATTGTTTGTATTGCTATCTACTTTGTAGTAAGCTCTAATACAATTGCATGGCGTCTGGAGCATTTTTATCTCAAATATCTGCATAGAACCACTGGTTTTGATCATGTGGAAATAGCTTTGTAACACTTCGTTTTGTCTCTTTATGGGTATAAAATGGGTGTTGCTCAACTCTTCATTAAAAGAATACTAAATTTTCTGCAACATTGAAAGATTGCATTGCTACTTCGAAGGCGAAAATGCTGGTGTTGATGGGAAAATAGGGAAACAAACGTATTATTACTAAAACATCTGGTTGCAAATAAATGAACATGCTATTTGCCGGCACATCAAATATGTGATTAGAAATGCATTAAATTCGAGCAGTTCACAGGGAAAGTTATTGTAATAATCAATATGATGACTGATATGGATTCTGTAGTCTTTGAGCAGTCATGAAATCTTAATTTTAGAGAAAAGACAGAACTACTAAACAGAAAACACCACAGATGGGTTTTACTGTCTGACAGAAATCTCTTCCTTGCTTGAAAAGCCATAGTGCTTTTCTTAATATCTATAATATAGTGGATGTAGATGTACATAAAGAAAACTGGACTGTGGACAGGTGTTCTCATCATGATCCAAATATATTAATGGAAGAGGTTACTGTTCCTGGCCACACTCCAGTGCCCTTCTGAAGCATGTTACTGTATTGAGTAAACTGCTAGTGGAACAACCTGTTTAAAAAAATTGCGAGAATCACATCTGTGAGATTAAAGAGCTTGGTAGCCTAGCATTGCTTGAAAGTTCAGGGAGACTTCTCTCCTGAAAGGCTAATAGGCCTTAGTGTTTAGAGTCATGGCAGTTCCATGTAACTAATGACTGTAAGGAGAATGATACAACAACTGTATATTATGTTTAGTTACCTAATTAAAACAATTCAAATATGTACATGTTGCCTGATTTCTGTCTTAATTATTATTTGGCTCATTTTTTACAGCTGTTTTCAACAGCAGAAGTCAGCTAAGGGATAAGATTCAGAGGAATGAGAGGAAAACATTGTAGGAAATATTTTGCAATTCTACTTAGCTATTCTAGAATAAATCCAGTGGAACACTGCTGCTTCTCCTGCGGTGTGTATTTACATCATGGGAAAAACTAAGAGAATGCAAAAAGAGACAGTCAGTGGAAATGGGGTGTAACACGATTGAAGAGAGGGGTCAAATTCCTTCCTGCAAAAATGAGCAAACCTCTGTGAAAATGTCAGTGAAGCTTCGCTCAGAAATGTCAGGAGAAATTTTAGCCAGAGCAGGAATTTCACAATGAATACATTTCTGGTTTTGAAATAGAGCCATATCTTTAACACTTTTATGATTAAATGCAAGCATTTTCAGTGGGCTCTACTGTGCACCATTCTACGAGACACTTTTCCTGTTTCCTTGCTGGACAGCCCCTGTGTCTGCACTGCATTAGAGAAGGGCACCCTGCAGCTTCCAGGCTCCTTTCCACAAATGGGCGCTGCTGGCTCCTCACTGAGTACGTCAGTGCCCTGCGGCCACAGCATCTGCCAGCCTGATGAGGCTTCTGCCCCGTGTCAACACAGTCCTGGCTTCTCTGCCCGAATGGTCACCTCTACAGCACTGGTGTGAGCTCCGCAGATCTGCAACAATCTTCTTAAAAACTTTTTAAAAACCACGTTCATAGTTGTTCATAAAGCTTCTAATTAAAGTTTGGGAATTTCCATATTCAGTTCAATTCTGAAGCATGCAATTAATTTCCCTTAATTTTAAGTTACCTTTAGCCATATTTTTTCATAAATGAGTGAGAGGAAAGAGTGAAAGCATAAAGCCTTATTTATAAGGAGAAGAAATCTAAGAATTAAGGAGTTAATTGTATTCTGGCATGAAAAACATTCTCATTACCTCACTTGCCAATATGGGTAAACAGAAAGAAACAGAAATACATTTATGAGTATTTTATGGGCACTATTAATTTTGATAGATTTTGTATGTACATCAACATATCTGAGAATATTGATCTGTTCCTTGGATATATGTCCTGAGGTACATAATATAGGTCCTGCTAATTAGAAAACTCTTACATTTTTACTAACAGTAGATTTCAGAATATGAAATGTATTCAGGCTCAGAAGTTTGCTAAAAACTATTTCCATTACGGGGAATACAAGTAGCTATATTAATTAAATTTTTGAAGAGGAAAACCAGTTAGGAAGATTTGTTTCTTGCTAAATGCACAAATCCTTTTCACAGACAAGTTTTGTGGAACCCTATGCACTTACCTACATATTTTTATCCTCAAGAATTCGTACTAAGACAGCAAACCAAGAAAAATCCAAATGCATGCAAAAATAAAGGAAAAATAAGCAAAAAATTTCTCAAAAATTCACATCCCAGTTAAGCAAGTAACTGACTTGGCAGGTCTTGTCTTTGCTCTGTCCCCGCAGCACAGTCTAGGAAAGAGCACTCCTGGTGGGAGCTATTAGTCTTGAATAATAAAACAGATAACATACAGAGAAGGCTGGAAAGAGCCATTGCAGAGGTTAAGGGAGAAACACTAATTTTGGAAAGAAATCCCAGTGGTGGATGTAAAATTCACCCGAATAAAAGGGAGCACATGTTCTTGTGGCAAAACAGCTCAACAACCAAGAAAAGAACTAGACACAAAAAGCTTTGTTTCCTGATTAGATCCATTTATGGAGTTTAATATATTTGCCGTGTTTCTCCATCATGTCTTGTCCAAATTTTGGTTTCTGTGCAGTTGATTAGCTCCAGGTTCAAGCCTGGACTTCTCCTTTGTCAAAGAATTAAAGGGGGCAGAGAGGCCAGAAAGATCCCCCACAAAGTTTTCTCCTTAGAGTTCAGTCAACGACCTTTCTCATTTTCACAAGTGTTTCTGCTCATAAGCCAGCTGCAAACCCAGGAGAGAACAGGTCAAGTTTTACAGAGAAGATCTGCTCCCATATCTCTGCTTCAGTATTATTCTCTGAGAGCTGTTCCCTAGAAAATACGTTGTTCTCACATCTCCAGCCAACATCTGGCCTGAGAACCCCTGCTACCCAGATACGAACACAATCCCAGTCTTAACGCATTGCTGAGCTTCCCACTGAGGAGGAGGAAAATGTAAGAAGAGTAAATGCAACACTGCCTTCAACTCTACTGGTGCAGATTTATGACCCCATTGAAAAGGTGCTCCAAGATCTGCTGCAAAATAATATTTGTTGATTCCCTAGAAGTAGATTTTAAATACAACCACTCTCACATTGGAAAGGTGTAGTCTACATTCTGCACAAAAATAAGCATGAAAACCGAAAAATACTTTGTTAATGCAAAGTATAGGTCCAGGTAACCCCGAAGACTGCCTATCTTCCCTCAAAGTTATGAGCTGCATGGGCAGAAATGCCAAGGGTATGCATCACTCACCAGGAGTGTGCAACAGGGTTTAGAACACTGGGACTCTGGAGGATTAGTCGTCTTCCCTCAACTGCCTCTGCTTTATTTCCCTCATCTGCTCTTCTCTTTGTCAAGGCTCTCCAGTTTTCTGTACACGTAAAATTTAGCAATACTAATAACACATACTTTTGTAAAGCATTAGTATCTGCTAAAACAATGAAAACATTCATTCATATTAATAAGAATAATCGGTGGTGCCTATTGGAAGCAAAAACATACAGGAAGAGAACAGAAAGTATTTAGCTGGAAATATAGCAGTTGGGAGGAGTGTCTGTGTCATGTGTTGTAAATGTGGAAAACAGAATACAAAAGGCCCATTTAATTTACGTGAGATTCACAACCCCTCATATACCATGTTTGGTGCTGATTTATTTGAATTAAGACCACAAGAAAACCTCCTCTCACTGTTTTTTGTTGAATTTTTTAGTTTAATTTTCTTTTGTTTTTAATCAAGCTCTTGCTCAAGCCCTGTGAATAAGAATTCAGTAACACATTGTAAATCACATTTTGCAAGTTCTGTGACTTCAGATGAGATAGTAAAAGATAATGCTGTATGATTCACATGTGGCTGGTTTGTCATTCAGGCACCACATGTCAGATTCTCCATCTACACTGCTGAATGTGAGAGAGAAAAAGCTGAGGAGATTGCCAATAACATAATTTTAAGGTCCTAGTAATTAGAATGCTTTGGTTACTGCTGAAACACTTCAGAGTCTTATGAGTACAATCCTAAACCATTTTTTAACAATCTTTGAGTCAAATTCAATTTATAATGAAACTTTTCCAAAAGAGGAATTGACAAAAAAAAAGCCCAAAAATCAGCAACCAACCAAAACAAAACAGAAGAAATACAGACAGCAATCCTACCTTTCCCAAGTAAGTGGTAGAGAAAATTATATACCAAAAAAGTGTGACATCCCATCATGATAACAAAAGGTTTCTCAAAGCTCCACATACCAAATAAACATCTGAGTAAAACTTTTTCAACAATGCAACATTATTTTTAAGGTGTCAGGAATTGTCACTGACTACATTTGCTCAAACAAGGTCTAAGCAGAGTCACTGTCCTAAAACCACTCTGTAGTCTTTGGAGAGAAGCAGGTGAATTGCAATACAAAAGAGCAACTTCTGTATGTTGCCCCCAAAGAGAGTCTTAGCTTAGGTGTCTACGGCACAGGTGTAACTCACTCTGCTCATGGATCTACCATTCAACAAAATGAGGCCCAAAATGGTCTGACAATTGAATCATATTATATCGGAAAGATCAAGTACTGTTCTATAATTCTATACAACCCAGTATGCAAAACAAACAGCTGCACTCTCATGCACAGCTAGAAAGGACTAGTTTCTTATTCCTAAAGGTACCCAAGCTCCTCATGCGGCTCCGTTTTCGCTACTGACCTAATCACTCACACAAATGCATATTTACCTAAATAGACCACTGCAGAAGGTAGAATTATGGCATTGTTGGACATGGCAGTCAGAGCAGCCTTTCAGATAGATGCATGGTGGAACAAAGTATGATCATCCTTTTCTTTGAAGGCATCCACACCAATATCTCTCTGAGATCTCTCCAGCTGGATTTTGCACTGATCTGATGTATTGCTATGTTGTCAGCTGTCAGACAGCTTTGTAATATTAATTCTGTACAGGGCTTCTGATTTTTTTTTGCTTTCATTCCTTGAGGTTCAGGTTATTAAGGGTGCAGAAAGCTTAAACAACTTGAAAAAGAACGAAACTCTTGTGTCCTACATAAAAATGGAATGGTCTTCATAACTGGAGAAATAGATATAGCTACATATAAGGGTATATATTTAATATAATTATGTACACATTGCATTAAATACAAGTGTGCATATATTATGCATATATAAAGTAAAGGGTATTTGATAGGACTAAGCAAAAGAACAAAAAGTCATGTATTAGTAAGTACTACTAAAGAAGAGCTTACCTGAACAAGTTTTCATGTAAATATGCATATATTTACTTCTCCAGAGCATGCAGAAAATGTGGTGCCACTATCCTTCATTTCAAACCAGTTGAATGACCAGTTATGGATCTATTGAGAATTTTAAAAACCGTGTATTTTGAGTAGAGTACTAGTGATGGGAGGTATGATTTGAAGGCATGATTTTTATCCATAGTGTAGATGGTTCACCATCTGCTGTTTAAGAAGCAGCAAAATAAAAGTAATTATGCAAAATGTCTGTACTAGAAATGAACTGTAACAAAAACTATCCATAACCATTGGTGGTCTTCTGCTTTTCCTTTTAAAAGAATATATCGAGTCAGTGTCATTTTATCATGTGTTTAAGAAGTAAAGTCACAGCAGAGGAAAATATTATTACAGATTTATTATGTCTCAAAATATAGAAATATTTTCCAACAGCATATTTTAAAGAATAATATAACAATAATCTTCAGCTTCAGTCTCAAAATGATACACCATTATTTAAAAATATATTATTTAATGTACCCAAAATTTAGTATCCTTCAAATTCCTTTTAGAATAAATTGAGTTTAAAAAAGCATATCCACCTACCCAATTTATACAATAACAGTAATGTTTTTTGAGGACAACAGAGGAATCTAACTTTTCTAAAATGGTAATTCAGGTGCAGACATATTTTCCTATATGCTCTTGTGCATGAACTGCAACTAAACATAGATATTTAAGTAATGTCAGTATAAAATACTGAGGGGACCATAAAATGGAACTGTTCTATTAAGGGGAAAGAGTTCACAAGTCTGAAATCAGAACTGGTTGTTTGTTTTTTTATAATTGAGTGCAATGAAAGGATTTATGTATTATTCCAATAGCAAGATAAAATAAATTAGTTTCTGCAATAATGACAGCTGCCTCTTCACATATATACACACACTCACACACATGCTGATTTTATCAGTCTGTAATCATCTGAGCTTTCTGAGATATGTCTTAAATAACCAGAGAAATTAGAGTTTACATGAATAGACAGTCTAAGAAGAAACTGATAAATCCTATCCATTTTTTAACAACTCTTTGAGAACTGTTTAAAGCAAGCATTTTCAAGGAAGGCAATTCATGATAAAAACATGTGTTAAAATTAGCCATGTAATAGAGAGAAGACAATTTCTATTTTCCCATTTTCATAGCTCTAAGAAAGGGGTGCCCAAAGACATTAAATGTAATTAACTCAAAATAAACGTGTGTAGTGGTGGTGGGAATGGTAATCCCTAATTGGTTGTGCAATTCGCAGTCAAAGGATTTAATTTGAGGCCAAAACTTAGTGAGATTAAAAAGTTATTGATATGGATTTAAGAACTGTCAAAGTTATAATAGTTGATGATAAATAAAAGGGAAAATATCCTATATTGAGTCTCATTATTTAAACCAATCCCCACCTGATAGAAAAGCAGATGGGACTGAAAGTATGCTGCCAGTTACCCAACACCCTCTCATGTGTTTTTTATCTTTGCCTGAAAACAGCCACCACCAGGGACAACATTTTTGATTAAACAGGTGACAGCTGTTCCTGTCACACACACACACACATCCCCTGTGCCTTCCCTTGCACACTCATAAAACACATCCAGAAGTGGGAGCTAAATAAAACAAAGCCCTTCCATACCCAGTATTCTGTATACTTGGTGTATATAGTAACTCGTGTATGTAATAGGAAGGCTTGTGTTGTTTTTTGTTTGATGTTGGCTGGGTTTACACGCTATTATAAAAATACCTGCCAGAGCAGAGTTGTAGATAATAGACTGATATGATTTGAGGTAAGAATGGTGTAGTTCAATTTTTAGTGTTAACTTGGAAAGTCACAGATAGAGGCAAGGGTCTGTCTACACAGAATTTCCGAAGCCTGGAGCCTTTTGCTAACTCTGCAGCTCATGAGCCAAAAAGTAATATACTCCTCCAGTTACACTCATCTTGTTAAAGAAAATAGTTATAACAATTATGTGCAAATTTTTCACTTCTATTTTTTTTCTGCTATTTATTTACTTAAGCACTGTTGAACATTTCACCTTCTCTAATGGAGCAGGACTTCTAAAAGAAAAAATATGTTTAGCCAAGCAGTTTTATTTAGTTTTTTCCTCCTGTGCCTTTTTCTAAATAAATACCTTGCCACAGTTTTCATTGGCACAATATGACCAAATGCATTTTAGTTCCTCTAACAATACAAAGCAGTTACAGAAGTTCTGGAGTTTCTAGTTTAAAAAAATTCTATACAAAAAGGCTTTACTTTACAATATTGAAATGGGATAAAGCAGATTTCAGTATGGTCAATTGAAAAATTAATTTTTGAACTTCTACAGCATAGTGACCCATAAAATAAATGGTTCTGAAATTTTGCTCATACAAAAGAAACTATATACTTTAAATAAATAAAAGCTACTATATACATTATACTGTACAATTAAATGAGAGATGACATGAAATGGAATAAATTTAGGCCTGCCTTTTCATCAGCAAGGCTCATATCTTGACTTTATTACAATTTTGAATAAAACCCTCTGCTTTAGATTATTTTATTTTATTTTAGTGGCAGCCACATGAACGCACCACCATATTCCTGTATTTTTTTAGAATAACATTGGAACTGTCATCAAAGTAGAGCACGGAGATTGCATTCAGTTTTGTTGGTGCACAGCATGGCTTTGGTACATGATCAGGGAACATCAAGTGAACCTGAAAGACAGATAATACATAGCTCATATATCAAACAGAGAGGTACAAGGACAATGTCAGTGCAAAACATGTCTTTGCAATTCAGCAGGGGCTGTGGTCACAAATTTTCCTTGGTTAGCAACTTTAAAGCACAGCTTACCTCCAGCACATTTCTCTGATTTCAGTTGCATGGGCAAAGTTATACAATAAAAGCCGACAGAGAGATAAATGAGGAGAAGTGGCAAAGACAGAAAGTGGGTTTTGAGATGAAATTTAGAGAAGAATTGAAGTTAGGCAGCTGCTCAGAAAAACATTTAAACATATTGTCCATACCATCTCTGCTGAGGGCAGGGCATAACACGAAACAAGGTGTCACCAGGACCCCAGCATGTGCTAAAATGCTTTCCCATGTTGAGGGTCAGTGTGGAGGGATATCTATTGCAGACAGCAAAGGCCATGCAGGCAAAGCCTCATAATGAAACTGTTTTCAGCCTATGAAATGGTAAGATGTGGGGTCTCAGACAGTATGAGTGCATTTTAATGTCTTATCTAGGTATCAGTGGATCCAGTTCTACTTCCACTGAAATAAAAATCCGTTCATAAAGTGGGTTTCAGATGGACAGAATGTTTGGGGAAGGGGGTGAGGCAGAGAAGCCTTTATGCTCACTAGATCGAAATATATCATTGAAAGGTTAAAGAGAATGAAAAGAGTTTTGAACAGCATCCCAGAACAAACAAGATCTAGTGGAAATATCTGAAAATGGGGGAAATTCAAGTTCTTTGTACTTGAAAGAAGGTTGGATGTAATATTCTACACATGTTGAAGACTTGGAAACTGGGGAGGCCAGAGAAGAGGGAGTTGTAATAGAGAGGGCAAGAGATTATTAAGGCATGGATGAAGACTTCAGCAGTAATAGGTTTCATTTGTATGTTAAGCCTTTTTAAATCTGTTAGAGACATCTGTCTTGCAGTGATATAAACCCAGAGTCTTTGCCAGACAACAGAGAACAGTCTACCAGGAAACGATTTTTACATAACAGTTACCATGAGAAGGCCTTTTGAAATGAGCAATAATAAATCCTGAAGTAGCAGCTTTCTAACAGTTTAGACACGTTTAAAAATTGTTTAACAAATGAATAGCAAAGCACTGGAGAAAAGAACGATTTTGCCTCACCTAGGGCAGTGTTTGCCCTGTCACAGATCCTCGTCCCAGCAGCCCCTGCCACTGCAGATGGAAGCTCCATGGCCCCATGACACCCCCATGGAAATGATGTTCACAGCCTTGTCAAGGGTTTACCCCACATTGAGAGCAAGCCAACCTAATGACCTACTGCCTTGCATGACCAGGAACTCAATGCTACCCCTGTGCCTCTTCTGAGGGTGATGGGAAGCAGGAGGGCAGAAGAAAGTCTATAGACCTCATTAAATGCCCCCTGTCTTGCATTTATATGCATCTGTATTGTCAGTTTGTCTGAGTTCGGCTGCAGAATAAAGAGAGAGAGAGAGAGAGGTACTGGCCCAGTATTTCTCCTATTCTAGTACAAAAGAAAATAAAATAAAATCAGTAAAGCTTGGAGGGTTACCAAGAAACAATCACATCCCAGCCCAAAGAGGAGGCTTTTTCAGAATGGTGTAATCAGTATGGCCGGGAGTTGACTGCATTTGGATTAGGGTGGAGCGTATGAATAATTGCTTCCCAAGACATCCGCATGTGCACACCTTGTGTAAATCTGAAATTTTTTATAATTTAAACCAGAAAGCATTCAACTACTGTTATCTAATTTATGTACAGCTAAAATTTAATTAGCTTCATGATTTTTTGGCTATACAACTGAATTCATGTACAGTACATGCAGAGGGAGACACACAATTCCAAAATGGCCATAAAAAGGGGGAAAATTAAGTATCCAATTAAAAAAATAGGACAAACTGCACACATTTCTTAACAATGGGAAAATAACCATTTTTGGACAGGAAAGACACACAAGAGAAAGTAACACTGGGCCAACTCTTATTTAACAGTCCATAATTGCTGGAGGAAACTGTAACCTGGGGATCTCAGTGATATTGGCAACTTTTCTGGACAATGTTTGCATAATGCTAAACTATTGCTTAGCTGACCTACTTTTTTTCTGCTCAGGACTGTAGATATGCTGTTCTGCATTGTCTTCTAAGCACATTGCTATATTCCTTGCCAACGGGCATTTTCTGTTCCCTTTCACCTGAACCCCTTAACACACTTCTACTTATTTTCAGCTTCTGATATTTCCCCTGCTTTTTGTAAATCTTGCTGACTTGAATTCTAGTTTAGAGGAATAGTGTTGCATTGGTGATTAGGCTTGGAGTAGGTGAGTAAACGAAAAGTTGAATGGAAGGGGAAAGGTCTCAGCACATGCTGAGTTTTTAAAAATGTCCCTCTCATGTAGAAAGAATTGGAAATTTTCACAAATAGAATTTGTTTTCTATCAGAAAGAAATGAAATTTTATTTTTGTTTGGTTTTGGGTTGCTTTTTGGTGTGGGGTTTAAATTTGAGGGTGATGTTGGGGCTGGTATCCCAGGTAGTAAATCCACTCATTTCTCAAAGGGGAAAGATTTTTCAGGCCTTGACTTTTAATGTGAAAATCAAAGAAAAAGATCACCATCCACGGACAGACTCATCAGCATAATCTGATGGGCAGGATACTTTACCATTATTATCAGTTTAAATCAGAGGGAACCTTGACTCCATGTTTCTCTAAATGCTGTTGAGTGCCTTGACCTTTCCAGAAAGTAACTGGGGATGGCTCTTTCCTGTTCTAATCTCTTCAACTCTTTCCTGTTCTAATTTCATGCTGTTGCTTCCTCCTTGTATATTATCTCTCATTCCTCCATTTCTTAATCATTCTGCTAATACCAGAGCTATTCAGAGCCAGTTCTTCAGCTGGCACAGGTGAAAAATCAGTTTTTGATCAGAATGACCAGATTTTGGCCTCACAGCATTACATTTAGTCATAGTCTAAAGGTCATGATTTCTGTAGTTGAATGCTGCCGGGGTAGAGGAGGCCTAGCCAGCTGCCTCAACTAAGATCATCTTTTTGGCTGCTCTAGCTGAGGCACAGGACTAACGTAAGAATTAGCAGATGCAGAAAGCTGGCTGCAAATCTCCCTTTACATGTACCAGGCAGAGCAGCAGATCCAAACACTCTTATTTTTAAATTGCATTTGTAAGCCAGGCATGACTGAACACAATTTCTTACATGTAAATGCATCTGTTTGCAAAGCTTCACATTAAATTACAGTGTAAGAATCTCTGCCAACAGTTGACAGCAGAGGTCCACAGAGTGGCCAACTGTCATCATTTCTGGAAGGTAAAGCCTGTAGATGTTAACATTGAGCTTCAATAAGCTGCAAAAACTCTTGGAAGTGAGACTGGGGGCCCTTTTGGTTCCTGCCTACACAATTCTCCAGTAATATAACACAGTCTTCTCACATGCTATTGCATATTAAATGGAGGTGAAACCAACCACACAGGTCACTCTGAGCAGCTCATCTTCTCTCCAAGATAATCACTAAAGCAGGTTTTTGAAATGAGTTATGATTTACCCAGAAATAATCAAAATTCAGTAGTGGTAAACAGAAGAGTCAGACTGAGCAGAGACACAAAGTGCACTGTAGACAACTATAACACTCAGAGGCATACCAGAGTCTGAACAATGGCGTGGTTTGTTGCGTTCATGTGGGCATTGAGGGGGAAAGAACATTCTCCATCACAGTAAAAAGCAGCGTAGCCCTCCGGTGCAATAATCCAATCCTAAAACAAGAACAAATAAATCCACTCATTATAGTTTCTCACTCAGGGAATTTATAGCTATATCAAACTAAGACTTGTTCAATGACAAAATGAACTTCCGACAGTGGCATGTGAAATTAATGGATTTTTATTAAAAAAAGTACTTGCTTTGTTCATGCAAAATAGAGATGAATATTAAATTAAATCTAAAAATCTGTACTGAATACCAACTAATGAGGCTATAAGGGAGATTAAAGATTAAAATATATTTGCAGAATACTTTTCCTTCCAGACTAAAAATCTTAAGAACTTCTTGGTTCAACAAAAGTAATTAAAATGCATTCTCTTCCTTTAGCATACCCAGTGCCATTAACTGTATTATTGTGTGAGACTGAGGGTTGCTAGTGATTACCCATTGGCATGTCAATGAATCATATATTTTCAATATTTCAAGCAACACAGCATGGGCAAAAGACCACAAGAGGGAAAATATTTTAAAATGTTAATGAAAGCTGTGTGTTTAGTTTGCTGAATTCCTCCTTTGCCAGGTAATGGAGGTGCTGCAGGAAGGGCAGAGAGGATCAAGTAGCTACTTCTTGGGATTTGTATCTTTTTTTGATGTCTTATTTCACTCTGAGTTTCACTGATCAAATATTGTACAGTGTAGCTCTGGCTTTCCAGCTGAAACTTCTAATTCTTATAAGTGCCTTTTGTGTTAAAAACAGATTTTCTTTTTTCTATAGCTACCTTGGCCACTATGGCCAGTGATCTGAGAGCTTTGCACATCTTGGATCATAGCAGAATTTACTGTGTAAAAGAAGCCCCAAAACTGTTGATATCTGAAAAAAATGCCTGTAATCTAGAGACAATGGCTCACTTGTTCAGTGGCCTGAGTTCCACACCACAAGCCTGTTCTGTGGCTCTGGACAGGGCAATCATGCTTTGCAGACTTGGGAAAACAGTCTCTGCCTACTTCTTTAGGCTGCTGTGGGGATAAATATACTACAAAATATCAGACAGGATAATGAGGCCATATGAGAATCTGAGCTAGATACATAAAGGATGAGCTGTCACTAAAGAGATAGCACACTTCTCTTCATAGACTTGTTCTGCGCTTGGAGAGTCATTTTTAAATAATTCAGGAAAATGTGAAATTCACAGACAGCCATCCCTGAATTCTTACCTACATATGCAATAGGTTGCTGATGGCCTTCTTATTCTTTCATTATAAAGAGTTCCTTGCTTTCTGGAAAAAAAACCCTAGATTGATCTCTATTTTCTTTGCCCATAATGCCCTGCCTCTGACATCATGACCTTTTACTGAAAGTATGTTATTTTTTTGTTACTGTATGGCAGGATGAGTTTTCCTCAGAAATTACATAAAATTAGCTGTGGTGTTATAAAGATCACTGAGTGGTGATCCAAGATTTATTTTCATAGGGACCCTACTCCAGTGAAACCTCTATGACCTGCAGTAGATAGCAGTGAGGTTTAAATCTGAACTAGTGAAAATTTCAAACATTTCATTACTTGTGGGGATTTTGGTTTCATTTACTGCAGATTCATCCATCTCTTGAGCAGTAGTTCAAATTTATCTTTATGTGAATGAATGCAAATCAAGAAGCCACTAATGTATGCAATGTCTTTGATAGAAGAGCTAAAAAAGTTATAGTGATAGCAATACTGATAAGGATTCGTTACAAAACGCATTTAAAGAATTTGTCTCTCATCATTGAAATACCAATTCCCATAAAGAAAACAGAGTGTAAATAATGGGGGACTTTAAAATAGACTGCCCCAGTTTGAACTGATAGGAAAGAGCATTTATAATCATACCTGCCATCCTAAGTCTCGGAAACTCACATAAAGTTCGTGTTTCTTACACGCTTGCTTTTGCTCACTTGTGTTATAATCTACAGGAAGAAAATAATATTAATAAATTTTTTGAAGCATTGCTTGAACTGACTAGATTTAGATATATTTGTACCAAGCTGTGCAAAGGAAAGCAAAACCATACTGTCATTTATATTCCTAGGGTTAGTGGTAAAGGCAGTGTAAACCTGGAACTACAGAAATCAGCAGAGTCAGACTGATACAATTTCTATACACTGGCAAAATAATGCATACAGCATTAGGCGAAACAGGTTTACAAGGTGTCTATTTGCTGGCTAGCTTGGTAGCACCTCTGATAATATGCACACAAGGTAATAAGAGAGGACAAGGGAGAGCCTGATCCAAAATACAGGGAAGTCATCTGTATGTTGGCACACCTTTAATTGCCAGATAAAGAAAGCAGCCCAATTCAAAAGGCAAATTAACAACAATAAAAAAGGTCCTGAAACAAGAGAATTTCCAAAAGTCTTTTAAGTAAACGCACAGTAGCACATTTTATAAGTCTTATTTTTTACCATATTTTCTGGAAATATTCACCACTTGATGATCTTTAGTTGATAACACTAATGTAAACAAGTAAACTAACAGGTGCTTTTTAAAGGACTGAAAATTCACTCTCACAGATGGGTCAAGATAGAAAGACTCAGAGAACCTTTCATATATGCTTGTCCATGACAACCTTACTCCTGGAGAAATTCTAGCACTTGTTCCTTACTGCTCCTAAGTAACAGGAAAGGAAGGGAAGAGAGCCATGCCTTCATCACAATAGCTCCCAAAATCAGTTTATAGGGCTGTTCACGTGATGCCATGAGTGAGGCATGTGACAGAGCAGGGAGTACAGGCTGTGTCCTCTGTTTCCAATTCAAGAATGCTTAAAGTGACTTTTTTGAACCAAAATAACCATTCTTGAAAAAAAGTTCACAAAAAAATTCACAACAACAAGAAAAAGCAAACAAACAAAATTCCACAAAACCCAAACAAACAAGGAAGACATGGTAAAAGAAACAAATCTTTCAGTTTCAGGAAAATATTTTTTTTAGGAACATTTTAACATTATAAGGCTTGAGACTGAAATGGGAAGGTCTCTGAAAAATTTCAGGATAATTAAGAGAGAAACTCCTTTTTCACATAAAATGAAAATAACTTCTACAGTCTGTGAACTAATTTATGTAGTTATTCACTATCCTTGAAGAAAACTCTTCCAAATATATCGCCTAGAGGAGTTTTTCTGCAAATTTCCCAAAAGCTTCTTGTCAGCCATCCTGATCTCTGCTACCATTGCTTCTCTGGGTTCTCTTCAGCTCCTCTGTGTCTTTCTGAAGATGTGATGGCCACAACCAAACACAGTGTAAAATAGAGTAAAATAGTTATTTTATATTATTTCAGGCTTATTTTCTAGTAGTATAACCCAGAATAGGAATTTTGCAGCAAAACCACGCTGTCAAATAATCAGCTTCCAAACTTTTTTTTATTCTGGCCTTCTCAGCCTTAGGAGTCTGTTGTAGTTATACAAATCAATGAACAAAGAACAGATTGGGGATGAGGAAAGTTGATGAGAACTGCACCATGATGGGGCTGCAGCAGTTATGGTATAGTTAAAGTTCTAGGGATGACATCCACAACAGCATTGCAACCCACTGCAAGCCAAGCAAGTATGGCACAAATCCACTGTGGCTGACTAGAAAAATTATGACTGAACTCAAATTCAAATAGGAAGCAAAAGTAATGTGGAATTGGGATGAACAACACAGAAATAATAGAAACATGTTGCCTGGGCATGCAGGGATGGATGTTAAGAAAGCTAAAGATTAGCTGGAATTGAAATGTGAGGGATGTGAAAGGCAACAAGAAGCACTTCTACAGGTATAAAAGAAAACATAAGAAAAAACCAGCTTTGTTGTTCAGTAGAGCAAAGGACCTAGCGAAAAGGACTCAGAACAGGTTAACATAGACAATTACTTCTTTGTATTGTTTTTTACAGGCGAGATTTACCCTCAGGACTCCCAAGTCCCTGATCCTAGTGCCTGAAGCTCTATCCACAGTAAAAGAGACAGAGTTAGGAATCAGTTAAGCAACTTGAAGATACATAAGTCCATGAGTAGAACAGATGATTTTCAGGGTGGGGAATGAGCTGACCAACATTGCAAAGTCACTTCCTGCTATTTTTGAGCATTCATACATTGAAAGACATTTCCGATGATTCAAAATGGAAAATGTCACACCCATCTTCAAGAAGGCCAATCAGCTTAACCTCAGCTTCTAGGAAGTCTTTGGAACAAATTCTCATGGAAACTGTCCAGGCACAAAAAGAACAAGAAGGTGTTTTGGGAACAGTCAGCATGAATTTACTAGTTCAAAATGTGCCTAACCAACCTGACTGTTTTCTGTGATGATCTGACTAGCTTTGTGGGCTTTTGAAGAGCTCTGAGTGTTGTTCCCTTTGCTTTTAGGAAGGTTTTGTATATGGTCTCACGTAGTATTCCTCAAGTCAAATTGGTCAAACCAATCAATAGCGCTGATAGGTAAGAGTACCTTTGAAAGGCAAGAATGTAATGGATGGAGACTCAGCTGGGCTGCTGGGCCCAAACAGTTGGGATCAATGGTAACCTACTTGCCTGGCATCTGGGTACTAGGGATGTGCCTAAAGGATCAGTACTGGTATTAACGTCTTTGTAACTTGGACAATAGAACAGAATGTGCTCTCTGGAAGTTCACAGAGGATATGAGATCTGGGAGGAGTGCTAAATCATCCCAATTACCAATAAAAAATTGGACTGAACCAGATTCAGAAGAGACTCGACAAGACGTCATTCAAAATACCCAAACAAATTTTTCTCTTATTGCTAACCTGCTCTTTGGATAGGTTTTTTCTTTATTTTTTAAACAGGCTGTGTACCTACTTTCCATTCAATTCACATGGGTCCAATATGACGCCAAAATTGTGTCAAAAGCTGTCCACAAGTCAAGATGAGACCATTTGTAATACTAAATAATCATCAGGGATGATAAGTTAGACTTTCTAAGCTATAACGCCTCAAATCCTCATATGTTTTAAAGACAAACACTTCATTCTTTCCTATGGTATTTTTCTGGCCTTTCAATGACAGTCATTAAAGGATCTCCACATATAGCTGGTTATGTGTTGCCATCTCAAACACCCCCAGTTGTCCCAGGGCATGCAGGGTCAAAATATACACCCGCATCCCATGGGAGTTCAGTGTTTTTCTGGAGTAGCACCTGAAAGCAAGGCAGGATGCCCTAAACATCAAAAGTTTCAAAAATCAATGTGTCTTTAATACAACCAAAACCCCTAAGTCATGCCTTGTGCTGAGTTGTCTGTGATAATCTAACATGTTCTGCACACACTCTAGAAGTGCAGTGGGAGTAGTTGAAAGTAAAGGAACTTAAATAAAATGGAACTATGTTCGCTGATCATTCTTCACAAGGATATATACATTCACTTTCACTATCATCAGTGCTGATAGGAGGTGAATATTGAGCTTTTCTGTCTCAGCTATTAGTGGGAATTTAAAAGTCATACATATAGAATAAAAGTCACTTTGCAAAAAAACTGTGACTGAAAAATGTGGAAAAGATGCACATGAGAAAGTCAGGAAAGCCATGATATGGTTTTAGATAGCACCCAAGCAGGCAAACAATTAAAGCTGAAGATTGTGGCTTTGCCAGCTTTCTCTGCAATGATGTTTTCATATTCAAGAAAATGTGCAGAAGTTTTTGTGCCAGGATGTAGCAGAAGTCCCTACAGTTAAAGGAATAATAAGTACAGAAGTTATCACACAGATGCTGTCATTGTTGTGATATTCTGAACCATTTTAATATAGGTTCAAATGACGTGTGGTCAGACCAGAACACCTGATAAAATGGCCTGTGTGTGCAGACTGTAAGCCATCTAACCCATTCACCTACAAAGAAAGTGAGGCTCAGGAAAGTCTATATTCCTTCCTTGAATTCTATCTTTCATGTAAGACAAATGCTGTGTGTAATATAACATTTCATGTAAGTATCAAATGTGACATTTATAATAAGATCTGGTGCCAAGGATTCGTTTTCACATTCTGTAGTTTCAAGGCCCATGCGCTTATTCTGTCAAGAATCAAAACCATAGGTTATAACGATTGAGAAAACATTGTTCCTCAGCTATTCAGGGACTGCAGTTGGAATCTAAACCCCTACATAGTAGAAAGAGCTGTGGAAGAAGGGCAATAAAATATCTGTATAAGAAATTTCATGCGGTTTTTTTTCAGGGGAAATAAAGACATAAAATCATGCTTATACATACTATTACAAAGCATTATATCTTGAATCAGTTAGTGTGAGACCAATAAAAAACATATAGGAACTGTAGCCTGAAGTATTGTTTTCTGGGTTTATCTCACTGCATTAAGAACAAAAATTATGTAGCTTAATTTTTTAGTTTCTTGGTGTAAGTCACTATTCAGTATTTAAATGTGGACATTTTCTAGTGCCCGATTGCACTGTAACTCTTTTTAGAAAATGTTAAAAAATTTGAAATTAAGCCATCTTTTTATAAAAGGGAGAGTTATGTGATGTATTTTGTGAACAGCCTGTCTGGTTTTGGCTTGGTTTGGGGTTTTAATTATTTTTTCTTTTATCTACAGTTTGACAAAAATAAAACTGGGTAAATAATAAAATTCAATCCTCTTTATATAGCAGGCATGTAGAGCCTGAATGCTAAGCTTAATTCTGTCTGGTTTTGCATTGATGTCATCCTCTCTTGAAGTTCTTAGCTACACTGGGATGATGACCCCGATTCTGTCAACAATTTCCCAGCTGTTACAATAACCAATACATAAGATTTCATTTTCTTCATATTGTGTTTGTGTATATGAGAGAATCATAGAATGTTAGTTGCAAGTGACCCTGAAGATCATCTAATTTCAACCCCCCTGCCATGGGCAGGGACACCTTCCACTAGACAGGTCTCTTCCAACCTAAACCACTCTATGATTTTGTGAAACTTCATGAATAATTAAAATATGTCTTGTCCTTTGGAAGGGAAGAGCTGAGTTGTCCAGTGGGGCTTTCCTTTTTGATGTGCTGAGAACACAGTAGAGCTAATTGCTGAAATCCAAGAACTTAAAAAAGAAGAAGGAAGAACAAAGAAGGCAAAATACAAGAGGTAAGAGGCAAAAGAAAGATGACAAAAGCAAGGGCAAAGGGCAACAGGAAAGAGAAAAGAGAAAGAAAAAAGAAAAGGGAAAAAAGAAATAGAAAATCAAGAAGAAAAAATAGAAAATGAAGACATGATTGTGGTAAAGTTGAGATTGATGTATAGAGAGAGATATATCCAAAGTCTGTGACCTATGAATGACAACATACCTATCTGGGCCTGGATACATTAGCACTAACTATGTAAGGGAGCATTTTTCACTGTCAGTGTCTCTTAGATGCTGTAGATACAAGATTATGGAAGAAGCTTAGAAACAAAAGACCTACATCACACAATTATGTTTGCCCATCATTGTGTCAAGTGTCTTGCATCAAGGAGTGAATGAGAATTGAATACAATCTATTGACAGTCTTCCATGAGAAAGATGATGGGCAGAATTCTTTGGTTTATTCGTCAAAAACTTTTGTGTTTAAATATGAAGAGACGAGTAATGCTTTTGAAATGCTGTTCATTACTGGAAGCTGTAGAGAACTTGGAGAATTAGCCTTCTCTCACAAAGCTGAAGGGATGCAGCATATCCCCAGATCCTGGGTCTGCTGAAGAGGAGGAAAAGAGCATAGCTTTCCTCTGATTGCAGGCTCTTCACATGGAGTGACTATATTCTGAAAAGACTCAAAGATCAGAGAAATAAGACTGTTTTATGCTCTATATCTTTTTCACACACTGGTAGCATCTGGATAGAATCTGTATATTGCCTTTGTAGCCTTCAGCATGCTCATCCACTGTATTTGAAGAGTATTGTTGCAATAATCATTAGAAGTGTTCTGGATCACCTATAGTGTGAAAAGTCCAGTGAAGGATCATTAGTGACACCCAAATAAAAGAAATTTATGCATGGAAGGAGCATGGAAGCTGATTTGCCACTGTGCAGGAGCTACACCTCCAAGCAGTTTTGCTACAGAGGATGCTGCTATGAGAAGCTGTGATCACTCATCTACCTTCAGCTTTGCCATCTTTTCCAACCAGCCTATATCTTGCTTCCTCCCTCTCCAGGTTATAATGCCTCTGATTTTGACGCAACTGCATGTGCAATTGCTTCTTAACCTGTTTTGCTTGTTGGTTTTGTTTTGGTATATATTTCTTTTTTTGCAGAATGGTTTTCTTGAACTGCAATCTCCTTTGAAAGAGATTTGCCATGGATCAACATATGAGTGATGTACATTATACTTATGTACACCTTAAAGAGATTAGCAGAAAATTTGTTTCATAATGTTCATTTCACTAGAGATGTTCTGATATTTTTTGTTTTACAACAGGTCTGGAGCACAATGGGATGCACAGACAAGGTTGAAAAATATTTTGAGATTTACAAACAGCTCTCCCTGAGATAATTCTCATGTCAATGCTACTTGCCAGCACATGATAAGGTTGTGTTTTTCCCAGGTTAAACCAGCAAGGAGCTTGTGTTCAGCTTTCCTGCTATAATCAACAAGGCTTAAGAAATCTGTTCAGTTCTGTTTTTTTCATGCATTAGATACATAGTATTCAATCTGAAAGTGTGATATTTATATTTAGGTATCTTGTGTGTACCATGTACTTAGATGATTTTCCCTTCACCCAAAATAATGTGATTCTCTAAATTAGCAGACTTTTTCCAGGGAAGGTGAAAAATTATTTAAATAATTTCTTTCACTTCTTTAGCAACTTAATATTAGTTTTTGGTTGTTATGGTAAAATTATCCTTCTGCAAAAGATCTGGGAAAGGCTTTTGCTTTGCATTCGAGTGGTCTCTAGCTTTCCTCTGTCAAGGTCCTGAGATGGGTGTAAACAATGCATATTGCTCATAACTCTTCTCAAATAAATGGGTCCCACTCCCCGGCTAAATTCCTTCCACAAAATACTGATTTGCTTACTTGTAGACATCCACAGGGTTTAAGAACAGCACTTATGTTAAGGTTTAGATATGCTGTTATTAAACCTGCCATGGTTCTAGAAAGATACACTGTCACACCCTTTTCCCAAAAAGTAGATATATTCGTTCAAAAGTGAGAATATCTAGAAAGTGACTTTGTGCCTTCAGCTGAAAGGAGCATTTCAGGAAAAACGGAAGCAAAACTTATTCCAGGCTCTAACAGGATTAAAAACATTTTCATGTGCATTATTGTCAGTACCTTTCAGGTAAGAGACCAAATTTACTCTATGGAGGGATATATTCTATATTTACATCAGTATTTGTCAGCTGGTCTGAACTCATGAACAGTTCACCATTTTTCAGATTGCTTATGCTTCCTCATTTCCAGTATTGAGATTTTTGTGTTACATCTAATCTTCTTCAGCTGAGAGGCAGTTTAACAAATGTCTAAACACTGTCCTTTGCTCAGGCTTCCTAGACAAGAAGTTGGGGGCAATCCTTCTCTTTACCTTCTACTTTTTAGCAATGCATAGCAAAGATATCATCCAGTTGCCTACTGCCTAGGACCAGTTTCAAGCTCAGACACAGCCTTCCTTGAACTACTCGGCCATTTTATCATTCTGGGGCCCATGATACAGGCAACTGCTCTGACTTGCAGCAGGTAGATCATGTCAAGGGCTAACATAATAAAAGAGGAGTGGGACATGGTTTCCTACAGTTCAGCCAGTGAGCAGCATCTTTTTGAGCTGTTGTGACTCCGTTGCATTTGAGCAGGTTCCCATAACTCCTATAAACAGACCCGTAAATCATATCTCCATCTTACCCCCAATGCTTGGCATCCTAGAAGACTCCTGTTGACTACTGGATTTGTTGCGGTTCTGATTTTTCCTTTTATTGTTGGTTGCTCGGACAGAACGGAAGAGCACTTCACTTGCCTTGAAGAATGCAACCATGAATGGTTGCTTTGACTGAGGCCCATGTCTTCCAACCAGGCCAGCAGATTTAACATTGATACTTCGACCTATAAAGTAATGGAAACTGCAAGTTAAAAAGGTGAGTTTCTGCTCCGCCCAAAGCCACAGTGGGAGTTCAACTGCTGACTGAAGAATTATAAGGAATTTACTATAATCCTGAATTTACATGATTAGGAATCCTATCCACATTTTGTGGAACAGAACTTACAAAGACAAAAAACTCAACCACTTGCAAAAATCTTGACAGCTTTACAGGTACAATTTGTTATTGCATTAAATTGCAGTCTCTGTGTGCTATATATCTTATCCATTACATAAGCATTTTAATTCAGTCTCATGCATACATCTAAAGAACTGAAAAATAACTGAGCCCCATTAAAGTCTATTTGCTATAGAAAGGATAATGTAGTGCAGTCTTCTAATTTTTGCACCGTTTCAGAGTGATGTGGAACCTTATATCCCCAAAGCAAATCAGTAGCAAATAGAAGTGTAGATAATAAATATAATTCTGCTTTTAAAATAAATATTGCACAATGTTACTCAAACTGATGTTCATTCACCAGTAAAGGTAGGAAACCATTCAGTCGTTCAAGAGAAGAGAGTTTGAAATATGTACATTATTGACTCTGGTCCTGTTCCCAGGAGATGTGCATATTTCTTTAAAATATTTGTTCAGTCAGGACTGTGTGGTAACCTCACTATATTATGTGGTCTAAACCTCACTGAAAGAAAGGAAAGCAAAGCAAGTCCCTGAAACTGCATCAGTGACATTTTAGCAAATAAACCCTTGCTCTTAACAGAATTTATTTTGGCAGCATAAACACTTTTGTGCGTACGTGTATTATGCAGAGTCCTTCAACCGTCAGAAAATGAGACAGTGTCATGTGAAGCTGTGCAGCTGTGCAGGGTGGGGGACACAGAGGTCCTTTAAACGGGAAGGTATGGGCACAGGCACCATGTGCCGGGCGGCATCGGCGCGCCTGAGCATTTTTCTAAACCCACTGGAAAAGTTTGCTACAGAGGAAACAAAGGCGCATCTGCCTCACAAACCTATAATGCTGTTAACTCAATCACCCTGAAAAAGAGCTTGCAAACAAGCATAGGAGTAAACCTTATAGAAATAAGCATATAGGTTTCCTTTTCAAACAGAAACTTGCAGTGGCTGCACTCCAGAGTCTATATTTCTTAAAAAAACTCTACCACTGGCATAAATGAAAGAGGCAGTTTGATTTGTGGTTAAAGTAGTTTCCATTCTACTTTCACTGTAACAAATGTATTAATTCAGCTCAGACTTCCTCCTTCTGGCAGCCCTTTTGCAGTAAAAAGAGAAATTAGACATTCCAGCCAAATACCATACCTTGAACTGACCCACTTCAATACATAAACACTTTTACAACATGTTTATTCAGGTGTAGCACTTTAAATTGGTTTAAGATGTTTCCAGTGACAGAGAGTCCAGCAAAGGCAAGAGTAGAACTGAGAAAGTTAGCAGTTATGGAGCAGAGTAATTGGCAACATATTCTGAACAATTTTGATAATTACTTTTTTGACTGCAAGGGAAAAATATATTTGTTGAAGCTTCTGATTTCATTTTAAATGCCTTTTTGGTCCTGTGTTTCTTTAATTCTTCCTTTCATGTGTTTGAGTTACTATTAAATAATTCAGTAACAGTAATTTCTATATATTCCAATCTTCTGTTGCAACTCAGATATGAAAAACTGTACAGACTATTCTTTATTCATAACAACATGGACAAGCTAGCCTCTTACCACAAAGTTCCATGTTTCCCTTCACTTCTAGAGGGAATATTTTTACTCTTTTTCTTTATTTTTCCTTCCAGTGACTTTCAGAATTTTAATTTTATCTGTAAAATATTAATGCTTTACTGGTGGACATTTTAAGAATACTATTAGATTTATATATTGAGAACTGTAAAGATGTGTGAAGTTTTCTGAATTTAAATCTAGGTTCTCTGAATTTACAATGGTGGATATTGTGTGCGAAGCAAAATATCCTTCAAACCAGTGTGAACTCCCTTTAAAATAACTTCTAATATTATTAAGTTTCCTCTGGGTTTCCTCTAGACTTCAGCAATGAGATGGCTATTAAGATTCCACAAGTTAAGGCTTACTTGGTTGTCCAGGGTATAGAGATATACTATAAAAAATTAATCCTGTAACCCACAGCCTTTTTACACACAGAAACAGCTTATGTGACTTTATTCCTTTATGTGCTTGATCTTCTAAGCAGCCAGCACAAGTTTTTAGGACTCATTTGTTCAATTCATGAATAGTATATGCACTGGATCTGCTTCTAGTGCAGAGGAAAACTTTTATTGACTACTCTGGGTTCATCGTTAAACTTTTCTCTCTCAGCGTGTCATAAACCTTTAGCTTAACTGTAATTTGTAGAAGATGAAGCAATCAAAATATACGCTGCCCTTGAGATGCAATATTTCTTCCAAGGAGGATCTCTGAACTGTTTGGTTTGGAAATTCAAACTACATATGTTGTCTCCATTTTAGGTTGCTTCTTTTCAAAAGAAAGTTTGCATTTACAAAACTTCTATTATTCTTAAAGAAATAATGAAAAAGAAAAAAAGGTGTATATGTGGGATATTTTCCTTCAGTCTAAAAACACAAAGTATTGCCCTTCTTGAACAAGAGGTATTTCAAAGAATTCTGCCACTGGAAAGCCTTCTGCCACAGCAGTCACTCCATTGCGTGTGCCATGGTCCTCCTGTTTGGTAGTCCTTAGCTTTGTCTCCGGTGTCAATTTCAGAATACACTAAAAAAATTTTACTCTATCCTGAATTTCCCCTTGTAGCAAGAAGAATTCATGGGCTTTATTTTTGTAAGTGGTTTTAAGCTATCATTTCTTGTTAGCATTTAGAAAAGTCTTGGCTTCAATGACAACTGCAAATCCAGGTCTCTCAGGCATGTAGTTGTTCCATGCTGTGGCATTTAACTAATATTTTCTAAAATCATCCGAATGACTCAGGCTGACCTGCTTAACTACACTCAAACCTTCAGTCAGCTGAAACTTGTAAAACCAAAACAGCAAGGTTTGCCTTTCTGCTTCTCTTGAGCATTTCTGTGCAAGAATTGAATGTGGTCAAACATTCTGAAAAATGGGTTTGGTTTTATTCTTCCATCATATCTTTAATTCCGAGTATTTCAAAGATTTTCTTCAGATTTCAGAAGAAGAAAGTGCAAGTAACCAGCAGCCAGCTTGTGCCTGCTCCACTAAACTTAGCCACAGCAATTGTCCTTGCACCTAGGGAAAAAACCCTAAAAACAAAACAGATGGATTTACTCTGCGCAGTGACAGTTCTGAGCCTCTGTATTCTTCATATTCTGGCATGCGCTTCTCAACCCTGCTGTGACAATTAATTATTTCTTCTACATACTGGCAGGTATATTCAGAGACTAAGACTTATTTAAAGCATTATGTTTCAAATTTGCCAAACTCCTTAGTCCTTTTTCATGGGATTCTGAGTCTTTGGCAAGAGATACTTGTTTGACTTGGCTTTTTTTTTTTTTTTTTTGGCCCTTATAGTATTTGATAGCAAAGTGCCCTTAGCAGTTTGCATAAAAACTTGCATGGAAGTTCAGGTTTGACTGACTGAACTGAATGAATATTTTTTGCCTTTTCACATTCTCTCCCCTAATAATAAAGGAATTGCTGCTGCAAAACTAACTGTGAAGTTTAGCTTACAAAAAGTTCCTATCTCAACAATCCTGACCATTTTTTGCTTTTTTTGGTTTTTTACCCACAAAATAGGAATAGCAAACAGGGTGATAACTTCAGAGCTATTTGCTGTGTCACTATGTCTGCTTTAGTGCTGTCACATGCAGTCATATCATACAATTCTTTTCATGAGCTGATCAAGTTCCTTCTTAAAAGTTCATTTCCCCCCCAGCTGCTCCAAATGGAAATGAAAGAGCCCTTCAAGCTTTCAGTGACAATCTGTCTCGCAGTCTTGACCTGGAGACATATCCTTGTTTTTCACAACATTCAGAAAGCTGACTTATTCTGAGATTGCCAGTGTGGATACCAAAGACAGCAGTAAGATTTGTGCCTTGGCTTTTTCTCCTCAGACAGGAGATATTTTATGTAAAAAATTGATCAAACACTAATTTTGCAAGAGCTTTCAGTCATTATGCATCCTAGCCAGATTTACCCTGGCAACACAGCACAATGAGTAATTCCAAAATCCATTATTTTGTCCTGAGTCATCAGACTGCAGCAAACCACTCATTTTGTTATGGAAAACAAGCACTTATTTACTTTTAAAAGTGTTCGAGAAGCCACAAAACCCATTTTACAGATTAACCACTACTGTTAAGTCACAGTTCTTATTTTGGTAATAATTTTACATATTTGTAATTAGTAATGAAAAATTTAGTAGTTCTGAGAATTCATTTCAACATGGTTTGCTAAAAGAAATTAAAATTCTGATGCCCCACCTATGGTTTCCTTCTTTTGGGGAGTGGCATCTGAAATGAAGATTGGGAAAGACATTTTGAAGAAAGATCCTGAGATATTGGATCCAAGGTCCAATAATATTTGAGAAAAAACTGCCCATAGGCTCTGAGTCTGAAAGTTCACAAAGTAGTTTTTAAAATTAGATAGAAACTTTTGTGGTTTCTTATGCCTGAACAGTAGTCTTGAGAACCATGGGACTTGAAACAAAAGAATTAAGGTAGAGTTTAGCTACCTAAGCTTCTTTTTAAAAAAGAGAAGCAAAAAGCTAGTAATGCAAATGTGATGGTCCACATATAACACATCCTCAGCACTCCAAAGTATTTTTTACTGTCTCTATTGTATCATCTATGTAAACTGCTATGCAAACTTTTCCTTTGGTGGACACATTTATCTATAACAACATTAAAATATGCTTTTGACACAGCTTTATGCATTTTATTAACTACTCTTCTCCCTGGAGGCTTTAAGGAATTCCGACAAATGGGTGGTCTTGGATACTCTGCTCTGCCTTTCCTAGGCTTCACAGCTTTAGTGAAAACTAAAGATTCATCTTCTGTTCAACAATCCTACATTTAGTTGTTTTTACTCAGTTCATTTGAAGGAATTTTGGGTATCTTTTTGTGTTAATTTTGTTATTCATAAAGCTATTGGAGAAAGCACTTGAGAATACGTAAGGAACCCTGATATGCTGTATAATATGGAAGTACTATATATGCTTACACAAAAAAATCAGATGTAATTATACACAAAAATTCTCTGTAAGTACTTGATTTATCCTTTCAACTTAATGTACTTAAAGTGTGAGTGGCTTGTGGGAGTCCTCGGGCTTTTCTGCACCATTGAAAAATGTGTTCAGGAAGACAATAAAACAGGAAGAGACTAGATTAATTGGTCATCCACCAAAGAACAAAATGGATAAAAGCCTTCTGAATGGAATGGAACACAAATGCCATTTTCCCTAAAATAGCGGTGTTGAGGAGCAGATCTATCCTTCATCTGTCTGGGGAACAGGGTGTAGGGGGAGTTGCTCAGCTGTGCAGCCGGGACCAGTGCGCACCAGTGTGTAGTGGGGGTAGGAGAAGGGGCAGGAGACTGTTTCACTCCTCTCCTTGCCCCTTCTGCTTAAAGCGAATGTGCCCTGACTAACAAAGGGTCCATTCACTTACTACAAGCCAACACAGAGCTGACCATATTTGTGACCCAGCTGGAAACAACAGTTTCACCGATCTGAGCAAATTAAAGAGTGCTGGAATGGGATCATCCGCTCTGCTCAGGGTGGGAATATGTTCCTGGTGCATTGACATCCTGTGCCAGCTCCACTGCAGAGCCAACAGAACCCCAAAGCAGCACTGCATGGGACCTCTCTCATGGGGACAGCTGTCATGGGGTCACCCTGTTTTGGAGACTGAGAGAGTCATCCCTCCAGCTTGTTTCACACCACAATATTCCTGAGCATGTTTAATTTACTAGTGCAATTTTGGCCAAAGTCAGCTCTGAACCAGAAATTATTGTAGCTGTACTTAGGCAGTTCTTGAGCCCAAGCTAATAAAACCTGCTGAGGGGCAGGATGTATTACCTCGGGTTCAGTGCTGTGCTTACATGGCTATATGGCTTCCAGATGGCTCAGAATTTAGTCAGAGCTATTGCCTGCCAAAGTCCATGTATATATCAATACAAATACATATATCCTAAGTTCCCCCTACTATAGGGACAGTAAGGAAGGTGAACTTGCTCCTCGTAGTTTGCCTTGTAAATACCAGATCCATCAAGAGATTTAGAGGTAACAACCCAGAAGCATCCTCCAGAGTACTTGATAGCTACTTTGGTCATGTAAGTGAGGTGACAAGGTTGTCTGGGGGCAGCTAATGGGATAAAGTGATAACATTTATTGTGGTAACAGTGAGGCCAAAACAATGTCAAATACGCAACCAAGTACATGAAGAAGCCAGGGTGCTGCCACAGGTTGTCATGGCTTGAAAGCAAACCAGCCACTCCATGAGACACTCAGAATGTGGTTATGATACCCTTCTGAAGGCTTAGTAGGAGAAAGGGACCTTGGAAGATCCAGGCTAAAAGCAGGATAGGTTGAAAAAGAGGGTGTGTGGGTTTAGTTTCTTCCCTATCATCTCTGAAGAAGAACTTCACCAATTCTTCATGCAGCATGTAGGGTTAGCATCCAAACCCTCTTCCAGGGGACACATGTCAGAGTGTACTCGAATACATGCTGGAGGGAGCCAGGCTCCACTTAGATCAAGGAATCTATTTTTTTCAAGTTTTCCTTTGCTCTGAGGAAAAAAAAACTTGAAGTAATGGTCAGAGTCGGGGAGCTGAGGGTTCCTGCTGCGTGCCCACCTCAAATGGCAGGAAAACCCAAAGAAACCTTCTATGGGACTGTGTGGTAACAGAAATCACCTTAATCAGCTTTGGCTTTTCAAAGTCACCACCAATTTCTTCCCTTCTGAGGTGCTGGTGGATGGAAAATAACTGAGAGCTGCAGTAACCTAATAAAAGGCACAGAACTACATGACTGTGGGGCTACTCAGGATGTTGCATTGAGAGTGGTATTTGGAACACGTTTTATTCTATGGATCACCAACCATCATCATTACACATTATCTCCCTTTCACATTTTCTGTTATCAACTCTAGGTTCTCCTCAGCAATGACACAAACAGAAAAAGGATTACTTTTGTTGCTGTTTATACCTCTTCAGCAAAAATGATGTTCAGACCACTGATAACGTCCACTTATAAAAATGCTAACTGCTAATACAAAGGTGCTGATTCACAAGAACATGTTTTAAGTCTTAGGAGACATATGTTATATATACAGGAAAAGCATTGCATGGAGCTTTTTGAATTGTTTGTGCATCTGCATTGATTTTATGCTCCAGTTCATCCAACACCCACACACCCATCAGCATGAAAAAGATCACCTCTCATTTGAATCACGACAGAGAGTTTTGGTGTCAAAAGGAAGGAATCAGCCAAAAGGGGATGCTGCAGAATGCTGAGGATACATTAAAAAAGACAATAAAAAAAACCTGATCCTTAATTTACCACAGCCCCAGGGAAACAGGGCATTATATGTTGACAGATTCCATATGTGTCATACAAACCTTTATTCTTACTGTTCAAAATAAAATGTCCCATTAAGAGAAAAAGTCTACATTTCATGCTAAAATGAGACCTATGAGACCAAATGAGACCAAATACTGTCCTAAAGAAAAAAGAAAACACATTCCAATGTCATGTGGTTTTTTGTACTTTTTCAGGATTTTCAAAGGGGAAAGAATATAAATTACAACAACCAGACATTTTTCCAAAGTTTTGGGTTTCTTTTTTTCACACTGTTATATTAAATAATTACAAATTTTCTTTTATTCCTTATGTAGGCATTATTATTATTTATGCACCATCTTCAGGGATCCAAAGAAATATGTCTACACAAGTAATTGCCTAAAATGTCTCTGAAAGTTAACAGTAAGAAATATTATTTTTAATGATAATAATAACAATGTAGTAGCACCCTGGAGTCTCAGCAATTATTGGTGCCCCATATTGGCTGTATGAATAAATCTAAAAATTAGCATGTATTTACAGACTTGACTATCTAGGGCCCCAGCGTAGCAGCTGAATACCTCAATCAGGGATCCTCTTACTTAACAGAATCCCATTTAGTTTAATGATCTGTTGCAACAGAAAGGTTAATGGAGCAAGACTTATCATAAACATCTCTCCAGTTATCAGGGCAGAAGTCCTATACCACCTGTAAACTGAGATGACAGCTGGAGGCACAAAGAAGTGTGCTTTAGACCTGCTCAGCCTGAAGTTCACTTGTGCCAAGGGAAGGTTTTTCAGTTGATTTGAACCAGTCCCTGAGCTTTCACTGAGAATTGGTTGGAGGGAAGGTGGGTGGGGCTCTCTGGGTTACAAACAGAGTCCGCTACACACTGAGCCGTATAAAAATTCATGTTCCATCTGTACACAAACGTGTCGTTCAACGGCTGGTGTTTCTAATAGCTTCCAGAAGTAACAGCAACCCAATAAAAATAATCAAAGCCTTAAGAGCAAAATGGTAAGAGCATGAAAGGATGATTTTCCTTGTGCTAAGCTGAAGTGGTGCAGTACAGGTCTTCCCTATAGTTTTGAAAACTTTAGTCTGTAGAAGTGGACTCTTGGCATGAATAAACCAAAAAAGGGAACAGAAAGTGAGCGAAAAGGTGAATTCCTTTCTCAATCAAGCAGCTGTATTAAGTCAAATAAGTAAGACGCAAAAGGTAAAGCTGCTTGTGGTTTTGGAATTTAAAACAGAAAATTATCTATCACCTTTCTGATCTTGGGAATAGGACAGTGGAAATACTTATGTGAGCTATTCTTCTATAATTTCTCCAGTGTATTAATCTAAAGGTTTGCTTTTACCCTTACAAACTTTCCTGTAGTTTACCAAATGGATGTAATTTTGAGGCTAGAGCCAACAAATTGCTGGTTGTGGGGTTTCTTAATGAATGGCTTTCACGGATATTTAATTTTCAACAATTTCTGTGCTCAAATCTCCTGGGGAAAAAAAAAAAAAAAAAAGAAAAAAGAAGTCAAGGATGGAGTTTATTCTGGAGCAGGAAAGCTGGCCAGAAGCCAGCCCACCTAATTTGGATTCCTGACGGAGGTGTCACCTCCCCAGAATTGTAAGGTCTTTAAAATAGCCTCACTAAACCAGGCTGCCTAAGAGCTCTACTCCCCATGCAGGCCAAGCTCAGAGCGATGCCTTTGAAGGCTGGTTGAAGGCAGCAACAACGTGGTCTACTTTGCATTGCTGCCTCCCTTGTCCACTGACTGTACTCTGACTGTACAGATAATATTAGATTAAATGATCACGTGCTTTGGGGCAATCCTACCAGCTCTCTTTTCAAGCATCATGCCTAAAGGACAGTTTTTGCATAAGTCTCTGGCAGCCAGGGCACTTGCTGAAAAAGTATGAGATGCTTTGCTCACAGCCCAGTTGAGCCTGAGGGAGAATTTAGATCAAAACCAATGAAAAAATATAGCCAGAACAAAGAAAAAAATATTAATCCTTACACAAGGGTTTCTTCTGCTATTCATTAACATTATGTCAGCTAAGGTTTAGATTAACTGGCATCATAGATCCCTTGACCTCTGACATAAAAAGCTTTTTGACAAAGAGAGTTAAATCTGAGTTTGCTTGTAAAGTGGTATGGATTAAGTGAACCATCACAGAAAAAACAGTATATAAGTCTTTTTTTATTAGTTTCTAAAGAAGTCTAAGTAAAGAACATTTCTTCTAAAAATATTGTTTTGCATTGAGATGCATTTTCAATTTTAATGGAGAGCATAATAATGAATAATGCAGTAGCCCAGTAAATTTGTACTAAAACTCCCACAGCTCAGACTTCAGTTTTGATAGTGGTTTTTCTAATTTTCGGATAACTAAAATTTTCAAGACTTTTAATTTTTAACCCATTTCAAGACAATAAAAGATCTTTTTTTTAAAAATTACAGGAAACCAGTTCCCACATTACCCTATTATTAACCTTTCTCCAATATCTGTATCAACAGCTAATATACCTTCTGAATAGCTCTGAGGTTATGTTATAACCTTCTCCATGCTTCAGCCCAGAAAGCTCTGCAAATCTGCCCGTTTCTTGAATGTAATCATCAGTGGAAGAACATTAAAATGGAACATAATTTGGTATGTAGAAGGTCTTATCCTGAACCAATTTCACTTGATTCAGTTAGTTTTATAATAGACATATTCTACAGAATTAAGAATAATAGAAAGTGTTTGCAGACCATAGCAACAGCAGGGTAAGATTTGTGTTATTTGGTTATAAACTCTCAGTGAAATGTCACCCAGTCAAGTTAAAAAACACCCACACAGAAAAGATTCTTAGCAAGCTATGACAGGAGCATAAATGGCATTATGATTTACAATTTTGGTCTTACCGTCCCCAGTCTCAGTGCAGAGTTGCAAGCCCAGGTTGTTCTGTGGATTAATCACCCAGTGATTGCTGGTTGCAGTAATGTCAAAGACAAACCAGCCTACATCAGAAGCTTGAGCCTTTCTTGTGTCTAACAGGAACAAGTCTGCATCCCTAAGTTAAAGAAAATGAGAGTTAAGGCATTCAAATATTATTATTGTTTTTGTCCCTAATTTTCTTGCTGACAGTAACTTCTTGGAGTCTAAATTAATAATCCTTTGACATGTCCTCATCACGACACAGTACAGCATGTGCTGTAGCTAGAAAATAGTTGTTAAGTATAATACAGGTATTTCCCCTAAGACACCTTTCTGAAATGAGTTTCAGCATGTAAAAAACTACAGCACTGGAAAATCTGAAAAATACAGCTTCCAGATATAACTACACAAAATACGTAATAGAGGCTGTATATAAAAAAATAATCTTTCAACATTAGAAAGTCTCAGTGAAATTAACTTTTATAAACCTTTCAGTGTAAAAGAAATAAAAAGTCAAAATCACGTTCCAATTTTAACTAAAACTCAGAGGCACAGCGTTGCTAAAAAGATCTGTTGTTAATAACATATGATAGCAGCTGTATCCTATGACAACATGAATAGCAGGCAGTTCAGTTTCCTATTACTACAGATGCTTAGAAAATGTCTCTATATCAAAGCAGAAATAATATAGCTATTCAATAATATAATTATTACATTTTAACCCTCAGTTCCCTGGTATATTCTCAAATTTGTTCCCATGAAATCTTCCAGTAATTCAAAAGGGCTGCTCAGGGGAGTGAATATAATCATGTTATAAATTTTTAGCATGGGTCATTTATTTGTTCTGTTTTCACATATCTCCTGACAGAATTGGTTCCAGATCATCACCTGTATTACAAATAATTTACTACAATGACCACACTAAACCCAAGATATTTAACTCTCGTCAGTTTCATTTTACATGCTTCTATGAAGCAGCACGCATTATTAAAAACTGTTTTCACAATTTAACCTTTTAAACCTAAATCTATAGTTATAGAAACCCATTTTTAATGCCATAAATAGTAATTAAAACAGTAAGATACAAGAAAAAATATTTTATTCTAATTTTTTACTGTACAAGTCATTAAAGACAGACTTGGCTCACACAGATCTTGGAATTGTACTGTTGCCTTACAGACAGGATGAATATATGCTTAGAGAGGAAAGACAGACAGAATAAGCTTTGTGTAAAAAAAGCAGATTTAAAATTGCTAGTGTCTTGTCCCTGTATTCTTATGGTGCTTTGTCACAATGAACAGAAAGTTCTGGTCTAACCTAAAAATAGTAAATACACCTAGGTCTGATACCAAAAAAAGCATTGAGTGCACCTTTTGAAACCATGGTTGCTAAACACTGAGGAAAATAAGACCAAATTAATTATGACAAGCATATGTTTACTTACATTTGAGCTATATCTGCAGAATCAGGTTAAAGAGCTCAAAAATTATAAATGAAGATTATTTTAAAAAAGAAAAAAAAATAATTGAAGGGGCTTTTTTTGAAGTCACCTTTTTTTTCTGTTAAAGGGTAATCTTTTGCTGGGCTCTTATCACTTCCATTCTAGTAGAACTGTACTAATGACCACACAAGCAGAAAATATACATTTCCCCTCTGGAGCTAACATGAAGAAAATTTTATAATTCAAAAGAGCCTGAGCTGCTATGCTAGCACTGAACAAATTAACAATGTACCACAAGCTCATAAATAGTACACTCTGGTGTCTTAAATGTCAATGTTTTTCCCTAATAAGCAATTTTATCAGAACTTTAAACCTGAAAATGTAATTCAGAATGTAATAGTCTTTGAGACATTTATTCATAAATAGTTTTGCATCACTCAGATTTAATAGAAAACTGTAAAATTGTTTGGAATATAAAATATTACAATATCACAATGATATGATTCCATACTTTTCTCCTCCTGGAATACATAATTGTTTTCTCTTATAGCCTTTTGTTACAAATCCAGGACTGATACTAAATGTTCTCAAAAGTTTCACATGCCATACCAGAATAAGGCACTACTAATGGTACAGTCCAGAAAATCCTATGAAGGACAAATTTCTCCTCAATCTGACTTCATTACTTTGTACTGCAGCAAAAACTCAAACTAAAGTGTCCTTGGTATTGCTATGACAATTTTCTTGTCTGTCTTCCTGCAAGGATAGTAATCTGGCTAAGGTAATAGACTTTAAAGACACAGACTGCTCTTACTCATTAACTCTGTAAGTGAAACAAAAATGAGTTGTGGATACCTAGAGAAAACTGGAACTGATTCTTGAGAACACACAGTAAAGAAAATGTGTTTGGACCAATATGAATAATTTAACCCACATTATTATTGCAGAAATTCCAAGTATTTGGTAGGGGAAAAAAGCAACTTCCTTCACAATTGATACAAACACAGGGTGAAAACCTGACCCCTAAGAAGGCAGCAGGAGCTCTAGGATCAGGATTCTCCCATTAGCTCATGTCATTCATTCAAACATCTCATCTCATTTTGTGACATTTTTAATTTTAAAATTCTCCTTTATTCTGTGAAAAGGAAAAACCAATCACACTTAAAATGAAAAACAGCTGCAAATTTTGGCTCTAATTGTAAAAAATATTTCTATTTAAAAAATAGCCAACAACATGTAATGAAAAACTAAGCCATTATGCTGGAAATAGCCTGAAATGCAACAGTGAATACATTCAGGCAGAATACAGCTGATTGTCTTTACCTTTATGGAGGCCGTTTAAGTTTAGTGATCTCACTCTGGTCCCCAGTGACCAGTTGTCTACAGGAGAAATGCTGCCACAGTCAAGAATTTCAGCAAAGAGGCTGTGGGCATAATGTCTAAGAAGCTGCGCATCTCCTGGGTCACTTAAGGAAGTAAAGGTGGAATAACTTATCTATACGTTCATTGAAACCCAGAACAGCTCTCGATCAGATCGAATCATCAGTATGGCGTAATACACCATTGCAATAACGCTGTTTTACCTCTCGCCTCATTCCAAAAAGCTGCTTTTGTATCTTACTGCCACGTGAGGATTCCCTAATGTGGGAAGAGCCCTCAGGGTTTACTTAAGGCTAGTTGCCACCAAATCATGAACAAAGCTTTGGCACGTTGGACTGTATTTACTTTCGTTATGAGAAATGACATGGGTAGGAGGACATTGGCAGGGCTGCACAGGAAAGTCAGCCTGCCGTGGGCCGTGCTGTACATGCTTCCTTAGAGCAAATAGAAAACTTCAATCCCAAAGACTGGAACTTCAGCAACCTCCAAGGGAATTAAACACGCACACTTCAGTAGCCATGCTGCCATAGAGACAGAAAAATGCCTGAGACTACAGCACAATCCTTAGTATGCAACTTGGAAACCTTGAACGCCGGCCACTCCTCGCCTGAAAGCATAGCAGGACTGTGTTTGGGATTACAGAGTTCTGTCAGACACCCATGTTTCCTGTGCAAAGCAAAGAAGGGTGGAGGAGCAGTTTTGCTGTGGAATGTCACTAGTAATGACTGTGGGACATTGCAGAATCATAGACTCATGGAATGATTTGGGTAGGAAGAGACCTTAAAGATCAAGTTCCAGCCCCCCTGCCATGGGCAGGAACACCATACAGTAGGATATGTGACTTAAAGCCCCGTCCAGCCTGGCCTTGAAAATTTCCAGGGATGTATCATTCACAACTTATGTGGGCCACATGTTCCAGAGCCTCCCCATCTTCAGTCTCCAATTTTGTACTTGCAGCTTCTGAAAATTTTGCACCTAAAACCTCATGTACATATGTAGGATAAACCTGAGGTGAAAAAGTCAAGAAAAGCACCAGTGATGTCTGTGCTCAAAAGCAAAATGTGTGGCTTTATTGGGAAAAAAAATCTTGGGACGTCATCTTGGGGTCTCTTCTATCTGGAGACAGCAGGGGACTTGTAGAAAAATTTTCTTTTTTCTAATTTGAACTGTAAAGAGCTTGTGGTCTTCTCCCATCCTGTTCCACTGGAGCAGTTGCCTATAATAACTCTATATATGAGCAGAAACTGTCAAAATCAACAATAGGGAAGAAACACTTAGTCTACATCTGACATTTCTGCAGTTACACTGGTGAAATCAAATGCATGGCATATCATTGCCTGTTCCTTCTTTCAGCATCATGCTTCCATTAGAGGACATGGGACTTTTATAATTATAAATGCAAATATAAAGCATTTATAAATTTCTGATTATACATTGTAAGAAATCAAAAGAATTGTTTAATGGCTTCACAAACACAGTCGTCATTTGAACAAGTCAGGTAATATGTGATTTTCATCAAGTGGCAAACAGTTTTGCTTTCTCTAAAATAAAATACAAACCACCTACTGTGAAAATACTAAAATCTAAAAAAGAAAACATCAAAAGGATTAGAAAACTAACTTTTCCCATTAGTTCATAAAAAAATCTGAGTTCTCAGGTGAATTGCTTCCATCACCTTAGCCTTGACCTGTGCTCTTAAAAAAGATGTGTTTTTTTCCTTCTTGTTTCATCCCTTCATCTAAGAAGTTTCTTTTAGAACCTATGTCAAAAGCACTTTTGGGGAAATGAAGATAGAGGTAAAAAAAAAAGAAAAACCTGCACTGTTTCGTTCATACCCAAATTTACTAAGAAAGCAAAAGGTATTCTGGAAGGATGAGTGCTTTCTCTCCTGTTGATTCCATTGGTATAAAATGAATCCCTGTTTATAGAGAGAAATATTTTATAATTTGATGTTCAGAGATCTCACCTGGAAGCTACAATCTCAAGGTTCTGTGGGCAGAAAAGTGATTTGAATTCTGACCCGCCTTCAGGAAAACTAGTGATGGGGCATTTTGTCTGCCAGAATACTCTACAAGTTTAAGCTGACATTTTCTTTGGTTTTGCCAAACCTTCCCGGGATAGAAATATTTTATCAGTTCCAGGATGAGGGAGAGTTTTTGTTTATCTTCAAACAAAACTTTTTTTCTCCCACTTTTCTGAAAAAGACATAAGCTAATTTAATTTAAATCCCCACATTTTAAGTCTATGTATCTTTTTCAGAAGCACCTTGGAATTGATATTAGTTTTCAATCATAATTTTCAGGTATTTAGGTACTTTGCCTAGTGAAATCTGCTAATTTACTGGGATCTTATAGAGTCTTGGAAACGTCATACACAGAGCTCTGTAAACAAATTCAGGGATTTGCTCATGTGCAACATCATATGTGGCACTTAGGGACATGGTTTGGTGAAATATTTGGCAGCATTACGTTTATGGTTGGACTCAATTTCAAAGATATTTTCCAACCTTGATGACTCTATGATTTGTTTTAATTTTCAGTTATGGTGAACAGCATGTGTTAAGTATGCACATGTCATCTTAAGGTTTGTGCATGAATTTAACTTTTAATTACATTCTGTAGAACTGTAAAACACAAGCAAAAGAGCCATGCTTCTTCAAAAGTAATCAAAGTTAGACAATCTTTCTGCCTCTAGGGAGCTAGAAGTGTGTTGGAGGTTGAGGGGGGAGGAGTGGAATTTTTACCATTCTGTTGCCAGGTAACTAATGATCGGTACTCAGGGACCATTTACTCTCACAAAAGAGACAAAGACTTTCTGGTTGGGCAGAGACGGGAACAAGAGATTGGAGGATTTGATAACGACTCACTCGTTCCCCGAGGTTCGGAGGAGAGAGGAGTGAAAAAAAGGCTGTCTGTTTTTTTGGCTGCAACTGCAGGAACAGAAGCCCGGCTCTGCACTAGCTTTTCTCTGCATGGTGGGTGAGTTTCTCGGGGCACGGGACTCCAATCCTCTCTTCCCCTCTGGGAGGGTTCATCTCCCAGCTGCGCTGCAGTGGAACGGGACCTCCGCCTGCTGCTGCCGCCCTGCGCCCTGCCTGCTACCACCCCGCGCCTTGCCTGCTGCCGCCCCGCACTCTGCCTGCCCTAACTGTGGTGCTTCCTGCCACCTCCTCTGCTGGCCGGCCTGGGTGTGCTGACCCGGCCACTCCATCTCCGGGCTCTGGGCTCTCTGCTGCGCCCCTGTCCATCTGCGCTCCACCCTGCTCCAGCCCGTCTGCCATCACGCGCGGCACAGATCCAACCTTGCGCCACAGCGCCATCTGCAGCTTCCCGGGAGTCATCGCACCTGCCCTGCTGGGCTGGGAGCCCAACAGCGCCCCTGCTGGCCGTGACCGTGACTGCACCGAATGGGAAAGTGCCTGGTAGCCCAGGGACATTTGCCACCGAGTTTTTGGTTTTGTTTACTGTTTTTTACCTTGTTCACAGTTTCTTTTCTGTTACTGATTGTTTACCTCATTATAGATACTAGTAAAAAACTCTTATTCCTTTTCCCATACCTTTGCCTGAGAGCCCTTGATTCTAAAGTTATAATAATTTGGAGGGAAGGGGGTTCACATTCTCTGTCCTAAGGAAGGTTCCCACCTTCCTTAGCAGACACCTGTCTATCAAACGAAGACAAAGTGAATCTTGGTTTGCAATACCTCAGTGTCAGCCAATGGTACATTTCCCAAATGTAGACACTTAGACTGTGTGTGCACCATTTGCTCACTGAGAACATGAACCCTCACCTGCTCTGTGCATGGGCAGATTATTTGGTGATCTTGGATATAAACTTGGAATAAATTACATTTAAGATAGATTTTATTCCTGCTCAATGTTTTCTGTTGTTGCCTAAGAATTAGTACTGCACAAGCCACAGTGGCAGCAACAACGCCTTTTCAGGCACACGCTTACAATCAGTTATTGCCTCCCTCCTTAAGACAGGCAAATGGGATGGTGTTCAACATGTGATGACCCCATGCCAGGAGGGTACCTGCTGGAATACTCCTTGATGATCTGATAGATGCTAATCTGAATGGTTTCATTCTCAAAGCGGCTGTTGCTCCGATCTTTGTATATCCGGAATTCAGCTGCTGTCACTGCTTCTCCATGAGGGATTTGAGTAAGGTCAAAGCGAAACTCTTTGTAGTGCCTTCGGTGGTGGGAGAAGTCCTTGTCCCTTTCAACTGTGAGAAAAAGAATTTAATATAAATTAAAGATGTGAAACGAATGCCCATTCCCCACGATAAATGGGGCATTCCCTCTGTTTGGGGGTAAACAAATATGACAATATAAGACTGTGCAAATAATAAAACCACAAGCCCAGACATACTTCCAGTTAAAGGAAATTCCACCAGCCCAGTGTCTTCAGTTCAAAAGGAAAAAAAACCTCTGTGGCTTTTATATAAATTCCAGAAGCTGGAGTGGAAAGAATATCAAAAAAAGCTGAAAGGGGGCACATTGTAAAGCAACTAGAAATATGGACAAACTAAAAACTGTGAAAGGATTTAGGACTTCAGTGTAGTCATAAGCGCAGCAATAACAGAGTCAGAACTATAGATGACTTTGGAAAACACTAATTGCCACTAATAACCAGGCTGATGAGAGGAATGCAGCTCATTTCCATTTAATATAATAAAAGTGGTACTAAAGTGCACTGCAAAAACTATATTTAAGAAGCAGTTAAGTAATATAAATTAACACAAGTTGTACTCTAACGGCATGCACGTCATCTTGCCAGTGGTCAGAAGAAGGAGCTGTGGGTCAGGGCCAAGAGATTCTGGCACCCCAACAACATAGGAACTATCGTTCTGGCTTGAGAAGTCCCCTCAAACCTGTTCTGGGTGGGCAGGTGCAGCTCCCACTGCTTCTGACACTACCACAATTTAAAATAAAAAAGTAGACCTCATTATTGCCTAATTGAGATTTCTATAGAATTTTAAGAGGGACAAATCAGAGGATTTTAATTTACAACTGGTTTGGGTCTAATTCCATTGTCTGCTACAGTTCTGACTCTGAGTCAGGAGCAACTTTTGCAATGGAATATATGTTTTGATGTGGCAGCGGAAACTACAGGCCGCAGTACTGGCTGATGATCACCTTATGGGATTAATACTTCAGATTTAAAGGATGTGGAAAGGAAAATGATCCATGGTTTCCACTTCCACAGAGTACAACGTATCATTGACCTATGAATAATCTGTGCTCTGTGGGAAGACAGAATTTCTCTCTTCTGGAAATGTTCTACCTGCCTTGTGACATAGGTGCTTTGTTTTACTCATGGTCGACAAAGTCTAAAACTCAGAGTTGGAATTTGGTTTAGATAACCAACTGAACATTTATGGCTGCACCCAGCTTCACTAAACACTCCCTCCTGTAACCCCAGCTCTTTTACTGCATTTTAGTCCTCAAAGCTGAGGGAGGAACAATGTCAGTTCTGAAAAAGAACACATTTGGATTATTGAATGCTGCATGTATAAATAATGTGCAAATTATTAAAATATTTATACTTATATGCTTATACATACATCCCTCCAAAACAATTTTTTCCACATACATAATGTGTATGTGTTTGCATGTATATACATATAATTTTATATATAAACCTGCATGTCTGTATTATTATAATGTGTATGTTGTCTTACAAAATAGAAATGCACTAAAAGGAAGAAAATAATTTTGTGCCTGCCATGTAAGTGTACAGCTATGGACAGATTAAAACGAGAGCTATTGAAGGAAAAGCATTTAACATAATTTTCAAAGCAGTATTTACTAGTTAAGTCACCTGTGGTTGTGTAGCTAGTCCTTTGCAGTGTACTTCCCTGTCACCTTTTCAAAAAATGTAAACTCTCCTTGTTTTCATTAGCTTTTTAAAAATTTTTTTAAGTATAAATATGTGTTGCCTTAAGAACCACCAAAAATAAAATATATAGGCTATAAGAACACTTTATCTTCAGTGAAAATGAACTTTCTCCTGGCTGACAAAAGGAAAATTGTCTGCTGTGAGGCTTACTTGGCTCAAGTGCATATTTAGCTTACATGGGTTTGCCATCGAACACTACGTAGAAAAAGTAAAGAAGAAAAGCAGCAGAAGCATGTAAACTGGCTGCTCTGTACCTGGAGATGAATGGGCTGCTACTGAAGAGAAACAGGATACAGCCTATTTAGCAGCTCCACTGCCCGGTTCTAAACTGTGCGATATATACAGAGATCTGACTTGAGGTTTGGGAGTTGTTTGCTTTTTTTTTTTAAATACCCATGTAAAGCCTTTCATTTCAGAGGAACTTGGCAGAGATTAGCATATGCAAAAGCACTGAGCCAGGAGGGTTTTTTTCTAGTACAGAGTCTGCTGCAAGTTTCTGAGGGTATAACTGAGCATTACAAAACTGTCATGGAACAGATATGTCAATAACCTTCAAATTAGAATTATATTTAAGACAGGCTTATTGTAGCAACCCTTTCTGCTGTCTCTGGATAGTGTTTATTCAAAAAGTATTTACCAGCAGGCATGGGTAACTAAGCAGTACTCACTGTGAGTAAATAATGAGTAATTAGACACTGAATAAAAAAGTTTAAATGCTACCACTCCTGGACTGATTGATTTTTTATTTGGGTTTGAAGCTTCCTTTTGTCTAGTTTCTACCAAGTACTTTCTAATTAGTAACATCAGTTTCAAAACAGAAGTTGTCTCCCTATACATTATTGTTTGAACAGAAACGTCTACAATACCCCTCAGCATCAGTGGGGATCTCTCAGGACCCCACTCACAACTGCTGAAAGAATACTGATAACCACTTTCTGATAGGCCTCAAATTAATTGTTACATCTCACACAGATAGTTTTTATCTATGTTCCCACGTATATACCCAAGGAAGATGTAGTACTGTCATCTGAAAGGGACACGAGTCCAAAATTTCTTCGGTTTGAGACAACATTTACAGGCAGGCAGACCAGGACTTCAGAGTAGCAACAGTTTGCAGAACTGGAGGGTAGTAGGAAATAGGCACTGAAAAACACCACAAAACCCCTAAGTCCAAGGAGGTCCCCACTGTCCACAATGAAGCCAGAATCTCTAACTGCAAATTTCTGTCAATCAATGCACAAAGCAAAAAAAAATTGTGTACAAATGTAGACAAGTTAAAACCTTGCATCATATAGCAGACTGCAGAAAAGAGGTGCTGGTGATGTTGCAATAATGACCAATGGTTAGAATGATACCCAAGTTAAAAAAGCAAAATATTATTTAATTATATTGAATATTTTAATACTGAAATAATACACAAATCTTGATCCCTTCTTCATCTAATAAATCTCTTGTCAGACAAGACTGTGAATGCTCAGTAGGGTATCTCTCAGGCCCTTTGTCCTGTTGAAATGGCATGAAGTGCAGGGAGGTACCATGTCTCAAATATTTTTATTTCACAGGTGAGAGCTTTTCAACACTGGAAGCCTGAAAAACACAGGTTAAGATTTTGAAGTATTTGGTCCTTTCAGAAGGTTCTCATGCCATTCCAGCCCTGCTCAGTACATCTGCCAAAATGCATCTCTGTGGGACCGATCACAGCATCTAAAAACCAGTTGACCAGAAAATCAGTAAGTATTTTTTTAATCATTGGAGGAATATAATTTTTCTAAGTAAAAAGTAACTAGAATATTAAGGTCAATGCTGATTGCAACAAAATTCTTCCTTTGCTCTCATTGGTCAGTATTCTTAGGATTGGTTTGTAAAAATGGTATTCTTATACCACCTGAAACTAATACATGCAGCATTGTGGTTACATCAGACAAATCATGGCTCAGGGGAATATCACAAACACCTGTGTATAAGATGGAAAAGAATAGTATTTTCCACCCATGTGGCAAACTGATGAGACATTCACACTGTATTAACACCAAGTCCGACTCTAAGAAGAACTAAGTGAAATTTATACAAAAATGGTATTTCGGAAAAGGAGTCTTCCTTACACCAAGAGAAAATATCATGCACTGATTTTCACTAACAAAACTCTTTGTTTTATGGAGAAAGAAAAAAAAAAGAGAGCAACTAAAAACAAAAGAGCAACCAAAAACACCCAAAGCAGTTATATGGATAGACAGTATAACAAGTAATCAGTATTTTAACAATTCTGCTACAAATATCTGATTATGTTGACTGAGCTTAAAAAATATAAAAATTGCTAGCAATGAGTTTAGGTCAGTGTATGAGGGACTATTAGGTGTGCTCTTTCATTAGTGATTAGCTGCACACTGATATATGCTTCATTTTTCCTGAAGATTTTGGTGTGTGGCTGTGACATGTAAGGAAAGTGAAAGCTGCATTGGAAAATGGGTAACAAACCAAAGATATGCTGAAAGATATGCTGTAATAAGCTGATTTTACAATATAAGATCCCAGGATCCCAACTGTGAAGCCTCACTAATCAACTTAATATCACTTTTTAACTGCTAAATGTATGTGCCAAGGCAAACTGGAGGGTCTTACAGACCAGTGTAACTATAAAGGGTCATTTACACTAATCTCACTGAATTTCACTGTTTGACTCGAAATTCTTTGTATAAGTATTAAGTAAACCAGTCAGTTTTAATCACTCCAAGGTGATAACGGTTACAGTAAGCTGATACACTACAAACGACACTCATTTACATCTTGAATATAATGAAATGATAGTTTATCTACAGTGAACACTTGTGGTTATCTGACCAAAACAGGTCAAAGGTTTCAGGCATTTTCTCCTGAAATTACTCAGTGCTGCCTCTAATGACTGATAATTGAAAGCAGAGACTGGAAATATCAAATGTGGTAGGTGACAGATAAGCAACTGATTAATGCAAGCACTCTGTTACAGTACACTGAAAGGTCAGAGGCCCTAGGAACTAGCTATTGTGCTACTGTGAAAAGACAGACATCAAATAGCTGTTTACCTCATTCTTGCTCTTCTCGCTCTCATTCAGATTCCAGTATCATAGATGAGGCTGTTTAAAGTGACTCACCTCTTATAAATTGAGGCAACAAATGTTTTGTAGGGTGTGTTGATAGGAGGAAGGTGATTCTAGAGAAGCATATAGGGTTCAAAAAACCCACCGAAATAAAACAGCTATGCTAGGTGTAAATATTTTATTGAAGTGCATCTGAGAGAAGTTAAGGACATTCATCAGAATGTCGCTCTCAATTGAAGAGGCCAGATTACAGATTCTAAAATATGTATTTTTATATTTTTAAGCTTTGTACCTTTTTCAGCTCATAGAAAATTATATCAGCTCTAGAAAACCAGTTTATTTCAGGAGGCATGTCTTTAATCTTTTCACTCTGAAAGTCCTAAAAATGTAAAATCCAGTTACTATTGAAGTAAGTGGCAGCCATTTCATTTTGCTTATTGACCTTTGAATGAGGACTACAGTCCTCTAAAATAAAGGTTTTTAATCAAGTGGAATTCAAAGTCCAAGAACGAAGAAAAATAACTTCCCAATGTTGTGATTGAAAAAAAAACAACCAAACCGGTAGACTATGATTGCACTTCTCTAAGCACTACTGTTTTACTAGGTTTAATCTGTTTTTTAGAATGGTAAGATTCCTGATCTGAACTCAGGACATCTATTTTGAGTTAGACATTGAAACTGATAAAAATAGTCGCCTCTCCTTAGAGCATTGCTTTGGACACCAGAGATGGCTGCCTGATACAGTCAGCAGAGAGACAATTCTGTTTGTTAAGGGTCAACTCTCTTGTACCAACCAGTAAACAGAACAGAGGAGTTTATCTACATTTCCCCTTTAGCCCTCTGCAACTCCAGAGAATCGGACTAAGAGATAATCCTTGCTCAGTCAAAGGACACTTCAATCCTTATCAGCTGATTTCGATGACTGTATCCTAACTGCCAGGATGCCAAGTAGCCCAGCAGTGGGACATCCTGAGCCATTGCACAGAAGAAGTGCAGGGGTTGAGAGCCAAAATGAGAATGAAAAAAGTTTTTGTTCATCTGAATTTTTTTTATTATTTGACATTAGACATTAACCATATACATCACCATAGTCATTCAACTGAGTGTTTTAACCACAAAACTTCAGAGTCATATGCCCCATTGCATGCATTCCTTTTAGTGTGAAGTACTTGCCACCACAAATGTGGTGGGATGGCTCACACCACTGAAGTGCTGCAAAGGATGGCCATTAACTCTTGAGAAGGCAAGAAAGGAAAGGCAGTGAGGTAGCCCTCTATACTAGGGAATGTTTTAACTGCCCTGAACAATTTTATTACGGTGACAATGGAGTTGAGGTTTTTTAGGTAAGAATCAGGGAGAAGGCAAACAAGGCAGATATCCTGGTGGGTGTCTGTTATAGACCATCCAGCCAGGATGAAGAGGCAGATGAAATGTCCTACAAGCAGCTGGAAGAAGTCTCCCAATTGCCATCCCTCATTCTCGTGGGAGACTTCAACTTACCAGATGTCTGCTGGAAATACAACACAGCAGGGAGAAAACAGTCTAGGAGGTTCCTGGAATGTGTGGAAGAGAACTCCCTGACACAGCTGGTGAGGGATTCATCTAGGGAAGACATCCCACTGGACATGCTGCTAATGAGCAGAGAACAAGTGATGGGTGATGCAATGGTTGGAGGCCCCTTGGGCACAGCAATCACAAACTTACGGAGTTTTAATGTAGTTTTTAAATCTTGAAGTAAGGTAGGAGGTCAGCAGAACTGCTCTTTCTGATTTCCAGGGGGCAGGCTTTAGCCAGTTTAGCAGGCTGGTTGGCAGAGTCCGTTGGAAGGCAGACGTGAAGGGGAAAGGAGTCCAGGAATGATGGACATTATTCAAGAGGGAAATCTTAAAGACCAGGAGCAGGCCATTGGGGAATAAGAGCAGCCTGCATGAACAAAGAGCTTTGGCTGGAAATCAGGAAAAAAAAGGGGGAGTTTATGCACTTTGGAAGAAGGGGCAGGAAATCAACAGGACTAAAAGGATGGCATGAGGTTATGCAGGGAGAAAATTAGAAGGGCTAAAGCCCAAATATAAAGTAAACTGGACACTGCCTTAAAACACAGTAAAAAGGTTACTATAAATACATCAGCAACAAATGGAGTGCTAAGGAGAATCTCCATTCTGTCGTGTGTGGGGAAAAACACAGTGACAAAGGATGAGGAAAAGGCTGAGGTACTTAATGTCTCCTTTGCCTCACCCTCCAATAGAGCTAGGCCAGCTGCCCTCTGAGGTGGGAGACAGGTATGGGGAAGAGAATGAAGCCCTCAAAGCTGTGGACTTGTCAGTGAATGTTTAATATTTGGAGATGATGATCTTAAAGGCCTTTCCTAATATAAATGATTCTATGTTTCTGCGATATCTTACATAAAAAAAGTAGGCAAATGTTGAAAATAGGTGTCCCCAAAATTACACTCCACACATACCTTATCTTAGACATCAAGGTCATTGTCAGAAATATAATCTACATTCAGATCCCTTTCCAACTGAAGCAAAACTATTTCCATTATCAGTGGGGATTTTCCTTAATTAAAAATGGCAATTCTGGAGTATTTTTTTTTTCATTGCAACAGTTTTTTCCTTAAAAATTGATTTATTGCAGTATTTTATATATGAGTTTTTCTGCATTTATTACTATTATATCGATTTTATTTAAAATAATTATATATTTAGATGTGGTAATTACGACATTATGTATTTAAATGATATTTTTATGATAATTATGTATTTAGATGTGGTTTCAAAATGGTGATGTAAATTACTTTCACATGACCTATACTTTCTTATCACAACACAAAGAATAAAGTTTGATTAGTCATATGCCAAAACTAGACATACTGCTGTAAATTTAGAGCTATTTCACTAAATTCCTTATTTTCAGGTCAACTAATAAAATCAATAAGCAACATTTGCCTATTTTGCTCAACAAAATTAGAGGCAGTTTGAAAATTGTTTGATGAAATACTGTGCAGTTGGCAACAGTTTTAGTACATGAAATATTGTTTATTGAATCCAAATTTTTAGTGGTAGAACATCCCTTCCATAATTGAACAGAATTACTGAATTGTATGAATTTTTCATTGAATAAATTCAATGAAAAAACCTTCAACAGAAGGCAGAAACAGAAGAAACTGCAACAGAATCGAGAGCAAGCATGAAAAGAAAAAGCATAATAAATAAACAAAAAAGAAACAAACAAAACAAAAAACAAAAAACAAACAAAAAAACCCTCACCAAACAAAAAAAGCAATAGCCTTTTTTCCAGGCAAATATTTCACTTATTGGTATACTTTGTTTAACCCTCAAAGAAATGCATTTCAATATCTTTTTGATCCTGTTAAGAAAATGAGCAAGATCAAAAAGATCTCATAGATCCTTACCAATTAACAAAACCCACATTTGAAAATCTCAAAATAGTGTAAAGACTGAAACATCATTAAGGTAGAGTTTGAAATTATGTGATTTCTACTTTATAATCCCCTCAAAATGTACATGCAAAGTTTTCACTTTAGTAAGTGATAGGCAGTAACTAGGCAAATCATGGAAATTACACACCTATACCAGAATATAAGTGAATATATAAAAGGATAAATTTCCTTTTTTTTCATTAATTATTTTAAGAATTAGGATTTGGCTAATAGTTAAAAGCTTTCAGCATTCACCATGAGAAGGAAAGAGTTCCCAGAAGCCATATAGCAGTGCCTGCCAACAACATTTATAAGCAGATACCTAAAGAAATACCTCAACCAAAGAGGTATAACTGGGTTTGGCTTTCTCACACATAATCTCCCCGGTGATCTGGACACTGTGAGATTACCCATGAGACCTTCTTGTTACTTTACACTAAAATATGGAATGAAATAGAAGTTTTAATGAAATTGCTGGTCTTCATTCAATAGCCAATGTCCTGTTAAAAATTTCATTGCTAAACACGTGTTATTCATTCAAGTTACTCTTCTTCCAAGTCAAATGCACTTGCTCAACAAGTCAAAACAAGTGCTACGCTGCAGCTGGTCCAATAATAATTAAATGCTGGAAGGCTTTCAGTTGCTGATACAAAATAAGTGGGAAAGCAACACCCTGCTTTTCTTATGCTGCCTTGAACCCAGCCAGTGCAAGAGGAGGAGTAAGTAACCAGACAGAGACAGAGTTCTGGAACTGAACAGAATTTTAAGTGTCTAAGTTTGGGTATTATCACAATCCTAACAGAAAAGATAACTGGCAAAGCAATTAGTCAAATTCTACTTTTTCTGATGGCTTTGACAGTATAATGCACTGTATCTTTTAAACTCATGAATGCAAAACTTTCACTCCAGTTATTCAGCTGTAGCACAAAGCACAGCAAAAGATACAGCTGCACATACGTGCTATTTACTAAGTAAGGACCCTGTGGTTTCTTTATTGTTTTAAGTCACACTGTATTACAAAGGCACTCCAATCACAAATACGTATGTTAATCTAAATCTACTAGATTTCTGATTGCATTCAGTTTCATCAGTGATAAATAAATCTTTACCTGGAAAAATGGAACAGATCAGAGAAAAGATCCCTCTATTACATAGCTCTGAGCTAATGCATAGATGAATTAGTTAATCCTTACACCACCATGCTTCAGGTTGCTAATTTTGTCTGCCATTTTCAGTGATGTCTATTTTGCCCCACCTTTGGCAAAGCCAGTAAATTTTGATACCATCTGTCAATAGACTTCCATTGCTTCTCCTGTTTAATTTTGTTTTTCTATAATCACAGATCATCACAAAGAAAACTAACAATTATTGCCAGGTTTCTGACTGTGTGTGAAAGTCAGGATGTCAGATCAACACAACCTCAAGGTTAACAGATGACAGAAAAAAAAGATCCCTCTTGGGTTCAGCTCCAACTGAATAGAAACAGAAGTTATACCTCTGGGATCCAATGGTCAGAAAATAGGTGTAAGTTATAACTGTTTTGACACTGTAAAAGTATACAGATGGAACATAACTTCTGAGGAGGGTAAAAGGGCATATATCATCATAGGGCAACTGGCAGGGGAGGAAAAGCTAAACATTAAAGTGCACTCTATCTTCTCACATCTCCTTAGTTTCTGCTCGTTAACCCTCTGCTCACTTCCACCCAGAGATGGCAAGTTACTCCACCGTTTACCACTCACATATCTTGTCTAATAAATTCCATCTTTTTTCTTCTATGGAATTTGTTGGAAATGCTTCCATGGAAGTTGTGTCTGCACACCAAACTGGATACGACTGGATAGACAATATTTTCTGCTTACTCTGTGCTCACATCTGAATATTTTAATATTACCCATATCTGTTAACACTGACTAAACATTCCATAAAAACAGTCCAGCTGTAAAAAGGATAAGGAAGGAAAACTTCAAGAACATCTCATTTAGAGATTAGAAAAAGGCTTCATCACATATAACAAATAAAAAATTATTTTGCTAGACTACATTATAGATAGGGATTAAATGCAGTCACAGGCCTGGTGCTTAGCACTTATGTCCGCTTGGCTCAAACAAATTCAGAGGTCCTCTGATTTATACTTTTGTTGCACAAGTGTGTACTGGGCAAATCACTATACTGAGTCATCACTTTAAAATTAAAAATGTAGGGAGACTAAATTTCATCTTTAATAACTGTTGGCCCTTGTTTTGAAGGTTTGTCCTGTACACTCTTGCTGTTGGCCAGCACCAAGGACTCACCTAGGAGAGCCTAAGCAATGGTGCTGAGAAATAGAGCAATGGGGCAGAAGCACAGCCAGGACAGGCCCTCGCAGGTATTACACTGGAGGCAAACAGGAGGAAGATGAGGAGGAAGAGCAGACAGGAGACTGGCCAGTGGTGGTGAGGAATGGCATTTTGCAGACAGCAGGTTTTAACAGCCAGTTTGGGATCTGGCTGTGGCTTTAACAGATTGTTAATACTGATTTAAAACGTACCCTCTCCTCTGCAGCTCTGTCAGTCTAATCCAACCATGATTTATTCTCACAGAGATTTTTTCACCCCCATATGGAATAAATCCTTCAAAAAGAAGGGAAAAACTATTTGGGGTTTGTTTCCTGAAAGAAGTTTAAAACTTATCAAATTTAATGATCATTTTGGCCCTCTTTCTGGGCAGAAACTCACTGACTGTAAGTGAATAAAATACCTCTGGGTTGGCCATCTAGCATTGCACCTGCACTGCCAGAGGAATGGAAAACTAATCTTCACAAACAATGTTTTTACCATGAAAGAGCTCAGATTATCTCCAGGTAACACAACAGTAGGTGGTGATCCCTCACAGTAGGTTATTTTGGACAGATTTGGGGAGGGACACAGGAGCCTCAAAATGACATAAAAAGAAAGAAAATAATTTTCGAAGTAGTAAGAATAAGTATGGCACTTTGAGCACACAGTACTTTTCATCCAACAATTGTCTGATGCAAGATCATCACTCCTCTCCAAAAAAAAAAAAAAAAAGATTGATGTCAATATATAAGAGTAAGGTCTCCCTCCTTTGTAGTTACTCTATCACCGAGTCACAGAGAGGCTGCAGTTGGAAGGGACTTGAGGAGGTCATCTGCTCCGAACCCCTGTCTCTGGCAGGGCTACCAAGAGCTGGTTGCCCAGGACTGTGGACCTGCTTGTAATATTTCTGCATTTTCAGTGTTATTCCATCTAGGACTGCATTTCTCATATCCCTCACACAGTTACTCACAAGCACAACACCCAGGCTGATTGCAGAGGTATCTGTAGGTGTAACACTCCTGTGGAACTGCAAAATGATCTCCTGAAGCTCGTACTATCTGCGAGCTGATGTGCCCAGACAAAACTTGTGTGTCTTTCTGAGCAGAATGTAAGAATGAGCAGGGAGTGGGAACCTGACTTGCAATCTTTTTGGTACAACACCACTAAGAATATTTCACATGCATTTTGCAGCAGCTGATCAACCTTTGCCTTTGCACATGTTTGTGCTAAACCTGTCTTTCCATTAGGGGTGGAAGCGACAACTGCTCTATGCCTTGGAGACAGGCTTAGGTTTTTTTATCAAGTAAAAACCCCATTTGCCCATCCCCAAAACAGAAAGCATCACAGTCTTTTCTTTTGGGGACACGCTTCCATTCCCATTTTGATGAAAACACAATCCCTACCTGCAGACAAGGAGAAGCAGCATGATTTAATGGAGTTTGTGGTAAAATCTCACTGATATAATGATGTAATGTTAATGATAAAGTGATATGCTAATAAAAGAAGCTTCATTATTGTACAGCAGCAGATGGTAATGTAAATACACGATGAACATGTCATAGCTTGTTTGGGAGCTGTGCCCATGGAGCCAAGATTTCAGCTTATGAGTGTGCCTGTGTACTGTTTCCAATTGAGTGATGAACCCTTTTACATAAGGACTCCCTCCCACACTCACATGCTAATAAGTGTATCTTTTGTTTTTTGCTTTTATAAAGGAATACATACAAATATGGAGAAAGCGGAACACAGCTGTTGGGAAATCAAAATGGTGGTAATACGCTGTTAATCTTAATGACAGTACTCTCTTCATTATGACCCAATGAATTGCAGCTTGAACTTGAACTACTTGACCTCAACATTAGCTCAGTCGGTCAGAGCAGGGTGCTAATATGGCTAAGGTTGTGGGTTCAACCCCCATAATAGCCATTCACTTAAGAGTTGCACTTTATCCTTGTGAGTCCCTTTCAGCTCTGAATATTCTGTGATCTGTGTCTTAGAATTCATTCCAGAGCATCAATCGCCTCTGGATTTTGCATTAATACATACTTATATTTCTATAGAAAAATATATTTGTACGTATATTTTATAAAACAACATTTAAAACATATTTACTTAAAATAAAAATTTGAAATAACTAAAAATCATTCTCCTTGTAAATGTGATGTCATTATTATATACAGCCTAATTAAATATGATTATTAATCCAATAGTTTAATAAATGATTAAAAAATTACTTTTTGAAGAACCATGGTTGATATCTATAGAATATAATCTAGGAAATAACCAATGAATCAAAAAAAAAAAAAAAAAGAAACTTTATTCTAAAATAATACCTAAATTTAATTTACTGTGATACTTAATGCTATACAGTGCCACATTATATTACCTTTCAAAATTCTGAAAAATAAACCAGCCCTACCTGGAGGTCATCATATTTAAGTTTTCAGGTATACTTTCTATTGTTTAACTCCAAAAAAGATTGAAAGGTTATGATCTTTTGAATACCTTATAGTGACATTCAGCAAATTCTGTGTTTTATTTTTAATCATATAAATTTGTAATTTAAATCAATACATAAAAAACATATAACTGTGTAAAAGCAATTGTGTCTAGTTGGACTGTAGGTTTAACCTTTTCTACAGGAAGAACAGTACAGACTTTTAGCTTTCACAATAGTGTTTGGCTCACAGTGACTACCATGGGCAGTAGTACATCAGCCTAAGGGCTCACAGCACAGCCCTAAGGATCTCGTCTTTTTTGTCTAGAATTTGACTCAGCCTGGATGATAAACCACTGCAATAATGCTATAATTATGTGCAGTTAACCACTACAAACAATTAATTCTTTATGGCACTTTATTCTCCAGTAAGTCTATTTATCAGTGTCATAATAAAAATAATTTGAAGGTGTATTCTTTTGCCCTGTGCTCCTTAAAGTCTTGAGACTAGACTTTCACTGGATAATAATTTTATAGCTTCTATTTCCTTTTTTCTTCATTCATTTTAGGAAACCAAGTTTGCAATAATAATACAGATCAAATTTCTGGGAAGTGAGCTATGGAACACAACAGTAGAGGAAACATATATGTATATCTCATCACTAGTGAGAAGAGAAGTTATATGGTCAATGCCATGTGTTTCAAAAGCCATTGACTGTATGAAAAGCATTGTAAAATAAGAAGTGCTTGAAGTTGCTTTCTGAGCCTTTAGAGAGACCATTTTCATGAACTGCAGCTCTCTCTGTTGATTTGTTTTCATTTTTGTTTTTCTGTAGCTGCAGGGGATAATTGCTGCTTTTTAATGAAACCTTAGATGTGCTCATAAATCATCAATGCACAGAAAATCTAATAGCAAGTATTATATAAGTCTCAAAAAAACTCATGGGAACTGGCAATTCCATGGAAGCATAAGAAACTCTGAAGTTTTGGAAAACCACAGAAATATCATTTGTGGAAATAGAGGCTTATGTCTTCTATATAATCAGATATGAACTTCAGCCCTTGCAGTATTGTTGATGTCTCATCCTTTTCCTTATCTCTTTGGAGAAATACCCAAGCTGTTAATCAGAAAGGAGAAGCCCTTCTCAGAGCAAAGAAAAACGTGTGATTTTATTCATAGAAGTACCAACGATCCTAAGGGGAAAAGGACTGGTGCAGGGATTTAATTTTGCTATCGACTGGACAAGACACAGCTCTCATTACGAGATTACTCAGCACCTCATACCACTGAATTCTGCTGCTGTTTTAGTCTTCAGGTCTTTGGAGCAGATCCATAAACTCTCCTTATTTCAAAATGTTACAACAGGATGTAATTAAGTACAATTAACAAGGAGGTCAAATGGTCATCTGATAAACAGGTCCAAACAGGCAGCTTGAAAGGTCAGGGCTGCTAAAACCGCATAGTATTGATGGGAAAGAATATTATGATTTAAGGGGCAAAAATTCCAATTGCTAAAACTGAAGAGATTTACATGCTTTCTATATTACATACACAAAGCCATGCACATAGACTGAAATGCATGCACACATGTCTCAGAGAGGCACAAACCTATATTCTGAGAACAAGAGCTAAACTAGCCACACTTCCTCTCTCCCTTACACCAGAACAAAAATGTCAGTGCTGATGATCAAATTCCAGTGTCTTTTTTTCATTCATTGTTTTGTAAACTGTTTGTTTTAAGAGCAGCAAACTTGTTGCCCTTGTAGGACGGCTTGTTTAAGCCCTCCTATAATAATATTTGAGTTCACCATGATGAAATGCAAGGTGTTCTGAGGCTTTTAAGAGCAAAGTATTTTACGGAGCATGCAGCCAGAGTAAAAAGAGGCTTCACAAGAAGAAAGCTATACCAGTGCTCTGCAACGCCAAAGAATGACGATGCACAGGAGTGAAAATGAACACTCATTTACCCATCATCATTTTATGGACTGGAAAACAGAGGGACACTGTTTTCATTCTCTACCTGAGGCTCCTCAGGATTTTCCTATTAGGTTGCTCAGACTTTTCACTCTCTGACTTTCAGGTTTAGACTCACCCAAGGGTGGGACTGGTTCACTGCAAAACCTTTGCACACATTTCATTTTCATGTATGAGGCAGAAAGGTAATCTGGTCAGGAGCAGCAGATTAACCTTTGGGATCACTAATATGTTATGACTCATAGTTTTTTTTGTCAGATATTCCAGCTGAGCTAACCTTGGGAACAACCTTCCCAAAGCCATGGTCCTGCTGGATCTCCACCATCATAAATCACCCCAAAGACTACTGTTGTTATGGGGTTGTACACTGGGCTTGGACTTGTTCCCATAGCGATATCATCCACACTACTGTTCTCCCACTCTTTCAATTTCTCAGCTAATGTTTTTGAAAACTGCACCACTAGAATCCCATGGCTCTAGGCACCAGGTGCCAATAGACACTATCTCCCCGGTGCTCCAAAAACAGAGCCCCTGCCCATTCAGTGTCGCTGCTCCTTCTTTTTCGATGGTCTGGAACAAAACTGAGCCAGTTGTTGGGGGGTTTTTTGCCAGAATTTTGTTCTTTGTCAGAGCAGAATTTAACACCTTTACCTCCAAAAATTATGGCATTCACAATTGAAAAAGTCCAATCTAATGGTTTTTAAATTATTTTGCAGTATCTTATAGCTGCATGCATTTCCTCTTAATTTTTAAAAAAATAAATGTTTTAAATGGCTATGCCTAACCAAATTGCTCTTAATTTACAATAATTACTCTAGAATAGGGGTACAGCTTAACCAGATCATATAAATTTGACTTCATTAATTTGACTACAGTCAAATACCAGTGAATTAAAACAATAATTTAATTTAATTGACCCAGTCTACAAAGGGGTATAATTACAGGATCATTGATGTTGGAAAAGACCTTAAGGTTCTTATGCAGTCTGAATAGGCAATATTGTTAAGCCAGATAAAGATAAACCTTACAGAAATTTCAGCTGTTCAAACTTCTTCCACATTGTGATTCTCCTTGAAAAAGAGAGTTAGGTGGAATTTTGCTTCTGCAAAGTCACTAGTTGTCAGTTACAGATACATATCATGAACCAGCACTAACTGTCCTGGTTGATCTTCTAGGTTCTGACTCATTAATAATTTTTGCCTCAGTTTGCCCTGAATCACAGTGGGAAAAAAGCAGAACCACATTTTGGTGAGGTACCACATGTACCATTAAATTGTATAATGGTGGTTGATAAAGCCAAGTTCTTGATCTATTGCACCAGAACAATTGCTCAGAGTGCTGGGAACTAAACACTTAATTTCATGTCTTAGAGCTTCTCTCAATAACAGTGGGAAATTTCTGAGTGGAGAGTTGACCTGTAAAAGATATCTTTTTCTACTTATATTGCAGTCATGTTTTGTATAGAAACAAATTCATAATTCAGTACAAAACACAAAGCAGCTCTTGCTTGGTGTACCACACCCACAAACTTAAATAATGTAGTTGTCAGGATTGACAAGTTCTGCCTGCTGTAGCATTTCTGTGTTTTATAGGAAATTTTAAGCAAGGGTGTTATTTTAAGAGATGAGCAAATGGGGAAACCCCATGGCCTAGCCAATAAATATGAACTTTAGGTGCAATGGAGCACTCATAAATATGACTCAGAACAAGGGGATTCATTGTTTCTCCTGACCCCTCTTAGCTGCTCCTCTGATCTCAACCTCTGCGTGCGTCATGGCAGCCCTCATCCTTTAACCTGCGGTTTTTAAAAGCAGCTTCTAAGTTATTTATGGCTGCAAATGTTAGTAGCCCGTCTGCGTACTGCCAACACACACATACCGAAGAGTGGGGGGAGCTGCATTTTGTTTTGCAAGGATGAAAAGTTTTGCCTGGGAAGCCAAGTGCCTGGGGAGGCTGAGGTAGCTGGTCTGCCACAAGAGATTGAGAAGAAAAGTGCCCCCCTTGCCTTCAAGGCTTACTCAGAGAAGAAAACCATACCTGGACTAATTTTGCCTTTCATCTGTACATTATCTGTCTTTATCATGCTCTTTACTCTTTCTCTGTCTGCATTCATCTTCTCCCTACCATGATAACCTTCCACTTTTGTAATTCGACTGGCATGGGAAATGCTCTCAGTGCTGCAACATCAGGCTCCATGTGAGGCACAGAAGAGTAGGACTAAATCTTCCAGCAATACCAGTTCCTGCAGAGGCTGTTTCTCTGCTGTGAAGCTTTCCCATGCCCAGCAGGTCTGTATCCAGCCCTGCACGTTGGCTGTTGCCTACTGAGAACGGGATGTCCTCCTTCTAAAGCCTGGGCTGTGCTTTGCCATTTTTCTCTCATGCCTGTTCTCATTCCTTCCCTCTCCATCTCCCGCACTGTCACCTGGTCTCACCACTTCTCGGCCTTTAATCCTTTCTGCAGCCAAATGCCACTGACATAAAAGTAAAGTTCAGTGACCCTGCCTAGACAGCAGGGGTTAGAGACAAGGGAAAGGACAAGGAGGAGAGGATAAGGAAAAGTGTGGGAAATAATTATAAAGTCTGGGAGCAGCCAGAGCTCTCCTGAAGCCCTGGGGAGCCTTTCTTTAGCTGGAGGCTGCAATTGGCACTTCATAAACTGTTCATTCTCAGCTATGTGGAAACACCAGACAACACCTAGAATGATCAGACTGCAATCAATCAATTTTTTTCCAAATTCTATTAGTTTGTGGGCCTATGAAAGCAAGCTGAAAGTTACTGACATGGCGAAAAAGAGAAGAAAAAGGAACTGCCCCGTCATAATTACCTCCATAACTCAGGCAGTCAGTAGGCAGGTAGCCATGGTAAAATTCTTTGCATAATTTAACATTCAGAGAAAATAATAATGGGAGAAATAAGTGTGGGAGATGACACAGATGCCAAAGTTGTTCTGTTATCTAAGAAAACAACCCAGCATTTAGAGGTTCTCCATCCAATCCATGGCAGGATTCCTCCCCTAATAGTCTCCACACAGAGATGTCTCCACAAGCTGGCCTCTTTCTCTTTCATGGTTAGCCAGAGTCACTGCCAGATTGTGTTTTCCTGGGAAAATATGCACTGTACAATACATACAATCCCCAAAACCCCACCCAAAGTCTGTGTTTAGTCTGGAAAGGAACACTTTCTAAAGAAGAAGCGGAACTGGGTCAGCCATTCTTCCCAATGGGAAAAATATTAATAATAATATATATTTATATATATCCATACATATATATAGCTTTTCACCATGCACGTCTAACCATCTGCTAAATCAGTTTCTCTTCAGTTATCTGCAATTTCTTTCAAACCTGTCGGCAAGGAGAGTCAGACAGTTTTATACCCCAGTTAATGGAGAGTTTGACATTTTTTTGGCTGGGTAGATACAATAATTTACTTGGATTTAAAGTGTTAACTTTGGCAAAAAAATTAATCGACAGTTATAAAAACATTATTTTGTTAGATGATATTTATGGATCACACAAACCTATTTTGAGGTAGAGCTATATAGTTCTTAAGATTCATGTAACTTGAGAGATTTCAAAGGAAATATAAAATATTTCAATATAAAACAACAAATGTAGTGTAATTCAAAAAAGGAAAATGGAGAATATTTATTGCTAAAAATTAAAAGCAATCTCTGAAAACCTGCACTGTCATTGCACAAAAATTGGTTAAACTCTAGTGAATTACAAGTATTGGATGAGGATTTTTAGTTCATGTCATCCTGTCAGTAAAGACCTTTTGTTCTAGAAACATATAAAATTATTTTGCAAAATATTTAGTTTGATCATAGAAAATTATTTCATAATTCATAGTCCTCTCTAATGCCTGACTGCACTACGTCACAAGAAATTCATTCCATTCACTGATAGGGTGACAGAACTTTAATAAATGGGGAAAATTCTTAGGATTTCACAATGCCAAGTGATGTCTACTTCGGATGAAAATTAAGTGAGACCTGCTTGATCTAATTTGCTCTAAATTTTATGTAAAAGAGGGAAAAACGTCTTATTAACTTGGGGCTACCATTTAATAAAAACTTCACAAACTTTTTCTCATTTTTTCTCAGTATTGATCCAACTCCACTATTAAAGACATGGGAGGGTCTATTATTTAACAAGTTTTATCTCTGTAATACCATCCCTCTGTTCAAGGCAAGATAATAGTGGTATTTCCACCACTTCAGCTAAGGCTGTGTCAATATTTTCGTTAGAAGCCTGCATTTATACACTAAAACTCTACCACGGCCAAGAAAATTCACATACAGTTAAAAATTAAGACAACAACATCTGAAATCCTGTGGAAAAGAAAGAAAGTGTGTTCATTCCTAAGCTTTAGGAGAGAAGTTAATGATCCTGAGGCCTTTCTGCGTGTATCCTTCAAACCCTTTCCTCAGCTCCTGGCATTTTATAGCTTAGCACTCCATATCCCTCGCTGATGATATGTTAGCTGTGAGTGAAAGGTTGTAGAAACTGAATTAGTTTAATTTAAGAAACGAGCTACTATGTATGCCCAATGTCTGATTACAATAAGGAATACTTTCTTTTTCGTGTTTAACAAAAATATATTTGTACAGGTATTTGGGGTGGATTGATGTACTACAGGTTTCTCAAAGTAGCTGTAAAAAGTTGTTCAATGCCACATAAATATTCTCCAATGAACACAATGGTTTATAACTATTTTTAATTTACTTATTTGCTTAGTGATTCGGGTTTTAAAGACTAATATAATCTGTAAGACAGTGTACAAACTTGGGACAGAGAAGCTGGAGAAATATGAACAGTCATCTGTGCCTCTGACAAAATTTCCATTGATTTCAGTGTCTGGTTTAAGAACTGAACACAGCACGTGTGGTTTGAAAATTATTCTAAGACTGTGGAATCATTCACGTTGTGTGTGAGAAAGAAAAAATGTCTTTCTGGGGTGTACTGGTTACTTTAAAAATCTTAGTAATATCGTATCTTTCATAGCACATGTACTTCAGGGTCACAAATTTTATTGTGATCTTCACATTCAAGTTTCTGAAATGAATTTTATATGATAAAATAGAAAACAGCAGAAAACCACAAAAGTTGCATGTATATATGCATATATACTATATATCATATATAAATATATATCATATATATTATATATATCCTATTTTATGGAAGGTTTATATAAATTAATAGGAAAATATGAAGAAAGCAAACAGACTCGCTTAGCAAATGAAACAATCTATTAGGAGAAAAAATAACAGACACATTGTAAAAAATGGAAAATACAGACCATTTCAATTGCGTGAGAAGGAATGCTTAAGTACAGAGGATTTAATGATCACTTGGATGATAATGGAAAAATCAGTATTTTAAATGTTTAAATGTAGTTTACAAAAGTGCTGCTGTTTCTCCAAGCCTCATCCATGTAGATATTTTTTATTTATCCCTGTCTTTCTTTAAGAGGTGAAGAGTGGGAACACTAACATTTATCTTTAAAAAGTCCTTCCCTAACTAAATTTTCTGTAAGCAAAAAGTGAACAGGACTATATAAGTATTATTTGCCTGTTCTCTGGGAGCAGGGTATCCTATATATGTCATTTTGGGAGACCAGCCAAAAAGAAGATGCCAGAACTCTAAAGAGTCAGTGTTTTGCAATAATATAATAAAATATAATAAAATATAATAAGAGGATAAAATAAAACCACCCAGTCAGGAAAACAAAGTTTTGAATTTGTAGGTGATATAATCAGATCTTTGAAAACCCCAGTGTGTTTAGTGGAGGATTTATTCTTTGACTGCTGGACCAAACCCAGTTAACTCCTCTGTTACACTCATCAATATTTATGGAGAGTTGCCAAAGCACACAGTCTTATACAAAACACAGGACAAGACATAGTCTCTGTCTTGTTGTACCTTTCAAGAAAGAATGAGATGGAAATTCTGATATAAATTCCAGTAGAAAGAGCAGGTGTTTACAATTTTAACTTCAGGAGAAATAAATGCATTCTTATTTTTCTCCCTGGTTGCTTGACAGAATTATGATTGCAGTTCCCTTGATGATTATTTTCTAAATTTGTTTTTGAAAGTGAGGTATTTGCAACTCTGACAGTTTGAGGTTTAAATCACAATTAGCATATAACTTTAAATTTTTATGCTTTAATATAAAATTATTTGCACTTGTCTATTTTTTCTTTACTTTTTAACTTTATTCTGTATTTTCAATTCTTATGTTTAATAATTTCTATCCAACATCTCAGCTACATATTTCTTGTTTTAATTATGTGTATTAAATTGTTATAACTGGTACAACTATATTCAAAAATTTCAATTTAAAATATCATGTTGATTAATAGAGTTTTATAATTATACATTATGTAACTAATGGTGTGCAAGTATGAACATGGTGAATGCTATTTTCAGGGCAAATGTATTTGATGCAAGTTGACTGAGGCTTCAATTCTAAATCCATTTGAGTTATTACTCTGCTGCATCAGCATTTATTGATTTTAAGGTACAACATTAGCATTCACTTATCACTGCATGTTTTTCCCCGTTCTCCATTAAAAGAGCTTGCCCTCATCTGTCACAATCTCATACTGTATAAATCATATAAAATGGTTACTTGTTTCCATTATTTATTTCATTTTTATGTTAATTATACTGAAACATAGGATTGTTTAATAAAAATGTTGAAGCTAATCTATATTGGTCATCAATATTTTTTACGCATGTTACACGGTGGAATGTGTGATATACCATAATATCCAACTTGTGTGGAAGGGTATTTAAAGTGAATTAGGTTTTAAACTAACTTAGAGCTGAGACACATTTTAATTTTACAGATGCCAAATAAAACCTGATATTTACACCGTATTTTGTTAAAAGTTAATGGTGTTAATTAATATTAATCACTAGAAAAATACAGCATCTCACCCCGTTTTCCCAGTTTTGAAACATAAGATGGGCTTTAGCTCCTCAGAATTACTTTCTTAAGGCAACACTGGATTCCCAACAAAATAAGACAAATATTAGAAACTTCCCACCCAAGGTAAGACAATCAGCGGAAACTTGAGTTCTTCCAGAGAGGATTTTTGTCTGGGGAAGCGCAGTAGGATCAGCCTAGGACATATCTGACACTGAAACTTCAAAGACTTTTAGTCATTCACTGCAAGAAGTCCTACTGCAATCAAAGACATTTCTGAAATCAAAGACTAGGTCCCATGTAAATAATCCTCATGGATGCTGATGGAATGGTCTGTGATATATTTACAGAGGGTATTTCTCGCGACACGAAAGGAAGATTTTTGCAAGATTGGTGCCTTGACTAATGCTGAGGATCAGAGCATTTCCAATTTTTCTGTATAACTTTGCCATTTTAAATTCAGCTGACTCCAGAATACTCTGGGTAAATCGAGGCATGCAATGTTAATTTAAAAGTAATACATGGGCCATATATAATTATTTCTTAATGATAAGGAATGCATATTCAAAAAACAGATTCCATTTTTTCCTATCCTGCTAATTCAGTAGCAAAAGCAATAAGCAAATGTATTTAGAGGTGTGGACATATGTTACTCTTAAGGAAAAAGATCTCAGACTTGAACACCTCCTTATCAGCCAAATAATTAATGGAAAGTGATTTTATTATTATGAGAAATAAACTCTAGAGTGTTACTTCCCTACAATTTTAATATTTGGAGTATTTAGTATTTTCTAAAAACCTGGTCGACCTAAAAGGACAGAGTGTGTGTGATAAACTGAAGGTGTTTTGAAACATGTGTCACTGTTTAAAAAGTTTCTACAGAAAGTAATACCCTGGAAAACAAGAGTTCATCAGAATTTGTACCAGCTTATTGTGAAACTTCAAGTTTTCAATTAAATCTCTTGCTATTCAGGTCCAGTGAGAAGGGGTTTTTAAGCCAAATTTATGAGTACTGCAGCATATAAAATACTTATAAAAATGCTAAATGAATTTCATGAATTATTTGCAGCTTCTAGATGAGATTTAATTTGTCTTATAGTAAAGAAATCTGTAACTGCTTTTTTTTTACCTACAGTTTAACTGGTAAACATGTTTATTACACTCAGAAGCCAATACAGTTTAGTTTTACCAGGTTTTGTGTCTGAATTGATATAATTTTCAAAAACGTTCTTTGTTTGCATGTTTCTAGTGTTTAATACTCTACTTGTCATTTAATTTATTTATGACACAGAAAATAAGACCCATTGTAGATTCTGAGCACCATAGCAGTATAATAAAACACAGCCTGTGGTTATTAAGTAGAAATAACAAAGGAACAGCAACAGATTATTTAAAATCCAGCCATTCAGCTGAAAAGATAATAAAACTCTGACTCTTAACAACAGAAAAAAGCCCCACGAAATAACCTAAGAATGTTTTGGGGGTTTTTTTTAATGGTTCAACTTTTCCCTTTTCATACCTTTCTAGGCTTTAAAATATTAACAACTGATTTTGTTCATGCGTGAGCTTTAAGGAAAACACTGAGGGAAATAACTGAGCAATAGGCATAAGTGTTTGATTTTTAGACATTAAAAAAAAAAAAAAAGAAAAGAGTTCGTTGGCCTAAGGCTAGAATTTTCATTACATCAATGAAAGAAAGAAAACAGAAGCCAGCAGGGGGAAGTTATAGAAACTGACTTTATATAAACAGTGAGAAAAATCTTTTTCCATGGCCACCTACACTGTAGCTACTTTACCATCCATATGATTTTTCTTTTACCAGTGGCACAGCAGCCCGGGCCCAATCCTGCTGTTTTAGAGCAGGTTATAGCTCGGCCGAGACGTTTGCCCTTCCCAAGATCAGGCTAACAGTTTGTCAAAGAGAGCAAAGAGAAAAAATATTTCCACATACCTAAATTGACAAAGCTCATGACCATGTCAGCATCATTCAGAAAGTTGGTGTCGTGCAGGCTGGCTAAGGGAGGATTCTGTGTGGTCAGGGAGGTCATGCGAGATAATTGTATTCTCCGCGAATATCCATTTGGAGAGGCAGGGTATCCTTTTCGTATCCCTCTGGTCTCCCCTGCCACTGATCCCTTTAGTGAATACTCCAGCTCCTCAGAATCCTCTTCATTTGTCATGGCATTATACAGGTCCAGCATGAAGAGAGGTGCAGAAGAAGCCTGTTTTCCTGGTGAAAATGGTCTGGGTCTGTGAGGTAAACCCAGGATAGAGAGAATCTCTCTCTGAATCTCCCTTCTCTCATGGTTCCGCAGCCTCCTGTAAATAAAACTCGAATGGACATGATTGTCTCCTAAACCTCCCTGTGCGTGACCCACCAGAACCCAGCAATTCCAGAGCAAGCCCACGAAAGCTTTGAGCGCAGTTAGGTTCATCTTTGAAAAGAAAAAGAACAAGGAAAAAAAACAACAACTTTTCTGCTACTTGCTCTGAGTTCCTATGAGGTCTGCTTTCCCAGTAGCTGAAAAACAAAATTTACCTATTCTTCATGTCAATGTCATCTCTAAACGTAACATCTTTGGTGATTCCTCTCCCCCCACCCTGTTTAAATATTATGGAATGTGTCAGGTTGCAGTTACTTCTAAGAAAGCTGAAATTCAGACTTCCAATTTTCCACTGTTGTTATCGTTTTTTCTGCATTTATGGAGCAGAAGACCAGTATTTTGTCAGCTGACCTAGGCATTCCTATATAAACCTTAGATAACCAGGTCTTTGGTGGGGAGCTGTATTAGCAAGAGATGTTCTTCTGACACACTGTAGTTCCCAGAGTTATCTTCCCTCGTTATTCTGAGTTCTTCGTACACCTTGCGCTCTTCCCAAGATAAAATCCTGAGTCACAGATTTGTCTTGATCTGTACCTTGGTGGTGTAACACATATTTGTCCAGCAGCCTGGTGATAATTTTAACATCTTTTGAATCGCTTGAGTGTAAAGTAATTCTAAAGCATGTACTAATCAAATTAATGTGTTGCCATGAATTTACTTGCAAAAAATAACCTTCTGTAAATCCATTCAACCCTTTTCAGCTTCTGAACTGTTATTTCCAACTGTAGCAGGCACAAATATAACAGCTCTCTTCAAGAGAGATCTAAAGACTAATGTAAGCACAACCCTGCTGGGAAAGAAGAGGCTTCTCATTGTAATTTGAAACGGGTATAGCAAAAAAGTCCTTAACCCTTCTCTTGCCAGATAGAACTTTAAACCTCTCCCCCGTCTCTCCAATTTACAATAATATACCTAATTTTGGCTATCGGCTATTCTTTTTTGTAAAAGCTTGCACAACCAATTTTAACTTTAACCATTTTAGAATATATAGATAAATAAAGGCATGGCATAATATGGAAGCTCTTGTGAGTCTCCTTATGAGTCTACAGTTTAGTAAAACTGAGTAGGAAACTCTCATAACAGACTAAAATAGCATCACACTAATTCAAGAAATGTTTATGTTTTAGGTAAATTTGGCAAACGCAGGTAACGTTTTTAATAAACTCCATAGGAAATTTTGTTGGTGAGTTTTGATTCACTCTTTTCTAAAAATGCTGGGAATGCAATCTGAATGAAAACAAATTTATTCAGCAAGCAAGATTTCAAATTGTGCACAGCCAATGTTGTAATTATGGTTATAGTCACAACTTCCATAAACTGTAATTTGCAATGATAATTTATTCAAAGTACATTTTTACTCATAAATTGCTATACTACTTTTCCCAGAAAATACAAAAAGCTAAGATTTAATCCCACAGCCTGTTATTAACTGAAGAAGGAAACAACTTAACTGAAGGAATGAGAATATTAAATAGACTTTAAAGCTGCTTCCCATGAAGCTAAGGTTCAGTGTAGAACTTTTTGACAGCCAGTAACTGGTGTTTTCCTCTCACTAAAACAAAATCACCGTGTTAAATTTCATGCTGCTCAGATTATTGGTGGTCATTTTCATTGCTGCTAAAATTGGCCTTAGCCTTGAGGAGACTTTCCTTTGATAAAGGGTAGAAAAAAGGGATATAAAAGGTTTTTTGCCAGCATGAAATAAAGGGAAAAACAAAGGTATATAAACTCCATCCCATTGGGTTTTCCTCTACATGACACCTACTCAACAAATCACACAGTCCTCGAGTAAAATTGGGAGTGTGACAGCAAGTATAGTCACACCCTAAGAAGCCAGGAACAATTTATCTAGTATATTAAGCACAAACGAGCATTACAGTCTAGTCCAGCCATCACTAAAATACAGCTGATTTGGTCTCATAAATCAGCACGTGTAATGAACAGTGCTTCTCTCAAATAAGGATTTATCTCATGCTAGACCTGCTGAATGGCACTAAAATTAGGAAGATATGAGGCAAAAGTCTTGTTCTTCTTAGCAGAAGAGCAATCACAATCAGAATACATTTTCTTTTCTCATTAAGGTCTTCCCTCAAAATCTATTTGCTATAAGAAAAGTATTATTTCCTGGGGTTTTTTTTTATTTTCACTTGTTCTACTCAGACAGTTGTAATGATACATGAGACTTTACCATACATATGTCTTTTTTGAATTTGGCCATCGCATATCCTGCAACAAGATTTCTTCCTCTTTTCCAGAAATATATTCCCTTTCTTTCCCTAAGCATTCATAAAAGCCAGTGGATTGATTGCTCAGAGGATTTAAGCCCTCAGCCCATCAATATGTCCAGCAACATAAATTTCCTATATTATCCCACTAGTGTCTGAAGTTCCACATTAGTCCATTTTTTTCATTTAAAAAAGCAAACAGTGCCTTCAAATTTGGGAATGCTCTTATGTAGTAAACATCTTTCCATCCAGAAACTAAGAGCACATCTAAACTAGTAATCATATGTTTGGTGAAAACTGCTCCTGTTATTTTTTGATGGAGCCACAACCAAACAAGTAACATAAATACAAAACATTTATTTTACATTAACTTTGTCTGCACTGAGACACCAAATGTCTCTGACTAGAATACAAAACTGAAAATAAAAAGCTTTTATTAATATAAATATAATGTCCTTTTGAATAATCCATATATTTGTATTCCATAAACAATCATTCTTAGCAGGGGTATCTCACACAGGGGAGAGAAAGACAGCTCTAAAACTGAAAGTTTTTGCTAATGAAGTGAAAGGTGTCTGTAACAGCTGATAGCTCCCATTTTGCACTTCCAGTATGAAACAATGAGCTTGTAAAGAAAAAACACCATGTAGAATTTCAGAATGTCAAGATATACACAAGATAGACTTCTTTCTTCCCCAGATGTTAAACCTGGTAGCAACACAAGAAATCACCTGGCCAGCCCTTATCCAGCCCTTTAAAAAGAAACGGAAGATGAAAATGAGTCCAGAAGTGAGCTCCCATGAAGGATAGATATCTGACAGAGGTGCACCTGGAGAGCAGGCACTCAGAGGCAGAAAAGCAGCAGAGCACCGTGCATGCACCCCAGCAGTACGAGATAGGAAGCAGCTGCATGAATTTTTTAAACAATGTGGCATGTATGTTCATGATGAGTGAATTCAGAGCTCATTATGTTTGTACTATTCTAAACAATGTTAGAGAAAATACCATAAAGGAAGTAATGAAAACTGGAAATCCAAATCTTGCCAATCTTGGATTCCAATGGATCACCATTCACTATAATGGTGAAAAAAATTAAAACTACCCAGAAGGTCACTATAATCATTGAAGGTGCAACTTTTTTTGCAGGTGATGCCCACTACTCAAAAATATACAACTTCCCATGGATGGCTACTGAATGCAGAATTCCTCTGGTTCTCAACTTCACATCAACAGAGGGAGGTTCCCCACAGCAATGGTTCTCTGCAACTTTTGACAGATTAGGCTAAAACACAGACCGTCTTCAAGACATTTGCTGTCTAAATCTGAAACCTAGCCTGCACACTGAATTATTCTGATGGCTCTTTCCCTCCTTAATGACCAGATAAATTTGGTATTCATATCAATATTATGCCGAAACAGATGATCTAGCATTAAAAATGTTTAAATCTCTTCTTATTGTCTCCCAATAAGGCTATTGCTGCAAAACATATATGGAGAAAGACTTCTATAAAAAGGTTTCGTGAGTGCTGGAGAATAATTAGTTGTTAAACCTACAGATTCCCCAACAAAAAGAAAGTAAGTAGTCTGGACTCCTTCCTCCTGGGGCAGAAAAGTGACACTGGCACTATAATTTGGCAAACCTGTTAACACTACGTATATCCAACTCAGATTTACACTGGTATGGACTGCATAAGGTGTGCATTTCAGCCTTTGGACATAATTATGCATATATCCATATGTTCCAAATGCCCAGTCAAAAAAACAAAAACCAAAACTGTATGATACATTTCACTCAGTTTTTTTATTTTATCTTATTGAGTTGGATGTTTATGACAGATGCATTCTTACCCTGCTAGCATAAGCATGAAGCTCAAATGTATTTTTCTGCATCAATGAAGGATATGTGTCCTAATGCAAACAGAATTCCATTTGTAATGGACATAGTGTAAAAATTGGTAGAATTATCTGCAGAAATTGGCAGTTGAGACATAAACTAAGTATGATGCTTGTAAACCCCTTCTATTGAGAATATTATTTATTTATAGAGAGTGTATTTCCATTCCACGCTACAGTAAGAGGAATGAATTGCAAAATAACACTTACTATGTGGAAGTGTTCAATACTTATAGTGTTGTTTATTCAGTTACCAACCAGTTTCCTGTGGCAAAAGAGTTTTTCACTCAGGCTTTCAAAAGCCCAGGCAAAATCACAAATCAGCCTAGGAGGTAAGTAATCAAGCGTTTAATAGATGGCATTTAATAGACGGCATTTGATAGAACACTTTGTTTAAAATTTACAGAAAGGGCTCCAGCTTTAAGTAAAATAATTTGTGAAGTTCGTTCTATTCACAGTATATACACAATGTTGTAAAGCTATCAACACAGAACACTCTGCAGCATTAAAATGATACTTTCCTTCAACATGAAGAAAATTGAGAAAAAGAATTTTGCAATCTGCTTGAGGACTTTTCTTGAAACTTATTTTACACAAGGACTAGGAAATAAAAACCTTGTTTCACACATACGCTTCAGAATATGAGAACCACAAAATATACAATTAATAATATGATTCCACATCACAGTGCTGTCATTTGCATAATTAAAAAACCGAAAGAACTCCCAGAAATCCCCTTTAATTTACAATAAGCCTCTAATTATCTTAAAGAAAAAAAATGGAGGGGAGAATAAAGGAACTGCACTGAAGCAAATACAAAACACTTGGACAAGAGCAACAACATTTGTAAGTAGCAAACCACTTTTAAAGAAGATTATTCTTGGCTCAGCTTGTAGAAGGGTTTTATTGTGCCCCAGCTGCAGACTGGTACCTGCTGGTCTCCTTGTTCTCTGGCTGCAGCACAGCCAGAAGTATCTTGTGCTGTTCCGGGGCTGGCTGCAGTGCTTTTCCAGGGAACCTCTTCTGCCTCTTGCTGGAGTTCTTTTTGTTTTCAGCTGCAGATTCATGCAGAAATTATTTTCTAAACAGATGCCTTCTAGGTAGCTGCACTGCACTATTTTTCATCTTGTGAAATACTCTACCTATCCAAATAGAGGAATTATTTCTTCCCTTGAGCATTTTGCTACTCTATTCCATAGGCGTGGTTTTAGCACCTCTACTGGCAATGGGACGGTGCAGCAGTCTCTTAATCTCTAAATTAGTTTGGGGGGGTTTATACCTTTTTCCTGTGCCTCGTTTTATACACATTCTCCCTCTCTTCCCGATACTTTCTCCTATTACGTCTCTCTACATTTAGTCTGCCGCTTGAATGTGCTGCCTCTGATCCCACATGTGATCCCACTTTCTTTTCAGCTTTTTTTACTTTAAATCTTTTTCCCCCCACCACCTCCATTTTCACATTTCTTCTTTCCCTCCCCACATATCTGTAGACATATGTTATTTTCTTCTTTTAAAATTACTTCCTTTGTTTAGCAAGCTTTCCCCTTTTGTAAGAGGTCAGCTGGCCTCTCAGGCAGTAAAAAAGGAGCTGCTGCTCCAGTACTTTCAATTGAAAGTGATCACTACCATGAATCACACAGTCCTTGAGAGACTAGTAATCTCCTGCTGTTGGAGGAGGATTGTGAAAGAAAAAGATGTGCATGGGACAACTGCTAGACGATGTACACCCTAAAATCTTTGGTACGTGTTAACTGATCTTTTCATATACAATCATAGAATCTTTTCAGTTGGAAAGGCCTCTAAGATCATCGCGTCCAGCCATTAAATCAGCACTGCCAAATCCACCACTAAGCCGTGTCCCAAAGCACCACATCCACACCTTCTAAATACCTCCAGGAATGGTGTCTCAGCCATTTCCCTGGCACAGCCTGTTTCACTGACTGACAGTCCTTTCTGTGAAGAAATTTTTTACCTAATCTTCCCCTGGTGCAACTTGAGGTCACTTTCTCTTGCTGCTTGTTACTTGGGAGAAGAGATAGACCCCACTTCGCTACCACCTCCTTTCTGGTAGCTGTAGAGAGCAATAAAGTCTCCCCTGAGCCTCCTCTTCTCCAGACTAAACAACCCCAGATGGCTCAGATGCTCCTTGTAAGACTTGCACTCCAAGCCTTTCATCAGCTCTGTTGCCCTTTTCTGGACTCGCTCCAGTCTGGCCCATAACTGGACACAGCACTCTAGGGGTGGCCTTACCAGTGCTGAGTACAGGAGGACAATCCCTGCCCTGGTCCTGCTGGCCACACTATTGCTGATACAGGCCAGGATGCCATTGGCCACCTGGGCACACCCTGGCTCATGTTCAGCCACTGCCACCAGCACGCCCAGGTTTTCCACTGGGCAGATATCCAGTCACTCTGCCCCCAGCCTGTAGCTCTACATGGCATTGTTGCTACCCAAGTGCTGGAATCAGCACTTGGCCATGCTGAACCTCATACAATCATCTTTGACCCATTGATCAAGCCTGTCCGAACCCCTTCTTACAGCCGAGCATCTCAACACACCTGCCCAACTTGGTGTCATCTACAAACTGACTGACGTGTACTTGATTCCCTTGCCCAGATCATTGTAAAGATATTAAACAGGACTGGTCCAAATACTGATCCCTGGGGAGCCCCACTAGTGACCAATTATCAACTGGATGTGGCACCATTCAGCACCACTCTCTGGGCCTGGCCATTCAGCTTTTAATCCAGAAAAAAATGCAACTGTTCAAGCTGTGGGCTGACAGTTTGCCCAGGAGAACGACATGGAAGAAAGCATCAAAGACTTTACTGATGTCCAGGTAGACAATATCCATAAACTGTCCCTACTCCAGTAGGTGGATTTTATGACCACCTGATCACAAAAAGAGATAAGGTTGGTCAAGCAGGACCTATCTTTCATGAATTCATGCTGGCTGGGCCTGATCCCCTGGCTGTCCAGTACATGCCATATGTTCCTGTGAAGATGACCTGCTCCATGACCTTGCCTGGCACTGAAGTCAGGCTGACAATCTTGTAGTTCCTCAGATCCTCCTTCTGACCCTTCTTGAAGACAGACATCACATTTGCTAATCTCCAGTTGTCTGGGACATCCCTGGTTAGCCAAGACTGTGGTAAATGAAAAGTGGCTTGGTGAGCGCCACTGCCAGTTCCTCCTCTCCCTTGCGTGGATCCCATCTGGCCGTACGGCCTTTTGTGTGTCTAAATTGTGTAGTAGGTGCAGAAACCCTTGGATTATAAGTGTTTCATTCTACTCCCCCTCCCTGTCTTCCACCTCAGGAGGCTGGTACTCAGAGAACACCTTGTCTTGCTATTAAAGCCTGCAGTGAGGAAGGCATTAATTACTTCAGCCTTTTACTCATCCCTTGTTGTCACTATGTTTCCCCTCACTTCCAAGGGAGGATGGAGATTCTTCTTAGCCCTCCTTTTTTTGCTAATGTATTTATAAGAACATTTTTATTGTCTTTTATAGCAGTGTCCAGATTAAGTTATAGTTGGGCTTTGGGCCTTCTAATTTTATGCCTTCATAGCCTCATGACATCCTCATAGTCTTCCTGAGTTGTCTGCCCCTTCTTTCAAAGGGAATAAACTCTTCTTTTTTAAATTTTTCGCTGAGTTTCAGGAAAAGCTCTCTGTTTAGCCAGGCCAGTCTTATTTCCCACCAGCTCATTTTTCTATACATGGGGACAGCCTATTCCTGCACCTTTATGATTTCCTTCTTGGCCTATACCCAGCCTTTCTGTCTTCCTTTGCCCTTCAGGACTGCTTCCCAAGGGACTCTGCAAACCAGTCTGCTAAACATGCCAAAGTCTGCCCTCTGGGAGTCCAAGGGAGCAGCTCTGCTGATCCCATGACACAGACTTTTTCAGGTGTGGGGATCCATCAGAGAAGCAGGCCAGACTCAGTTGAGGAATTGGCATCAACTGAGCTACAAAATTTTGTAAACTTTTCACCACAATGGCATTTTTAGAAAAAGAGACAAGACAACATCGCAATCAGCTAAGTATTGACAATATGATACAAGAGATTCTATTAATTTAGTAATATTAGCAAGTGGTGTTTTGCTGGCACCATTTCCACATTAGCTCAGACAGAAGGAACATTACCAGTGTGTTCATACTAAATTATCATCATAAGATCCCTAAAAACAGTGTCAACCAAGCAGCATTGAGACAGGCAGGTATGTAAATATGCCATGGAAACTATTTGAGTTTTCCAGTGTGGGGTCTATTTAATAAGCCAACATGAAGTAGCACTGTGGTGGCAATGGCCAAAACACAAATCAAGAAAAGTCTTTTAAAATAAAATACTCTTTTCCTGAATTTCTCTCATCCAACCATATTTTCTAACGCGTAATGCCTTGATCTTGCAAAATTATTATAATTGGCCACAGCTGATGAAGTTTATTTAATTAGCAATGGGTAACCATTGTCAATATTTATTACAGAAGTCTCTTCAAGCCAGAATTTGATAAGCTGGCAAAGCAAAGGAATAAAGTGAAAAACCAGTTTATGCTGATGGTCTAGAAAATCCATTTGTTTTTCCCAGACATTTGTTATGGCAGTTGAGAAAAACTGAAATACTGGAGAAAGTATATACCTAAAATCTGCAGTAAATTTTCACTAAAATCTTTTCATTCAAATTGAAAGATTATTATAGCTGCTAAACTTTCCTTCATGTAGCCAGAGGTCTAAAAACATGACCTGTATGAAGTTAAATAGAGTAATCCAAGTCTCTTGTAAAGCAGGCTTAGGCAAGAGGAACATGATTTACATTGCAAACCTTGCATCTGAAACTGCACTGTAATCTAAACATGGAAGAGACACGCAAGCAGTCCTTCATTTCTGCTTTTTTAGCTTTACTGCTTTCAGTGCTTATTCCTTAACATTTAGACCTTTAAATTGGAACAAATGGTATTTCCTGAAGGAATTCTAGCTAAGCTATGCAAATTATAAAACAGCTACAGATGCTGACTGAGACTGTAGACCAGTTTTGTCCTTTTGGAAGTGGATTCACAATGATATTTTCATAGGTTTTGCTATCAGTTGTTCATTGCTATTCATCAAAAAATATACCTGCCTCTCTAGAAACAAGCATTGAACCATAAAAAACAAACTGAATTTTGTTCATTAATATCTTAGATTAGGATGATACACATGATAAACACACTTCTGCACAGCCCAAGCACATGGGTGTACCTTCTTACCATGATTCTCAGAGCAGATGTTCAGTATTTTCTGTCCTCATTTTCTCCTCTTTATCACCTTTTGGCAATAAAATATACACTGGAACACATCAATTAGAATTTTCTATGACCTTTGGGCATTTTGGATATTTTATGTATGCTCCTGTGAGCCCTGCTAGAAGAACCAGATGCAATGGGCTGCCAGGAAATCTTCCGTGTTTGAGATGTTGTTGCCTCCTACCTCTCACCCCTACTTCCTTTGCCATGAGCAGGGTGCTAGAAAGGCAGAAGCATTTTGCAGTGATTAATTTTGAGGCCCAAGGTTAACTAAGTTATCATTTTTTCATAGTAATTCAAAGCTAATCAGTCTCCATTATTTCTGTAAAGAATCGTGACGTTTGTTTTCCTATGTTTATGGACGTTTAAAGAACTAAAATTCTTTGCTTTCAAGCAATGACTGATCCTGTCAATTCAGATGAAAAAACTGAAATATGTTTGTACTACAGAATGGCCAGAGAGCCTCAAAGCCGTACAACTTCTGGCTTATTTAGCGCTCTCCTAAAAAACACAATTATTTGTATTTTAAAAACAAAACAAAACAAAACAAAATGACCCCCCAAACAAACAACAACAAAAAAACCCACACTTTTTCAGTCTAAGAATTTCTTTCCCAAGTTCAATCTAAAATCATGTTTTATGGCTACATTATAAGTTGCTTAAAAATGAGGTTTATAATGGAAATGGTGACAAACTTAACTATGGCAGCACTAGCAGGCGCCAGCATAATTACAGTCTTCTCAAGACATAACTTATTACAGGCTACACAGCAGAGCCAGTATTTTGTATTTTAATTAAGAAACCTGGATTTTGTTTGTAATAATTGACTGTTACGCCGCCCCTCTTGCCAGGACACTTTTACAAGAAACTCTTGCCTCTAGTAGTCTTTCTTTGTTAAATATTTTACATACATTTTATATTTTTGACTAGAAGATTGCACGCTTTTTATAGGTCATTATTAACTGTCTTTTGGTGACTTCAATTGTTCTACATTTTTTTATGGAGATTTTTGTTCCTCTCATCTGCGACCAGAAAATGTTTACAGTTTAGGTCTCTCAGAAGTATAATACTATAATATCTGTATTATCTGCCTCAATCTGTACCATGCAGGCCATCCATAAGAAAGCATGTTCTTTGGTGATGCTCTCCTAATGCCCTGGGCAGGTACTACAGACCCCGTTACCCAGAGATACCAAAACACTTTGAGCGTCTCTGAGCTGTCCTGACAAGGGCATCACATCAGCTCCCACCATGTGGTATCTCTGCTGAGATGCCACAGACCAGTTCAGCTCCTGGCACTGAGACGTATTTCCTACTTGTTACAAGCTCTTTGTATGTTGCTGAAATTAAAATTAAAATGGTGCAGAGCAGTCTGAGAAACATCAGCTGTTTGTCAGTGATGGGAGAGAGCCAGCAGGGCAGTGGGGCAGTGCCAACATGGGTTGCTGTCACCTCTCATCACCTCAGACCCTCAGTGGCCACAGCTGGCCATGCTCGCTCCCCTGCCTCCCTCTCACCCTTTACCTCTGCAGCAGCGGCTGCTACAAACACACTGCCTCAGTTTGCCAGCTTGGCCTTTGTTTCCTGATTTCTTCCAGTTTTTCTTAATGTTACAGGAGGGTGTGTCCTCCACAGACAACAGTGACAAACAGCAGCAGCTCTGTACATCCTTGGTTCACAAGCACCAGGTATCTAATTTCGACAGGAGGTAATTAGATATTCAGAGAAGGACTTCGATATGCGCAAAATTAAGTAGGCCACACCAGCACATGCACAATTTTTAACATGTAGTAATTTAGAAGATTGTAGTTGCACTTTTTGTTTTAAAAGGAGAAAGAAGATCTCATGTACAGATGAGATCTTTAGAAGCATATAGCATTTTTAACTGGAAACAACATATGAACTGAAACAGTTCAGAGCAAACAGAATATTTTTCTCAAATTATTAATTTTTTTTTCTATGCCTGACTGGCACTGAGCACAGCAGACTCAGCTAAAAGCATTGTTCACAGGCCCTTTCTTTTTCTCTATTTGGCCTCGGAACAATGATGTTCTAACTAACGCCATTCAGTCATTTCCCCTGAGGACTGTCTACCAACCAGAGAGATTATCAAAGTTAATTATGTCACTTCCTTTCTTTTCTCCAACATACTTGCAGACTAAGAAAAGAGACAAAGGAGTCAGCCTTACCAGCAGATCTCTCTTTGCTTTCTCCTACAAAAGTTTACCTCCTGCCAAGAGGACCTTCAACAAGATTGCTGCTTTTGAATCTTCCAAGTGGAGCACAGGAAAATGAGCATAGGATATAATCTACCACTACATGGTATGGGAGGAAAAAAATCTGGAAAGTAGTGGCATTGTCTTGTGATTTTCTTTTGGATCCTGAAGCAGTTATCTGCATTATATTATCAAAGGCTTATAAATATGGCAAAACAGATTAATAAAAATGGGGGAAAAATGTTTTATTTTTATTTTTTGACCTTGGAGAACAAATCCAAAGTGAAAAGAAAGTGAAAGAAGAAATAGCAAGAAAATTATAGAAAATACACAGAAATTATATCACAGGCCTCTCTCAAATATTTATATTTGAGAAATCAAATATCTTAAATATCACTCTTCACCAGCTATTTATTATGTGGCATTGATTTCAACTGTGTGAGGAAAATGAGTTGGAAATATGCTTCAGTGGTAATGCTCAGTCAGAAGAACTGATGAGCAAGCAATAATCTGTGGGATGACTGGAAATGCTGGAGTCTGAGCCTAGGAAGCCCACATCTATCCAAGGTCCAGTGAGGTCCCTAGGAACAGGAAAGTCCATTTGATGCACTGGTGGATCATCTTCTGCATGCTGATTTGTGCCCTGCTTTTAATCACGAGTGAGAGGGAAGCTTTTAAGGTGAGATGTTAAGCAAGTTCCACTCAGCTGATGCTATGCAAGGGAAGGAGTAACCTTGTCCAGGCAAATTGTCCAATGGGAGAGGCACCCAGCATCTTCCAAGCAGTGTTATGGAGCTGAGAGTAAGGAATCAGGGTGGGGTATGACCACCAGGATTTTAAAAAGCCAGTAGATTTGAGGACTGCTAATGAAGTATTGCAGTACGTGCTAATGTAGGTTCAGTTCCATAATTTTTTCTCTGCTTAGCCGTATGTTAAAATACCTTTTCATCTGATTCTCCAAATACAGCTCAAGCAATATTTCATCATGCAGGAAATGAGAGGGACCAACCAACAGACTGCATGTGACAATGAAAAAGAATAAAACCACCCCATCATCTGACTCTTTTATCCAAACTGACTAGACTGATTGCCTTGACATCACGTTTATCAGTTCCACATGTTTCATGGGCAAACTTTTTCTAATTCCCAGAAAAGAATGCCTACAAAGGTGAAAGCAGAAACCAGAGTAGAAGCCATCTCCTAGGAGTATGCATTTGACTGCAGCACTTTGTTATTTTGTGATATAGAAGGGAAACTAACAAACCTTTTTAAAAGCAGCAAAAATATTTGAAAAAAATAGAAGTGTGTCAGAAAAAGCGAATGGAGTATAATTGTCTCTGCTGTGGTCAAGGGGAAGACAGATGGACTGAGAAGTCCTTGAACACCAAGAGCTTTTCCTCTTGAAGCATCTTGTAATGTGAACCTGAGTTATTTTCAAGATTTAGGCAACACAAGAAGAAAACAGAGATAATTAAAAATACTATTAGGAGTGATTGCTGGAAAACCAGAATTAGACATCAGTCTCCCAAGAATGCTACACAAATAGGAAACTAATGAACCTAAATCTCTACCACCAGATATCAAAACCAGAAAAAATGTAATAAGTAGAATAAAAGACTAAGGGTTTTTATTGGAAATACAATATTATTTTTACAGGATTTGTCAAAATAGAGTTTCCTATACAAAATGTACAAGAGCTAAGAGCAAAAGTTTCATTTTGTTTACCTGACAGGAAACCTTTTCCATCTCATGTCATGTGTAAATAGAAGGGTCATTAAACCTGGGAGCTCAACAGGAGCTGAGCAACAGGATTATGGGCTATCATTAGCAGTTATCAATCCATGTTCAAGTTCTGCAGTCATCTTCCATTTGTTCTCCAAATGCAGTGTGAAGCATGACTCCTTCTCAGCTGGAGTTGTTCTGGAGACTTCTGTCATAACATTGGAATGATAAGAAATGTTGGCCAAATCATGCAGGCTTTAGTCAGTCAGTGCTCCTAATTAAGCCAGTGAGAGATTTTCCCTCCATGTGAACTGTGGAAATGGGCCTGTTTTCTTTATTCACTCACAGATAATTATTCCTGCCTTTTGTTTGTTTGTTTCTGTGAAGTACTGAAGGATAATATGACACAGTCTTGTTGTTTAATGCAATAACAATCATGTCCACAATGTACCAACTCCATCCTGCATAGGGCGGAGTTAGATATAAAGGTGTGTGTTACAGCGCACGCACAAGCTCATTCTAATCAGCAGCAAAATGTGCTCTGGCCCCAGTCCAGCAGAGCACTCAATCATATGCTTATCAGCTGAAAGGATAACTCAAATACTCCAAATTATGAACACGCTTTTATGCCTTGTTGCATCACAGACAGAATGTTTGCACCATTAGCTTGGATTAATATTCACCAGAGACTGAAAGAGATGAAAAAGGAGAGAGGTTTAGAGCAAACTGACATTCCAAGCACTGCAACACACATCTGCAATATTTTAATCCTTCTAATATTTTTCAAATGGTTTTGTTTAACCACCTGTTTAACAGATGAGATCTCTGATTAGAAACTTAAGCCTCTGGTCTTCAGGAGTACTAATTTTTCTAAGAAATAACTCTGGTTTTAAGTCATCCCAAACCATTCCACTTGTATTTAAGTTGGTGTCATCAATATTTCAGGTTCCTGGGCTGAATACTGAAAATGTCCAAAGATCTTTTATTTTTCTAAAATTATTTTTCTTACCTGCTGTGTAGGACACAATATCCATAAAATCAAGACCTCTTGCAGGTAGCCCCAGTTTTTTGTGGGTGATGTCTGAGTGAGGCTACCAATAGTGCTACTGATGAGATTCCAGTCTGGCACAGCTTCTTTTCCACAGTCACATGCACCTTTCACTTTCTGAACCATGACATGTCCTACTTTTACCCATTGACTTATTTGTAATAATTTGAAATAATAACAAAAGTCTGAGAAATATTTATACAATAAAGTAGTAAAGGAATTAATGCTTTGTATAGATGATATGGAATAATTTTATTTTTAATTACTGTGTTATTTGATAAAAGGTAATAAAAGAAATATATCAAACCAGAAAACTTCAGGCATTAAGACTTAAAGGACGGTGGGTACAGGCAGTTACAGTTGAACAAATGCATACACAGACATGAGTTAATCATAAATACTTGGAAAATAACTTAGAATAGGAGACAACCATAAGTCTGTTAAAAGCAAAAGTAGGAGAGCAAAAAAGGGGAGGGATCCAAGGACACCTGAATGAAATTATATTGCATAGAAAATTCTCCATTGTAGCTCAAGAAAATACAGGGAAATTCTTCAGTGTGAGTTTCTAAGGAAAAAAAACCAGAATTGATGTTTTGGACCAAAGCTTTGTGGTTACTCTCATGTCAAAAATATGTAATCTTTAGATTACAAGCCAATATTTTTTGTACACCTTTGAAAAAAGAATTAGCAAGTCTCCACCATTACTTTTAAAGGCAGTATGAGGCTGATGCCAATGGGAGTGGTTCACTCCCATGCTCACTAGGCATATTTGACAAAAGACTCAAGAGTAAAAGCACACATATCCACATACAATTAACTCAATAAATGTGAAGTGAAAAAATAACATGACAGTTATACTTCTGAGTGAAATTTGCACAGATACTACCATTTACACTTCTTATTTCACCTCCAATCTACAGCAGTGTGAACTACCTGCCATTTTATTTAGATTATTAGTACCTGAATAAAACAATCTACAAATTGTCCATTACTTACATTGCCTCTTATTTCCCATGCGGTGGCTTGAATGACTGGAAACCGATCTCTGCTATTTTTCATCTTAGATTCATCATTCCAGTGCCCAATTTGGTGTGACAGAAATAACCTAGTTCCCTGTTGGTGACTGTTAGGGAACTTTGTAGGACAGACACATTTGTCATTGGGCCACCATCTCTCTCGAGGTGGCTGGGGCTTATATCCATCCTGCCTAATGGCAAGCACTGCATGAGGTTCCAAAGTATGATCATCATAAGACTAGGCTCTTCACAGTCAAAAGAGAGAAATTAGTCCAGCCAGGATACGTTTCATTCCTCAGGAATCCTCATCCTCATCAAGAAATTAGAAGACACTAGAATTCTGTAGTATGCAATTCTCCTCAAAGGACGGCACTGCTCCCCAAACACTCCAGCTTTTCTGTTTAACAGGAGCTAGGTGTGTGAATGAATCAGTAAAAATAGTTGTGCATGGATTTCTATAACGGGATTTTTCCATAAATATAGAGAAAAGAGAATTGATGAAATATATGATGTCAACAATCTGCAGTAGCAGAAAGCATCTATCTGACTTTATCCAGTACATCTAGAGGTCATGTTCAACACGTGTGCCATTTATTGTTCACTGTGCAAGTACCAATGCTTCGCTCCTAGCTAAAATAACTGATACACTTACAAACTCGATATGACTAGAAGACAGAATAATACTGAAAATTAACAATGTCTCATAAAAGTCACTGACATTTTGATTAAGTTAATTGAGGAAACTATTTACTAAATATCTTAGAGAATTATTAAGCCTAATACTTCAAATATCTAAAATGTATAAATAATGAATTTTAAATCTCTCCGAGTATGGGTTAAATATATTATATGATAAATATTATTCATTGCCACTAATAAATTTTCTTAACCAATCTTAATCCTGCTTGCTGGTTTACGCTAAAGTAATATATGGCAAGCACTGGAGTTTCACTTAGAGCTTCATTTTTTATCAAAAGAGAACTCACGTTTTTGGAGAAACACAGATTTACAATCAAGGAGACAAGCTATATGACAATCTTGGTAGAGAAGCTGGTCACACTGTGGGCATATTTAATAAAGAAATAAATCAAACATTAAAATAATTCTCTGAGGAAACTTACTTCATTTGAAGGGAGAAATAAAGGTTCACCAGTAACCATAGTGAGTTCATATTATTGCCTTTGTTTTTATAAGTTGTTGCTATGACTTTTTTGACTTTTGGGCTAGATTGGACTTAAAACACAACAGATGGCTACAATTATGTGTCTGTAACTCTTTTTTAGAATAACTAAACAGAGCACAATAAAATAAACAGGCTTCTATTCCAAAGAGACTCACACAGTTTAAGAGAGCTATACATGATTATTAAAAAGAAATCCAAAACATTCTAGACTCTGTATACAATAGGAATAAAGCATAAATGAGGAGTTACTTTCACAATGTGCTGTATTCCATAGGCACATGATTCATACCTATAATCTAATTTCTTTGACTAACAATTTCAGGAATAAAATAAAATCACATTATAATTTTGTGAATTTTTGGGGTCCAAGTGTGCATTCCTTTCAACCACACAGCTTCCACTGAATTTTGTCTAAACAAGAAGCGCTATCTTGAGCTTTTTGTAGGGTAGCTTTTAAGTAAGTACAGCTTAATTTTAAGATTCTTAATCTAGAATGAACCTTTAAGAACCCTTGGACCAATTGCTTACTAAAAAGAAATTATTTAATTACCTCATGGCACCTCAATTTGTGTACCAGCAGACTTAGTAAAGGGCAAAAAGAGACTTTAATAAGGGGATGGAAAAAGTCTTGGAACTTTTTTGTGACTAAACAACACTTCACTGGATCAACAACACAACATCGTTGTGTCTTTAAGGCTGTGTTATATAACATAGATTAACACAAGCTATCTTGAAGAGCATAAATAGCCTCAAATATTGCAAAAAGCAGGGTCTATTTTAATGGAATGTCAGGTTAACCTTTGAACTTCTAGCATAGTTCTTTTCTATTTTTTAAGTGAGGCTGTTAATTTCTTCTCTATAGCTGTTCAAGTTAAGGCATTTATAATCATAGATTTTAGACACATGTAGGTTACTCAAGACTTGGGGTATTATGAGCAGTGTCTTGGTCCTGCTCTGCCTGGGTTAGCCAGCAAAAAAATTCACTTTTTGGTGATGAGTCTTTCTGTTCCTGTCGCACCCCAAGCTTCTAAGTCCAACCCATACAGCACATTCCCACAATTCTGTTTCCCATCTATGACTAAAGCAGAAACTCGGGGTTTTTTTCGGAAATCACTGGTATGTCCACTGACCATACCTGCAAGACTAATGTCTTGCAGAAGTTTAGCAAGTTAAAGTCAATATCTTCTCCCTCATTAACAGCATAGTCTACCTAAACTTCAGGACCAGTTGATCCTGTAGACAAATGCTGAGCAACAGTGACTCAAATAGGTCAGTCTCAAGCATCTATTCATGTAATCTTCTATTTCTCCTATGAAAAGTAACCATAACTTGCACAAAAAGAGTACTGTGGGGGTCTGGATCCATTAGTGGTGCTACGTCTTCATTTCCATGGGCTTCTGCTACTCTGGTCTCATCCCTCAACACATTTAGCATTTTTTCAAAACCATACAAACTTCCATGGCACACTTTTTGCTTTGAATAGTGATATTTTTCACTTCTTATCAAGAGCAAAATGATTTTTTAAAGTAAGAAATTAGCTAAGCTTTGAAAGCCAAGGTGACAAGCATGAGAAACTCAGCATAATACAAGCATGATAAATCATGAGATACAACCAAGATGTCCAGTTCAGCAAAGCCCTCCAGCACATGCTAACCTTTAAATACATGCCAAAATTCACTGAGGCCAATTCCTCTTCAACACTTTATTGGATCCAGGATAAGTTATAGAACACAGTAAGTAACAAAAAATGGCAATGGACATGTCACATGTTTCAAGACTTATTAAACGCATTGACTAAAACTCTTTATACAAAAGAAGGTAGTTTTGCCTTCATGGTGTCCACAACTTATTATTCTGATGATATCACTACATCATTTGCTGTAGTGCCCCAATTTTCATCAGAGTAAAATATCTAGTAAATCTAAACACAGACAATGTATTCAGTCTGACTGTATGTATATTCAAAAATGCCAAGGAAAATGGGAAAACCAGATTTGCTATAACACTGTCACTTGATTCAGAAGTGTCATGGAAAAATGGAACAATGCAAAAGGTGAGAGGCAATAGTACTGTTTAAGATGGAGTGGACCAAAACTGACTGCTTTAGTGTAATCACCAACAGACATTTAAAATTTATAATTTGATGGTCACAGTGTCAGTAGGGTTTATGAAAAAGGTTTTGCTGAGGGGTATTCACATACAATGTATGCACAGAGTCATTTTCTATAATTGCTATTCCTTGAATTATGAAGTTTAGCTTTTTCTTAGTCTGGTTGATTTTTCACTTTAATACTGATTTCTAATGTATTAAACATGGTTTGTTCCTTACTTCAACAGTTCCTTTAAAGTCATCTCTTCATTTTAAATCTGACTAGTTAAATGTTTCCTAAGAATCTTCATAAGCGGTTGAGGACTAAATGAAAAAATACCTAGGATGCCACATGAATAGGAAAACTCTACTTCAGTTTCTTCAAACCAAATTCCACCAGCTTCTGTTCAAATCATGAACTCACCACTTTATGAAAGCTGACACTTGTGAACCCCAACACTCCCCAGAAGCTTCATTTTATAAGATCTCATGAAGGATGAAACAGCAAGGTTTGTTTAACAGCTCTAGATTTGTTTAATAGGTGAGGAGATAGGACCACACCAAAGTGTAAATGGGAATTGCCAGGTTACTGCAAAGAGTTTGTCAGTCCTGCAGCACTATTTATACGAGACTCCTTTCTCCTACAAGAAAACTGATGGGGGAGTTTTCTACAACTTGCTCAAACACTTCATGGAAAGGAGATTAGTTTGGCTTTAATTTAACCAACTAAATTGAGTGTTATTACTGGAAACAGCTCTAAGCTTTTCAATTCCCCTAATGAGGTCCAAACTTCTATGGATGCTGTCACCTGAGACTACTGTAATATTTTATTTGGATTTAAATCTTTAACTTGGCAGCACTGCTGTGTCTCCGTGGACACCTCTCATTTTAGCTTTATATTCTCCCAGGTGGTTGATTACTTATCCCCGTAACAGGATTCCTTTTCATACTGAGGAAGCTCTGACCCCCATTCCAGCATCGTACTGAAATTTTAGCAGACACGGGATGTTGTTTTTGTTTGTTTTGTTTCGCTATCAAGACCAAATAACCCATTATACTGGATTTATTTGACAGATATTTCAAGGCACCTCAATTTGCTGAGTTTCTTTGATTCTTAATGTTGTTTGGAACTAATCTCTTCTGCTAACATGAAAGCAAACTAAGAGCCAAGATTTTTATGGCAGACAGGAAACGTATATTTAAAGTAGTGCTGTGTTATCTTTTACAGCAACAACAAAGGGAATATAGACCCAAATATACCCCCAAGTGAAATAGTTGATTTTTTTAACGGGTTTTAAGTGTAAGTATTCTTGGAAAATTTATATGGTATCAGCAAGAACATTAAAATCTGCTTAGAACCACAATCCCAAAGAAGCATTACTCTCTGCTAACTTACCCAGAACTGTAGTGGATACCTGATCAGTTCGAAATGTTATTTTACAGAAGGAATTTCCCTTTGTTAAAAACTTGCCTTCTGTTTTATGTTCACAAATAGAAAAATAGAAAAAAAAAAAACCACATAAGCAATCTTTTCAACAAAATTATTTATATATATTTAAACATCTTCTCATACACCAGAAAGGCTATTTCTAGATGTTGATACCCTTCTGTGTGACAGACCTCACTGAAAAAGTTCCTTAAAGCAATGTAGAGAAAAATAGCATTACATTATCTATAGAATCTTCTTCCAATCTAGGAATAAAATATGTTTATTTAGCCTAACTGGTCCCTATGAAGTGTTGAGGTCAAGCTGATTTCTACAGTGCTGTTAAGATATTTGTACAACAATTGTTTCTTGAGATACATGATTTATGAAATAGCAGATCTGAAAATGGTAGCAGATAAAGCAATGTTGAGCTCACTTAATAAATATAATTGACAGCACAATGCTTCTACAAGAGACATGAGTTAAAACAAGAGAAACAAGTTTGACAATCTTTATGTTTTCTGCCTGACAAAAGGATTAAGAAACAACCACATAAAAACAAAATCCAAAACAAAGGGCAATTTTCAACAAGTTACAAAATAATTTGCTTGAATCAGTGTATCATTTCTGTAACTAAAAGTAATGCAATGGACATCCTCAAACTACACAAGAATATGGGGAGGGAGGGGAAGGGCATCCTTTGAAAAAACACTTGTGTTTTGCTATTTCATATGCAAGGCAAGAATTTAGAATTTTATGGGTAGTGTGAGGGTGCTGACATCACTCTGCATGAGATAGTTCTTGCAAGAACACAGTCTCCTTCTGAGGCTCAAAACAAGGTAGAGAAAAAAGAGCATAGTTAAATTCCAGCAGCATATCACTGTCTTGTCTTTCAGCAACTCTTTCCTTTCATTTAAATGAATCTTTAAACCTTTATTTTAACAGAGTAAGAGACTTACCATTATCAATGATTTGTGATGGTTTAGGAATTCTTAAGAAACAATGGACCAGCACAGTCCAAACAGACTGCCCTTTTCAGAAATCAGAGGAGAGGATTGTCATTCAGCTGCAGGAGATATTCTGGGGGCTCTGCCTGATGCCAAAAGTATTGAAGTGCCTTCAGGTACTGTCAGGATGTCTCTTTTGTCAAGCAAAACATTTTACCTGAAACCAATTTATGCTGAGACCATGCATTCTTTTATGCTCAGCCAGCCCAATTTTCTTTCTGCAGAACTGCACATCCAGGTCTCTCTCTGGAGTCATCAGATCAGATTCATCCAGATTAGAAATATATATATATCTGAGCTGGGTTGCCTCACCCACTGGCAGCAGCATTTAAAAGACAGAACATGTATTGTGCCTAAGAAAGCCTGTGCAGGGAGCAGCATGTAGTGGCTGACAGATGCATGAAATGGGGAGTGACAATTCCAGCCTGCTCCTTTCCTGTCTCTGGCCACAGTGCCATGGACAGAGGGCAGTGTGCTCACTCACGCTGTGGGGCTGCTATGTGCCCTCCCTGGCAGACCTGGGATGAGTAAATATGTTTCCTGGAAACATTCACCCAGGAAAACAAGGGAGATTTTACAACCTATGTGCAAGAAAGGTTTTGCAAAGGCCTGTAAAAGACTTTCGCATTAGTAGCAAAGGTCACATTCTGACTCCAAAATGCCTTTCCTTACCAATTCCTCCCCAGTATAATTTCAAATGCTTATTCCAGAATACCAGACAGCAAGAGTCATTCAAAGAAAAGATACCAGATTTTATTTAATTTTTAAAAAACTTGGAACAAATAATTCATTTTCCCTAAACTTTATTAGAAATGACTGAATCTTCTCAGACAAAAATTTTAAAAAAAGTTGGCCTGAGGCACAGCCAGGACATAAAATAGTACCCTGAAAAATGTTATAGTTCAGAAAATCATAAGGGGATGAAAGACAGAGGTTAGAACAGGAAATATTAAAAGCATTGGTGATTCAACTAGTCTCAATAATAAATTATTTACATCATATCTAGAATATTTTTAAAGTCACAAGGACAAGTTAACTGATTATCAACTAATTAAAGCAAACAGAGGTCCAAGTATTTTTCTGGTTGGAAACTTTCTACTGACACTCAACAGTTCATCTGTTCCACGGATATAAAGCAATAAAATAAGTTTAGTTGCAGTTAAGGTTTTTGACACCCTTTTGCTTTCCACTGACCTTTTCAGAATACATTCTATCACCTCAGCATGAGAGGTAGTTGAGTTTTTCCGTGTTTTCAGACTGCAGACAATATTGAAGCCAAGCTTGTATGAAAAGCAGTCACAGTAAACAATTGCATTATCAACTGTGGAGTTTTCCTCATGCTGAGAGAAACACTTAGGGAAAAATAAGTCCAAGAACAGATCCGTATTTACATGAATGCATGTATGCAAGAGAGAGGGAGATTTCTATATCTGTGTATGTGTTCAAGGCATATATGCTGCATTATTCAATGAAGATTCCAGCTGCTGGAGCTGCAAAAGTTCTAGGAAGAGCTAGCAAAACAAGAATTACTGTCTTGTCACAGTGCTGCACCTAAGCCACATTAAACTGAATGTCCATGCAAAAGTCAGTGAAAATCATTGCAAGATAAAAAGCTCATCAACTCAATATGCTACCCAATGCAAATCACTTAAAATATAAATATTATATCTATATATAGAGTCTCAAAATACATTATGATGGAAACATTGTAACAATAGTATTTGCATCCGTTTCCTTGCCCTTTTGCAGCTTCTTTTATATAAAGTAGATTTTTCTATACAGAAATATCTATAAGCATTTCTGATTTCAATGCCACATAAGTAACAAGAGATTTTTGCAATCAAATGTTTGCAATTTAAATTTACTTATTTACTTACTTTTTACTTACTTATTTACTTATTACTTACTTTATTTGTAGAGACAGACTGGGGTTGTATACTCATAGGAATCTGGATAATGCATGACCAGACAAACTTTTTATAAATAAAATCTCTGTACTTACGGGCAAAACACAGTCTGTAAGTCCAGTAATTTTGTATGCTGTTTAAATTGCTTAATATTCTGGTCCAAAGCATCTTCTGCCATCTAGTGGGAAAAACACCTCACAGGCTGCCCTCAGGCACACTGCTTCCCTGCACTCGGAAAGGATGCAGATAAATACTTGCACTGACTAGAAAAGCAGGTATAACTGCTTTAGCAGAAAACCAGGCTCACTTCGGAAATATTCTTTGAGATAAGTATTTACCCAGAAAATTCATTATTAATATTGGATTCCATAAATGAAAAATTTAAGCATGAGATGTGTTTATTACCATATCTCTTGAAGTACTTCAGAGCATAATTAGCATTAAGCATGTCAAGCAGATACCAAGGACCAAAGCATCATAATATGAGGCCATCTGAAGGAGGAATCCAAAATAACAGCTTCAGTTTCAACTAAAAGCCTGAGATGGTTTGCTGTCAAAATGCAAAGGATTAAAAGTCAGTGTACCTATATACTGGTTAGAACCTCTTCCAAATGATGGTACAGTGCTTTCAAAAATCCTCCCAGTTTCTTGTAGATGATTACACACAATATATTTAGAAAAATAATTACTCCAATACATAATGAGATGAGACTTTTACAACATTTAGTCCAAACAAAGCCAGAAGATACCATAATTGTAGCATAGCTAAGAAGTAGTTTTAACTGGTCTTCTCAGAATCAAAGATCAATGAGGTTGGAAAAGACCTCTGAGATCATCTAGTCCAAGCTATGACTGAACACCACCATGTCAACAACACATGGCACTAAGTGCCATGTCCAGTCTTTTCTTAAACATTTCCATGGATGGTGACTCCAACAACCTCTCTGGGTAGCCAATTCCAATGTCTAATCACCCTTTCCATGAAGAGATTATTCCCAATGCGCAAATTAAACCAGCACAGTTTAAGACTGTGTTGTCTGGTCCTGTTGTTGATTCCCTGGAGGAAAGGGCCAATCCCCACTTGGCTACAGCCTCCTTTCAGGTAGTTGTAGATCTCTTCCAAGGGATTTAACATCTCAGATACACAGTTCAGAACTGCCAGTCCTAAGATGCATTATATTCTTAATGCATCATAATCCTGACCTTGAAGTGTATCCTGGAAAGCTGTACTGGGCACTTTTGTTGGAGAAAAGTGACAGAACCCAATAGATCTCCTGCAACATTCCTCCACATTCCCACAGTCAAGCAATAAAGGAAATTACAGCTTAAGTCCATAAGAACTTTCCACAGAGAAGGGCCAATGCTGGATTCAGGAGCCCTGAATTCAGCAGAGAAGGGGTTGCTCCGAACCACATTTGACTATGAAGAATCACAGTTCAGGCCTATCCAAACCAGAGATATTATCCTCCTTGTGCCACTGACTAGAGAGGTGTTATTTCTCTGAAATTCCTCACTGACACCAGAACTGGGCCAAATTCTGCCCACAAAGCCATACCTGCAGGATGAAGGTGTAAGAGACTGCGATGTCACAGCAGCAGCCCTTAGGAAAGGGTTTGTATGGCAGCTCGGCCCCAGGTCTCACGCTCACATGTTTATTCTCCCCAGCCAGCAGGACCAGGGACAGAATAGGACAAACTGGAGTGAGAAAGTCCATGGGTTGAGATGAAGACAGGGAGATCAATTACCAAGCACTGTCCTGGGCAAAACAGATGCAACCTGGGGGATTTAATTTAATGTCAATTTAAATGAACATTTAATAACTGATCCAGAAAATGGGGGGGAAAGGCAAAAATACAAAAATGGAAAAGAGCACCCCTCATCCTCTCCCAGGCTCAGCTCCTCTTCAGGCACCTCTCCTCCCCATAGCTAATCTCCACATCACTTTCTCCCTCCAGTCCTTTCTCCTCTCTCCTTTTTCTCGCTGCAGGTCCATTCATTCCCTTTAGTGCATTTGATAGGTGGTACAGGGGATGGGGGTCAGTTCACAGTGGTTCCCCTCTGCCAATCCTTCCTTCTCTCGGTTTGTCCATGCTCTGGCACATCCCCTCCTTGGGCTGGAGTCCCTCTGCAACATCTGTTCTGCCACAGTGTACTTCCTCTGACCCTGCGTTTCCTCTGTTGTTCTTTCCTCGATTCCCTCCTCCTCCCCTCTCCATCTCTCTTTCCTGCTGGGTGTCCCACAGTGGTTTTTTCCCTTCCTGAATACCTTTCCCCCAGGTGCCCATGCCCCATTTTTGGGGTCAGCTGCTCCCTGTGCTGGGTGGTTGGAACCGGCTGTGCCTGGCTGGAACCAGCTGTGTCCTGCTGGAACCGGCTGTGTCCTGCTGGAACCGGCTGCGTCCGGCTGGAACCAGCTGTGTCTGGCTGTGTCCGGCTGGAACCGGCTGTGTCTGGCTGTGTCCGGCTGGAACCGGCTGTTCCCGGCTGGGGCAGCCCCAGCCTGCCCTCACGGAGCCCCCGCAGCCCCTGCTGGGAGCCTTGGGGTTTAGAGGATCTGATTAATATTAATCTAGATTGTAATTAGTTATCTTTTATAATACTGAAAGTAGCAGTGAAAGAAATCATACATCCTACATGGGAAGGTTATCAAAGTAAAAATAAAATCAATCCTAGCATAAGGCTAACCATACATGTGTAGGTTGAATTATTTGTTTTTCCTCTGTGGGGTCCCCAGTAACTAAAAGAATCAGGGAAATATTTGTTTACTGTTCCTGTCTGGCTCAAACCCACAGTTTTTTAAGCAACACGATGCTCTAGGCATTTACCCTAAACCTTGCAAACAAATGTAGAAACAAGAACACAAAAATCAAATATATTGGTTGAACTAATTTCTTCTGGGTGATAGAACATTGCTGCCTTGGGTATGAGAGCAGAATCCAGCTCTCTTCTCTGTGGCCATCTTGTCAATTCTCTAATCTTGAAGCAGGGACAAGAAAAACACCTGAAGATCCCTTTTCTGAACTTAAGTCTTTAAGTTCCTATGTACTCCACAGCTCCACAGCTGTTCCTTCTAGGGGCAATTCTGTTTCAAGTGGCCATGTAGGGATGGGGTCAAGCAGATTCAGTGGAAATACACCAGAACATGACTGGAGTCAGCATCAAACATTCAGATGAGGATTACCCGACTGCCCTGTATGCCAAGGGGAAAGAAGAGATGAAACAAAGTTCTATATTGACATCTGAACTTCACTTATATTTCTCCTAACAGAAAATGATCAGGACAAAAAGGGAGGGACAGTCAAAGTTGTATTAGCTTATGTCTCAAAGCTGCCACTGTATCAAGTCATTCACAAAAGTACACTTTCCACTAAAGAGCTTCTCAAGCAATTCACAATTACTGTCATTTACAGATGTAACATTATAGAGAACACCCAATTTTTTAGTGAACCTCAAACCTATGGACTTGTTCAGAGCATATTAAGAGCCAAAGGTCAGCACAGAAATATTTGGGGGATCCATCTGGCATGTGAATACCTGCTACAGATGGTACAGCTCATGCTTGATTTAGAGCAGAGACTCAGCTGCCCATCTCTCACATCCACAGTGAGCACTTATTACGATTTGCTATTTTTCACTGGCAAAAACCTAGACATAAGCTACCTAAGCAGGTGGCCTAAATTAGGATTTTAACTCCAGAAGAAGAAATATAGATGAGGACAGATCTAGATCTGGCACTAGCACAGCAAATTAGTAATAGCACTGTAATATTAAAGTTCCTTAAAGATATAGTTCAAGATGAATTTACAGTTAAAACTATTAGCAAAACACAAATGGAAATCCAAATTCGGCATAAAGTTTTTAGAAAAAAATACTATTGTTTTAAATGTTTTCACATCCATTAAGACTTTTATTTGGTTAAACATCCAAACACAAATGAACTGAACTAGATTGCCATTCAAGGCTAATTACAAATCTTTGACAGAGAAGTACAAATACTTACTATTTACAAATAATGATGGTCAGAGATTAAAAACATTTTTTCTCTGGAAAGCTATGTAGAAACAAAAAAATAATAACAAAAAAAGCCTGAAAATAATAGAAACAACTAGCTTATTCCACAATCTTTCAATTTTTGAAATGTGTTTCTAGATAAACACATCAATTCAATTTTCTATTCCCTTGAGAGCATTGCTAAATATAAGTGTTGCAACCATGTCTAGTATGTTGTGAAGCTTCATAAGGTAAGACTTTTAAAATGTATTAAAATTGGCCAAGAAGAAAAGTGTGGAAACAGAAATCAAGACTTCATGGTTTCCAACCTTAGCTTTTGCCCCAGAAGGAAAAACAGTCAAGTGAGAAAACAAAATGCATCTGTTTATGTTTTGATTAGCTTGGTATGATTGCGTGGGTATATTGGAAAAAAAGAGATTGCTGTCTCGTTTATAAATCTAATGTTTATAATGTGATCACAGAATGAGAGATAATGTTGCAAATCATTCTGATTAAGAAGAAATAAAGGTCTATACTTGATCTTAAAACTGATGTTTTTTTCTTGATTCCACTGCCTGATCAAACGGCTTCATTTTTTCTTATTTACTTTTATAATTAAACAACCTTCATTTGTACTAAGTTTTCCTCGTTATTTTTCCTGACTCACCAGCAATCACGTTCAAAGCATAGTTTAATGAGGATAAGATAAAGATGTCATAGTGAGGATCTAGGAATTCTTCCTTCTTACATCAGAAAGTGCAAATGTTCGCTGTCTTCCCACACTTGTGCAACCATGTCTTTATATTCTTATACAGAGCTGGGACAAGCTTCTCTTGAAGTATTAATTATCCCAAAAGAGAACACAGAAAAATCAAGGCAACTCTAGCTTTCTGCAGCATGTGCCAAAATATTTCTCTGTGTTGAAAATTGCCATCTTTTTAAGGGTCAGATTTATACTGTGAGCTCCAATTTGGCTGCAGCAAACAATTTCAGGATAAATATTAGGCAGAATTTTAAAATGCGATCCACTAGAAGTTTACTTTAGACAATTATTTTTTCTAAAGGGATTGTAATAACTATTTTGTAGGTTTTTATTTATGCAGTGCTTACTCTAGCATACATGTAATAAATAGTAATAACCACTAAAAGCAAGAGCATAAACTGACCTCTAAGCTCCACAAGAGTCGTACTGAACAAGAGCTGATCATAACTTTATTTTTAATTGTGTTCACTTTTTAATTACCATTTAATCAAACAAATGTCTTTTATAATACTGCCCACATCCTCTTAAGCAATCAGTGAATTTTTTTTTATATACATCCTTACCAAAAGGTCACAGCAAAAGCAAGCCATTAAGTTATCACAGATAAGTCTGGAAGTAATTATGTAAAGCCAAACAAATCCTGACAGATGAATTAAACAAATCAAAGTTCATTGTTAGAAGAACTAGAGCCTGACCCAATAACCTCATGTGTTTGTTCCTCAGATTCCATGAGAAGAGAAAAAGAGGTCCTCAGAAACCCAAGATAAGAAAGATTAGTACTAAACATGTTTATTAGGATGACAGTCTTTCATGACCAAGGAGAGCTGGACCTCATTGTGCTTGATAGGCACTGTAGAGGCACAGAGCAGCATGTATAGTGCCATTGTTAGAAAGTCAGTCAGCTAGCTTATCTTAAATTTATCTGAACTAGAAATCAACTGTTAAAAAAGGGCAACTTTTGAAAAATTCATTAGAATAATTTTAAAAATTATTTACGTGGAAATTCAGAACCAATTCTAAAATTGTCCTTGTGGCTCCTTTCCAGCTCAGAATATTCTGTGATTCTGTGACTGCTCCATTTCTCATCAGACTGGATGCAATTGGGGGTTGGAGGGCTGTGAGTATTTTTCTGGCTTTTAAGGGACTTTGGAATTTTACTTACATGTCTGTATTTAACCAAGCCATCTTTTTTTTTCCCCTGTATTTTTAACAGGAAAATAATTTTATGATGCCTATCATGTGAAAAACGTAATACTTCAGGAGCCAGTTTTACTAGCTTTCATAATACCATGATCACCCTTGATCAATGTTTATGGAAGATCTGAAGACATACACTAAAGGGTTAATACAAAGTCAGAATTGCTTATTGTGAGACAAAATGAAAGTACCTACTCAAAATCTGCTGTTTAATCAAACTAGAAATTAGGAATCAAACTTTTGCTTAATTTAAATCAATGAAATATCCCCTAAAATCCATCTGCAATGAAGGTCTGCTTTTTGTATTTTAAAACTTCCCTTTGCACAAGGTCCAAGCAGTGAGAATGCTGCACCTCAGTGCAGCCCATCTTACTAATATAAGCACAATTTATTTTTGTTGGATAATGCTTGATTTCCTCTCTTATCTTAGAGATAAGATAGATATTTCAGTCACACAGGGAACAAAAGCTCCTACATGTAAGTTATCTCTGTCTCTGTAGCAATTTAAATGTATTATTTCTATAGTGCGAATTCACAAATTTTCAGAAAACCTTTACAAAACAATTGCATTGGAAAATACAATAGGTTTTAGTTCATTTGGGTCAATAGATTGATTTCAGAAAGTTAGAATCAAATGATGGAACACTTTCTGCCCAAGGACACTAGATTTTAAATATTAAAACTGATAAAGAAATTTGAAATTTTGTACACCAGATGGCAACGTATACTTAAAAACGTGTGAATAAACTGTTTCATGGAAATCATTAGATCTTTGCAGCTTATTACTGAGTGCTTAACCTGAAAATAAGAGCAGCTCAGAAGACATTGATTCAACAGCTCTGCTGAGCAGATTCCATCTGATCTCCACCTGAAACTCTCAGCAAAGATCTTATTTCTAAATGGTGGAATTTTTACTTCCTATTTTAAAGGGCAATTTTTGTAATATATACTCCAATTGCTCCAAGTTGAGATTTCAGGTTTATATGAACACTTGTATTGTAGGCACTTTTTAAAAAGAATCTCTAAAATGAAAATGTTTTATGAAGAAAGATACTCAGAGCAAAATGCTGTAATAAAAGAGTGTTAGTGTTCAGTTTCAGGTCAACAAGTCTACAAGCATTCATCTGACAACATTCAGTCTTGTACTAAACCTTGTAATCTCAAAAAAGTTGACAGAGAAGGTGCCTAACAATATTCAATAGAAGAAGAGGTCAAGGCATATGTGAAAACCTAAAAACCTCCTTCTATGTGAAAAATTTTTCAAAAATCTAGAATATGTCTCTTTGTTTCTTCTTCCCAGCAGTAACATAGCTAACAGCTAAACCACACTGGAACAAGCTTTGCATGGTGATTGTGTGTTTTACAACCTTGGAAAGAGAGGCTTAATTTTAAAAATCAAATTAAGTATTTAGCAGACTGCTATAATAATTAAAACTGTTTCTCACAGAAATTCCTTTCTTCATCTCCCTGCAATGACTTGTTTTTAGCATTGTTCTTCCTGTGGAGAAGAAAACTAAAAAAAGTCTTCAGACACAGGGATAAGAATGACACCATTCCCCACAAAGAGAAAGCCAAACAAATGTTTGTTCCAGCAACTGAAGTTACACCATCTCCAGATACAAATATTTCCTTTATACTTCATGTGATCTTTTTATCTCAGTAGCAGGGACTTACATGTCATGAGACAGTCAGTGTGGATCCAAGCTTTTTTTCTCCAGATCCTTGATCAGGTCTTAGTTTTCTATAGTTATGGCTGGAAAACTCCCTGATGGTCTCTTTTAAGGGCCCCACCTTAGTCACACAGCTGGAAGTCAGTATTAATCCTGGTTATTACAACAGCTCTGTTTCATTGAAATTACAGGTTCCTAATCTTTCACTTTTTACCAGCTTCACCCAGCTAGACCATTACCCTGCTTGCCACAGATTTGCCTGTCTCATATCAGAGTCTTATTCCAGGAAAAAGCAGAAATCCTGCTTTTTCCTTAGGGGATCAGCACTCAAAGCATCTTGTGTCTCAAGTGTTATCCTGATTCATAGCACAATCCAGACATCCCCCGAAGAACTGCTGGTTTCATTTTCTTCCTAATTTATACCACAAATATGGGCTTTACTGGTAATTCAGCTTCCTAAGGTACACACTGCTTTCTGGCTATTTCAGGTTCACCTAAAATTACGCCTTTTCTACAAAGAAAGCCTTTGCAGGGTAATATGTCCAAAATTTTTTCATCCACTTAAGAATACAATGGAAAATTGTGGGGCACATGTGTTTGTGTTAATATTTTAACCAAAATCATGGGTGTGTGCATAAAGTTAGGAGCAAAACATCTCTTTGGGTTTTGTGGAACAAGACAAAGAGTCTGTGAGGCTCTCAAAAATTTCCTTCTGTAAGTGTTTTACTAGGAATCAGTATCTGCATATCTAAGAGTGTATATTTACCTCTTTTCCAAAGTCCCTGAGAAAATGTACAGCCTGGAGGTAAATAGTCAAGGCTATAGAGAAAAAGATTCAGTAGCTAAATCCATGACAGAGAATTGTGAATCTTTCACTCACTTGGAAGATCATACCATGAACAAACTTCCCCCCAGCAAAAATAAAAAGCAAGAATTAAAATCTTGCCGGCAACTGAAGTGCTCAGCTATTTGGAGTTGGTCTGAAAATGTCTAAATATATGAAATACAACCTATATGTGTCACCTGCGGTTTTGATTCAGTGGCTGACCTCTCCCCACAGCAATATGCATAGAGACATGCACATCACCTGTTTTGGGTAAATCCCCATTTTGTTGTGGGATTCTGTTCTCCAGGTTGCCCACACTCTTTCATTTGTTCTGAGTATCCTTTTTCATTAGACATTTTAGAAATTCTCCAAAAAAAGTGCCTACAAAAAAAGAAGTGCCTAAAAAAATTATATATATATATATGTGTGTGTGTGTGTATATATATAGGAGCTATGTTGCTCCTGACATGCCTTTATGTGCTGACCAACTAAGCCCTTTTGCTCCTTAGGAGCTTTGTGGCAGAGCGCAAGTGAGTCTAGGGATGTTGCAACAGATTGCATGCATGGGATCTCAGCAGCTCTTTCTGGATGCTCTAGTTCTAGGTCATGTGAAACAGCAATAAATAAAATAATAGTAAAAACAATTCTGCTAAGAATGACAAGGCAGCTTTCAAAATGTAACAGGTACCCTTCAAATGTAATAATTTTGAGGCTAATCTAAATCAGGATTGATTATGTATTTAAACTCATCTTCCTTTCAGAAGTAGTTGATTCCAGGAGTAATATACCAGGAATAATTGTTAATGTTGTGACGTACCTTTCTCAAGTCTTGACACATTTGTATAAGAAACAGCTTAGGGAAAACAAACAAAAAAGCAAACATATACCTTTAAAATGAAAAGTTATGCACAAAGATACCTACTATTTACAATTTTAAAAAACAAAACAAACAAACAAAACAAAACAAAAAAAAAAAAACCAAAACACAAACAGCCAAAACCTAACCCCCAAGCAAAATCTTACATTTTCAAAAGCAGGTTCATTTTCCTCCTTTTTTACCATGTATTAACAAGCATAGTATTTTTGTCTTATTGTTTCTCTCTCAAAATATCACTCTCAGTTACTAAAAATTTGGGCTCAGAAACTGAGTCACATGGGATGCCATAAAAGTTTTGTTAATGCAAGTGCTGATTCCTCTTGCTTACTTGGTCAATAAAGAAATAACTGGGTTTCACTGATATAAAGAATTGTATCTTACAATTATTGGCATAAAAATGCATTTACAAAATAAATTTTATATGCCTGGACAGTGGAAACTACATATTGGTTTCTGCTAATGTACACATATGTCGACCACATGGCTACAAGTTTTAAGCCTGTCCTGAACACTCACAAGTATTTTCCAATAAGTCCTCTGTGTTATTTCACCCTCTCTGCTGCTCCAAATACAAGGATTTCTTGATTTTTTTTTTAAAGCTAGACATTTGTAAATTGTCAGTTATAAATGTTTGAAGACGATATTGTCCCCCACTGTGAACTGTAGTTCATCTATCCTGATTCCTCTGACCACTGTATTTTAAAGATGATTTGTACGCACAGTTCTAGAGCCCCTGGCACAAACCAGGCTGTAAACAACTGCCTTATTGCTGAATATTTTGCCAAGAAGAAAATTTCTAGTTTTCTTTGAAGGAAAAGAAGAAAACTTGTCACTGGAAGTGCCTGTGAAATGGAAGTTAAATTATATTGACTGAAGTTATTGCACTCTGACCTCCTAAGATTTGCATGAATCATGGCAGTAGGTTCAAATGCTTAAAAAATATCTAGAATGAAGTGGAAATCCTCATTCACTGAATCCCACAGTCCATGCGAATGCTGTCATTTCCCTGTAATTAATTTCTACACTATTCTGAGTTCCCTTAGCACCTGCAAAAGCATTCACAACACTTGCCTGAAATGAGACCTTCAAAAAGGAAATTCACATCACCAGACTTCAAGCTAATAGAGAGAAACATGCCCCCCCAAAGGACAATTCTGAATAGGAGCAATGGATAATCTCCTATAGTAATGTCTCTTTTTGGCATAGGAGTTGAATCTAAGCGCTTCTCTTTGAAGATCTTCTTTTCTTTTAGGGTTTCCTATAAATGGGAAGACAGGGAGACTATTATCTATCTTACGGAGATGCCTACAATTTGACAACAGAGAATGTGCAATATGTCTCCCCTTCAAAATATATTTTATAGATTATTTTGCATTTTCATGGTTTCAGCTGAAGACATTTTCACTGGTTAGCAATATTATGACAGTCTGTGTCATCAGAGCATAAAGCAATATCTCATTTTCCTTTGCAAGTAGAATGTTTCTTTAGCTACTTTTTGTTTCTATTGTTTGTTAAATAGGTGAATTCCCGGTGAATTAATTAAATCTCCATTTAATGAACACATTATAGTGCAACCAATTATGTCCTTATAACAATTTAATTCTACTCTTCAAAACCCATGTGAAAAGAGTGACTGTCATCTACAGTAATATTAGTTCTTGATTCTTCCCCTTAAAAATGTAGGCTTGTACTGCAAATATAAGCTCAAACAGCAAACATCTTGATATAATCCAAAATTAACTCACAGAAGATCTATTTTTGTCCTAATCTTCTGGGACATTGCTGGCATGAATAAGAGGATCTGGCTGCACAAATTTTTTCCTACCTTTTAGGCACTGGTTTCTGTAGTAATATTGGGTTAGAGTACCCTATACCCTTATTTTCCCATGTAAGTAAAAAGCCTAGGTTCTAAACAATTAGTAATTTTACTTATATTGACTTATCTGGGAAAACACTTACTAACAAATAAAACTTTGTTAGAAATAAATGTATTAGTCCTGCTGCTCAGGGGCTTGGTTGGACAATGACATTCCGCAATGCAGCTATTAGTTCTGAGCTGTTGACCGGAAAAAAATGGCCTTGACACATTAAGTATATCATGTGGGTTAGACAACTAAGTTATCTGTGTTGCAAACACAAGTGTTTAGTGCATAATATATTAACTGTACATTGTTAAACATAGAGCAATGGAAACTTGCATCTAACCATGTATGGTAAATTGGAGTTTATATTTCAGTTTATTTGCAAAGTACGGGAAGAGGAAGAACCTACAATAAACACTTGTCCACTTTGTTAAACATCATCAATAAACGACCCAGCAGTGCAATTCCTGTTTAAGAGCATAATGTTCTTATGTACAGTCTCACGACAGAAAAAAGTCAAATAAACCAGGGGCCACTACACACTTCTCTTGTCTCCTGTCACTCTTCTCACTGATGTTCACATACAACCACATTGGCCTGCTGCTAGGAACACCTATTGTCCAGGGTGTGATTGCTTCCAAATGCAGTAAAGAAAACAGTGTTATCACTCAGCAGAGAATGCACTTTGCCCATAACAAGTATTTAAGAATCAACAAGAGGAAGTACTTTTTCACACAACACATAATTACATTTTGGAACTCATTGCCACAGGATGTTCTTAAGGCCAAAGCATAAATGGAGTTAAAGAAGAGATTAGACAAATTCATGGAGGAAGGGTCCACCAGTGGCTCTTAAAATATGATGGTCCAGATGCTGCCTCTAGTTCAGGAAATCCCTAAGCCGTTGATTGCCAAAAGCTGAGGAGAGAGAAAGGGACATATAACAGCAAAACAAGGCTCAGTACTGGTGTGTTGTTCTTGTATGGATACTTAGTAAAAAACCATAAAAAATAAAATAAGACATATACCATACTATCAGTCCTACCCTGCCCACAAACTTCTGATCTCAAGGTAACCGAAATTTAAACAAATTTGACAAAGAGCTCATTAAGTTGGTGGAAATAGGCAGAACAGAAAAGAGATTTTTTTAATGCCTCAAAGCTGCAGCACCAGATCAGCTTTTATTAAATATCTACCCAAGACAAATACATAGGAGGCCAAAAAGCTGTGAAACTCTATTCACAGAGCTATGTGCAATTAAAATTTATAAATATTGCATAGCCTACCAAAATAATTGGAGCTGAATGAAAGAGGTAGTGAGTTACAATGAATGTACTTAACACTCAACACAGACATAAGGTTACATGAAAAAACCCTAAATAATTCTGAACCAAGAGTCAATCTAGCTGCTGAAATGCAATCAATACATGCCATGAAATAAAACAAGGAGGAAAAACAACCCTAGAAACAATAAGAAACAAATTTGTTTACATTTGATTTTAAAAATGTACATTTTAGGTTGCCATTCATTTGCAGTCACATACCATGAAGTCACATCTGCACCAAATGTTCTACTCCCTTTCTTTGAACTCCTTTGAAATAACTCCTTGGTCTTTTTAAAGGAGTGTAAAAAGAGCTTCAGACAACTTATTCAAGATCTGTTTTGTTTCCTATCAAGATTTCCTTTCAGATTATTAAGAGGGCCTCAAAATTTAGCTAAACAAAATAATCATGTTGGGAAAAAATTCATGATTCGTTTGAAAAAAGCCATGCTTTTGGCAAAAAGGAAATTAATAGAAGACAAAAACTGAAGTACTTCCTTATAGAAACAAGCTTGCATGGATGTCAACGCTGACTCCTTACAGTCAGCATACATGATATGAATTGTATTAACCCTTTGTGTGTTGTGCAGTATATATGGTAGAACACTTCGAACCAAACCATTTGACAAAGTCAATACTGGTTCAGGACTTAACCTTTTATCCAGCAAAACATCTTCCTGGCATTCCTGAGAGAGCTACAGACTCTATAAAAGACAGAAATGAAAATCTGTCTTGTTAGAAATTGTTGCCCTTTGGGGAAACCCTAAATCTGAACACAAAGCATCAGTATAGGAAGACTACAATGCTTGGCCAGGAAACAGGCATGCCTATGGGATTGCTTTTTGGATTGACTCTGACTTCAGTATATTTATTTCTGAGTCTCAAAATTTCTATCCAATAATAGTCCAAAACCACAATTTCATCTTTTAATATTACATCAGAAGTGTTTTATATACTGGCTAACTTAGAGTACCTTGTAAATGGAAATAAATCAGTAAGAGCACCCTGAAGACCAAACTTATTGCAAATGACTCAATCCTTTTGCTTGTAGTTTTACTGAGTTAGCTAAGGCAGTCGAGTATGTTTAAGTGTGAAGGCTCAGAACACTCTGGGGAAAATGAAGAGTGGATAATTGTTTCTAACATATCATTGAAATGTTGCGAGCTGTTCCCAATTGTCCACAGAGAAGTCACTAATTCATGTCTTCTCCTTACAGAGAGGTAAGGAGTCTGGATAATAATATGACATTCAGGGAATACAGAATGCTGACTTGCTTGAGAGAGTGAATTTTAAAATTTTTTTACAAAGTAATGAAAATTACATCTGCAATTGCTTATGTCAGACAATTAATTTGTCAATAGAAAGGAAACTCCTTTAGTGGAAATTGAATGCTGAAACTATTTTAGGAAAATAACCATTCCAGTGCCTCGAGAGCTCAGCAAGCGCACCACTGCCTGTGCCTAAGGCTGCAGACAGCTGCAGTCTTGTGCCAGTACAAGTGTCCTCGCAGTTTCATGCTGCAAAGCTTCCATCCCTGCCCAGACAGTGAGAAGGAAATATTTGATTAACCCTCAAGTCCATTCCCTCCTAATATTTAGCAAAGGCAGTACTTAGGGGAAACCAAGAATATGTCACTAAGATGAATATCTGTTAAGATACTCCCATATCACTTTACATTGATTTCAAAATAATTTCTAGCTAAAGTAAAACCCCATCAATTTCCAGTTCTCCAGCAGTCATATAATTGTGTGATGTAAGCCCATTGGAGTCTACTGGAGTTTTTCCAACTGCTTTAATATGTCTGGGGATGAAATATATCAGCTGAACTGACTAGGTAGTAACACTGGGGCAGATTGCCTAGGACTCCAGATGAGCTTCCTGTCAGTTCCCACAGCTCTTCCCCCAAACAGCCCTGACTAGGAAACAGCAATAGCTATACTCCGCTGACTTTGGATAAGGCAGTAAGGCTGTGACTACTGCATGTACACTTGAGCTGGAGGCTTCCTTCTGATAAGTGTTTGAAGGATAGAAGCTAAATTATTTTCCAGGAGCTTCGGTTAGGAGTATAGATGAAGTCATAGGAATAAAATACATAAGTCAAAAAGTAAATGTGATTTACACGATCCTCTCAAAAATGGCATCTTTCTAAAATAAAGGAAAACATACTCATTCTTTTTCACTAACGTGAATGATTCATTTCGCTTGTCCTTGCACAGGCATCCAATGCCATTTGGGATATACAGAAGTCATTGTGTGGTCTTGGAAGCAGAGGAGTATTCTTCTTTTCAAATGAATAATGCATTTAAGATAATCTAATTCTGAACTGTGAAGAACAAATGTCAGGGTAAAGTTTAAGTAACTAACACTATCATAAATAGGTAATCTCATCACAAGTAACATTAATTTAATAAAGACACTCCTGAGATACTGCTGGAGAAATACTGAATCTCTACTTTCCAGAATAGTAATGCTGAACCTGAAAGAGAATTTCAGCAGATGTGATTTCTCTCATGGCTGGGTTTACCTGGCCAAGTATTAAATTTTACCCAAGTAGTCTCTCCGTTCATATAAAACAGCAGATCAAGTAATGCCTTCAACAACTACAATACATTCTAATTTCACCCTCAAGAAATCTTCAGTTAATTACTGAGGGCTCCGTTGAGGCAAAATCATCTAATGTACAGGTCAGGTGTGAACAGGTAAATACAAGTAAAGTCTTCTCCACTGCTAAGGAAAAAAAAGTAAATTATGAAATTTCTCAGTCTGACAGGCTTCATACAGATATTCAAGCCTGTATGTACCCCTTTCTGCCTCTGTAAATCTCTTTCAAAATTTGTCCCAATAAGATTAAATGTTATTGAATTTTAGGCTACAAAAAGCTTAGGTCCATTTTGGTAAATTAGGTAAATTTAACCACAATCTCTGAAGTCATGCACTAGTCATGAAAATTGTCTTTTTAGGAATAGATTGAGAAAAGCATGCATATAAGCAGAGACATAAAGCAGCCTTCTAAAGAAGTCCTTCTAATTTGGAAAAGGAATGGAGTCACAGTCATTTTACTATGAATTGTTGTCATAGAGAGCATCATCATCTTCACTGTTCCATCATTATGTATCCTTGCACATCTTTGCAAAAAGATACAGAGTCATTTTAATGCAAGAAAAGATGACATAATCTCTCAGTTTGGACAGAGAAAACAAAAGGGAGATGTGATGGAGGTCTACAAAACCATTAAATATGTGGAACAATTAATTAGAGAAGCACAATTCACTTTTTCTTAGTATAATAATCAGGAAGTACCCAATTTATTCACCAAGCAGAAAGTCTAAAACAAACGTAGGAAGTAATTTTTCACACAGAATTAGATCTCATTCAAAATTAAACTATGGAACTTATTATCACAGGATGTTGGGGAGGTCAAAAGTCTAAAAGGCTCCAAAAGGCATTAAAAAATTCTCATGGAGAATAGATCCATCACAGGCTACATAGCAGGATGGTCCAGATGAGATCCACAGTTCAGGAAATGCTTACAACCATTGATGGTCATAAATAACGAACTCCAGGGAAATGAGCAGGTGTAGTATTATCTATATTAAATTCATATTAAGTGCCTGCTACTGGTCATTGCAAAGTACAAAATAAGAGTCATGAAGGACAGATGTTCTTAATCAACCTGGCATTTTGACTTGATGGAATCTTAAAAATAAATTAAATCGATTTATTAAAAGAAAATACAAGGTGCACAGTAATGATCAGGTGTTCTCTGGAGAACCATGAGCAGAAGAGTGCTGAGTGCCAGTTTTCTTCTTGGTTAAGAATTCAAGAGTAAAAACTGTGTTCTTTTTATGCTCCTCAAAACAAGCATATTTTGAAAGACCTATATATTTCTCTTCCTAACTCCACAAAATCAGCTTCCAAAAGTAATGTGTGTCTTTTTCACTCTAGTAGTAAGGAATTGACAATTTTTCTATATCCTTATTGATTTCATCATCTAAATAATTTTCTTTAAAAACATGTTTTCTGCAAAGAGCCAGATGACATTTATGAAATACTGGTGCACTTTGGAAAGGAAAAAAAAACAGACATTGCTGCATATTGCTATTAGTTCACAGAGTGTTTCAGCTGCAAAGCAGTATATATGTAATTATATATTTTAAAAAGACAATATACATGAACTTACAGCAGATCATGTTAAAGTACAGGCCAAGGCTATAATAATGTGTTTTAGTAAGGAAATTTCCAGTTCTCCTTACTATGTTTACAGAAAGAAGTGCTATGTTTTAACATCAGGCAGGAAAGTAAGTTTCCATAGGCAGTGACCTACAACAAGTAACAAGATGCATTTTGGTAGCCAACACATGTGGTAGTTCTATCAGCCTGGAGATTTCAAGTAAGAATCTCCCAAATCCAGCTGCACACAGGAGCTGCTTAATTTTGTGTCAGCCACATGTACTTTTTTCCAACTCAACAAACTGTGCAAATAATTTGGCTGAGGATTAGATGGTTCCTGGCAATTTTAAGTGCTCTGAAGAACATATGCTAAGTAACTTTCTAGTTTGTTTTGCCCTCAGTGTATTTGAACAATTAAAGAAAAAGAAGGGGAAAAAAAGAGGGTGTGCGGAAATAGCTATTAACCAATTCTCATGAGTAATGTTATTTACAAGTTTTGAGACTTGGATGACTGCAACTGTCTTCTTAGATCACCTTTTGATAAGCTTATGACATTGTCTTGTTCCTTTATGATTAATTTGGAATATTCTATGATGGAACTACACTACGATGTAAAATCTTGCAAATTAGGTAGGATTCACTTTGGTTAATAATTAGAGATATCAAAAGAAAACCAAGGTTTTTTGCTGCCGTGTGACTAGAAAATAGTTTTAATATTAGGATTGCTATTGCTACTATAGCTAATATATGGATACTAGCTATTGCTCTGGACAGCAGTAGGTATTAGTTTCAAAATTAGATCTGAGTATCCACTATATTTTCATTTGATATCCTGATCTGGCAAAAGCAAGCAGAAGGGAACTAGCTGTTACAGAATTAAGTGCAACAAAAAGCATAATTGTTTCAAAGAGTATCAAATATGACAATGCATTAATTGAGTTTGTACAAGCCCACAAAACACAGATGTTTGCAGCAGATCACATATCCCAAACCTGTTCTAAAGCACGTTTCGTGCAGGAATATGCGGTGTGCATGGAACCCTTCTGGTATATTTATTACTAGCCCATTTGTTAGGTTCAGACTAGCCCTTTCTATTTTCCCCTTCTCTCCCCTTCCTCATGAATGTCACAGCTAGTAAATTATATTTGCGAGGGAACTGTGCCCTCCAATGACGCAAAAGGTCAATAAAAGGATGCTTTCCCAGTCTATTGTCTCTGTTACCTCTGCCTTGATTAGTGCATGGGTGATAAGCGGGTTTTTAACATTATCTCAGTTTTCCTATTCTTGTCCTTGTCTGTTGCTCCTGGGCATCTTTTCTGTTTTGGTTTCTGGTCTATTCTACATCATGTCTTTAACATGCCCAGTATTGCAGCCTCTTCATCAAATGACAGGAATATATGGGTTATCTATAAAAATAAGCTTTTTTGGGTACAGGAGAATAATATAAAATAAAAGTTTCTTAATAACTAAGGGGCCCTAAAAAATGCTGATCTTATGGATCAACAACTTGATCTAACTTTAAGGTTGGCTTTAATTTCCAAGTTGCTCCTTCTTTGAGCAGAGACACAAGGTTACTTCCAGAAGTCCTTTCTAATCCAAATTATTCAATGTTTCTCTGTCCTCCAAGTTTATCCTGGCTACTAACATCTACTTGGCTTCCTAAGTCACATATCTGTTTAAAATAACCACTTATTTGTGTCTATTTTCGCAATCACCATCTTGTAGGAACATACTCTAGGCTTCAATGAGCATTTATATTTCTGTAACCACCTAAAGAAAACCGTGGGAAAAAAGGAAAGTGGAGAGGTGGTGCAAAAGTGTTTCCTGTCAGTTACAGAACAGGAAAATGAAGATCATATTATTATGCAAGGACAAAAATGATAGGCCATCAGTGGAAGAGGGCCCCTTCACAATGGGCCTTCACTGGAGGCGTCTTGGCAGACCCTCCACTGCTTCTGTAGAGGCTGTGTTCAAACAGGGATGACAATAAATATAAGGATCTACTCATACAGAATTTTTAAAGACTCGGTCTTACATCCACAGAATGTCAGGAAGTCAAAATAAAAAAAGTCCATCAAAAATTGCTGTTAGTACGTCCTCTTAAGAGCAGCAGGAGAGCTTGACAAGGAAGTGGGCTGACTGAAATATAAGAAATACATATTTGCCTGAAGCAGAAGAGGATCTGAAAGTGTGAAGGGTCTAGGTTATTAAGGGAATCTGAAGCAACTCTGGCAGGTGAGAAAGAATGTGGTCACTCCTTGGGCAGGAAATGTTGCTTGCTTAGCCTCAGCAGCCAAGGACAATAACTGATTGCTGCCTTGGTGACCTGCAGGGAATCTACCCTACTGATTTGAAAAATATGCCCTAAGGCCTCTGCTTCTTCTATATAGTGGTGGTTATATATTTTAAAGAACAGTGCTTCTGGGACTGAGTGCTGAGGAAGCTGAAAGAATGATCTGCTGACTTGTGAAGTATCAGAAAATGCCACTGCAAAGGGCCTGGAGTCCACTTTGAGTAAAGCTGCCAGGGATCATCTGAATCACACACTACTCCACCACATTGCTAACCCACATAAGGATTGATGGTTCCTCTGGGAATAAAAGGGAGCAGATCAGAAAGCATTAGAGCCAGAGGCTCATGTTATATTCTCCTCAACTCTCCTATGTATGAAAAGGCTAGACAATGACTGACCTCTTTTGGATAATATGAGATATACACATGCTTTCAAGGATAGAAGGACAAAATAAAGTAGAAGAAAGGGAAAATACCCTGCTTATGTGCATACCTATTCTGGTAGCACTTTAGCTTCCTTCTTTATGCTACAAAGAGACTGCTGCATAGACATGGTGCAGCACCCAAAAAGAAAGAAACTTTTTGGATGCAGTCACCTGAAACTCTTGAAGATATTTCAGTCATTGAGGATAACTGATTAAAGTGGCATGAAAGCCAGGAAAAAAAAAAGAAAGATAACTTGTCAGGTTGCTGAATATCTTGCATCATAAACTTCATCCAAAATTAAAGAGCCCTAGCAAAATCTGGAAGCCTTCATGTCATCAAAATGATTACCTGATTAGAATAACAGAGTTTTCTTGGATATACCATCAACAAAGATTTCACTTGTTCAGAAATAAAATACAGTAGGGAGATGATTTAGGTGTTACCTAGAAATATATGCATGTAGGATTTGGGGTAGAGGGAAATACCAACCACACTCATGATAAGGACAACAGTGGTTGTCCATAGATACCTTGAACAGTAAAAAGTGGACAAAAGCTTTTGTGGGGGCAATCAGTGTAAACATCCAAAGTTCAAGAGCTGGTACCAATGGGAGCTCGGAAATAAAAAGGGGACATTAACTCTCCCATATTAGTTAGCTGATGATTTATTAACTTTCCCAGGCAGATGAGTTAGTAACTTCCCCAGCGAAAAGGCCAGCTGAGATGAAGTTGGCAAAGTCTAATCTGATGAACTGTCTTGATGTCTAAAATGTGGTGGTTTATATGTGCCTACATGCACATGTCTTAGCGAGAAGGTCATCGGAGTGCTTTCAGTTCTGAATTGAAACTGGCAATTATTTGGGAGATCATCAGTCATCATGCCAGGGAGTTTTCTAGCTATTCACTGACACAAAAATATTTCCTGCCAGTATTTCACTTTCTAGTACAGATTCAGGCAGCGAGAAGGATGCATCTTGCCTGTTTTTAATATAATTCCAGTGTAGCTGCTACTCCCAACATAGTACTCCTTAGTACTCAGTAAATGAGAACAGACACTTTTAGAAAGGATTTAATCTAGCCTAGTTTGGACATTTACATTAAAATTAGAAAAAAATCACATTCTGTTTCTCTCTCCTGACTACAGATTATGAGTTCAGACACAAATGTCTGCAATGCTTATCTCTACACATGGTCAGATGCATTTCACACAGAGGAGAAACAATCAACGTGCAATTCTTGGATACAAAACAGAATGGCTGTTACATTATTTTCCTAAAACAGGCAGAAGTGGCTCAAAGATTAGAAGCTAGAAAGCAATTCGTGTTAGGGTGACCATGAAATTACCAAATCATGACTCATTAATTTCAGATTATTCCTGAATTTAGCAATGCCATTTCAAATTGCAAACATGTTTTCTTTAAACTTGGCTGTTATCTTCTGAAAACTTCTTGCTTTTCTACAGTGCCAACTACAGGCCACACATGAAAACTTACACAGGCACTAGCCCCAAGGGAAGCTGATTCCACATCACTAATATGTCACCCTAGGAGCCAGCTATCAGAATGTCTTTTTTGTCTGAAGGTCTCTGTAGAGTTTTGTATCCACCTCACATACTTCCTAATCTGTCCATGACAGTCCCATATGGACCAAACCAAAAGCCTACACAAGGTAAGTTGTATCATAAATTATGTTACCCTTTGTCCACTGTACTGCTTGGTCCATCAAAGAAATATATTAAATTCATCTTATATTTATTATTATATTTATTCACAAGCAATGATTTGCATTTTTATCAATTTACTATTTCCTCAGTTAATAGGCCCCACTTAAAACTACTTTTCCTACTATGTAAAATGCAATTTCTGTGCCTTTTACCAGCTCTCAAAGATTCCTTGCCCATCTATGAGTTACCCAAGAGCACAATGAAACAGAAATTGCTTCATCTTATTACCAAAAGTAAACTCTGTAGTATTATATCATATTATCTAAATATTCACTAACTGACCCTTTTCCTTTTATGTGCCATATTCTTAATAATATTAATCATAATAAGAGTTTTAATAAAACACTTACTTTTAGCCACACTTTCTATTAACCTATTTTAATTTTTGTCTCTTGAGAATTTGAAGCCTATTGGAATCTTCTTCTTTCTAATCTTATACCTGTGTACCTTATGCTTTGCATCTTATGCCTCACACCTTTTGCCCCATTTTAGAGCACAGAAATATGCCTTTTTCTTCTTTCAGTGGGATTTCTTCAATTTTCCAGTCAGTGAGGAACACTTTATATTTCTTCTATCTTACTATCTTTCCCCTTTTCCTCTATATCAATATGTTATCAGGAATATTCTCAAAGAACAGAGAATACTCCTTATGTTAAGAGATAAAATTAAGGATATAATTTAAGGTATTTTATGCCGCACAATGAAATATAGAAGAAATAGGAAGGGTTTAAGGAAGTTATCTGAGACACTCATAATGCATTTGACTTGGACGATAACACTAATTTTTTATAGTATATATGGACCGTGTAACACAGAAGTCTCAAAATACTCCATGGAGAAAATCTTGTTTACTATTATCATACTTTCAACACGTTTATATAACAAAGTATGGTTTTGGGAGGAAATAGAAAAATGAAACTTCAAGCAAAACAAGAAATGTGACTGCCAACATCTAGACAAAAAAAAAAAAAATCCATTAAAAGTAGCTAGGGGATTCCTGAGTAATTAATAGGACAAAAAACAAAATACAGCCACAGAAATAAGAAGCAGAGTATATATTCAGTACCCTTGGAGAAAGGAAAAATCCCTCTCCACTCCCTCCAGATCTCCTTCTTCTTTAACATTATTGAGAACAATTGAACAGGATCCATTAAACTATACAATAAATGGCTAAAAAGTTTTTCAGGCATGATGGAGAGCTTTCGAACAGCAAGTTAGGATATTAACAAAAAAAGAAAGAAAAATAAGTATAGATAAATAGCAGAAAAGATAAAAATAAAAATATTTCAAATAAGAAAACAGTTTAAATAACTAAATCAACACTTAACTAGAGGGAAAAGATAACCAGAGAAAGAAAATAAAAATAGTAAGAATGTAGCTAAGAATGATCATTGGGATGTAGTATGCCTGATTTTTCAAACTTTCTCAGCAAGACCCCTTGCTAAGCTAAAGAAAAGAAACTATCATGCACCAAGAGTAAAACATCTTCAAGGAGATTAGTAATTGGTTAAAAGACAGAAAGCTAGGCAAAAAAAAAAAAAATAGACTGAGATGGCAAGAATCTGCTCTCAGGTCTTTTTTGCTGCTCCAAATTTTCAGAAGTTGTATGAAAAAAGGAACAAATAATGTGTTCACAATAGTTGCCAAGTTCACAGATTGCAGAAATATTCTCAGGATCATCAAATCTGAGACTGACTGAAGAGGGCAATAAAGAGTTTTCACTAGAAAGAGTTACCAAGCAATTCAATAGCCTGAAGATGAAAACCATTATCCAGTAAGTGAAAGCCTGTGGATGTAGGGGAGAAAGAATTCCTAAGCACAGATACAGAAAGGTGTGTCTGAGTTTCTTATTACATTTCAAGGTCTTCAGAGTTGTTTTGAGCATATTTGTGAAAACATTAACTCAAAGCTCAGACACAGTTAAAAAACAAATGTTATTTGGAATTAGTATAATAAAGGAAGAAAACACATCAAAAAACAGTAAAAAACCCAAAAAACACTGCATCATGCCATGGCATTATGCTTTTCAGGATATCATACAACTAGGACAATCTCAGAAAAAGACACAATAAGGATGACACGGAAAGACTCCTATACAAATGGAGACTAAGAACTGAAAAAGAAGTATTTGAGGAAGAATGTGGTAGTGATCTACAAAATCCTTAAGAATATGAAAAATCTGAACAGTTTAACTCACATATTTTAGAAAACATAGGTTTTGTGAGGAATACATACCCAGTTTGGAGAAAATTTGGAAGATGGATGATGAAATGAAGCATTTGAGTGAGAAATTGAACAGAAGTAAAAGAGTCTTTCCTTTTTTTGTCATGGAAATTATCTGTTTCATTGTCCTACATCTTTTACTTTGCCAAAAAAAAAA
>VZRL01001281.1:294475-311399 GCA_013397895.1 Origma solitaria | reverse complement strand
AAAAAAAAAAGGAGAAAGAAAGAGGAAGAAGAAAATAGCAACCTCCTCCAACTACTAAACCCGACTGGTTTTCACTTCATGTAGATTTGTCCTCACAATTAAATAATAAATAATAATACGTTTATGTATGGAATTTCTCAGCTAATTTTTTGTGCTGTGTTCTTTAACAAAAGTTTGGGCTCAAGCAGAGAATGAGGCTTTGAGCCCTCTGACTGCCTTTTTTAATATCTCCCATTTGTATACACATACACATTTTATTTGTTTGATTGCAATGGGTTTATTTGCCTTGTTGGCTTCTTCCTCCTACCCCCTTATCCCCCTTCTTTTATATCTTTTACTCTAAAATCTTTGTTTTATTTTCCAGGGATGAAAAAACATACAAAGTTGTGAAACACAGGAAACATAACAATTTAATATTCTTTCAGGATGGAATTGTATGAGGAATTTTATAGAAGGGCAATTACAAACGTCAGTATGGAGCTTTCTGTCTTTTATGTGTGTAATAATTTTAGTTGCTCATTTGGGCCCAGGACCAGGACTGGAACTGGCCCAACCCACAAAACAACTAATTGAATGTTTCAGTCAAAAGCTGCAATCCTAAAATCCCCCTTTGTGTGCCACTGCTGGATGCAGAGAGCAGCCCAGCCTCAGTGCTGCCACACCTTCTCCTTTGAAGTTCCCAAAGTATTTAGACAGCAGTGAAACGACTTCTAAAAAACAGATGTGAAGCTGATCTGGTGCCCGAATTCAAGCCCTATCTCCACCATCCATGTGAGGGAATACAAAGAAGGTTTTGGCACAGAACAACTTTTCTGGCCCAGTACATAACTAATTGAATATTCACAGAGAGGTGAACTCTATAGAGTTGAAGCTGAGCTGCTCATTCACTACACTGAGCACAGAAAAAGGGAGACAGCCAGGAGGACCTCTTCATCAAACAGCATGTTACAAGTGCTTCTCATGGCACCAAAGTCACTTGAATTACAGCTATATTTTGTCTGAACATACTTTTAGGCAGAATGTCATGTTTTAGACCATGAAGAAATTTTCCCCCAGTCAGGCTGTGAACACTGCCAGGGGAAGGAGAAAGAACTCACATGGAAAATTGCTCTTTAGAAAGTTATTTCCAGCTTTATCTAGGAATGCTATCAAAGAACTTTGCAGCTCCTTCCCATATGCAAATCACTGATGACACTCTTATTTATCCACACTGTATTTTTTTTTTGCTATAACCTGCAACATTAAGCCCAAAGCAAAGTGAAAAAGAGATGTCATTAAAATATACCACTGCATTGGGATTTTTCCTTTACTTTAAAAACGCTGTAGTAAAGCAAATTCCCTCCCTTAGTTTCAAGTAACTTGTCCAAGTCGGATGTCAACAATTTATCAACGAAATTCTTCAACAAACACCCAAACCAGTGCTTCACAGCAGACAATATCCAACCTGCTGTTTCTAACCTAACTCATGCTTAGTTGTGTGATTCATGGCATTAGTTTTCCTTAAAAATTAGTACACAACTATGATAAGAAGCAAAAGCTGGTTAAAGGTGGAGTAATTCCTACAATTAATTATTTCTTTTATATTCTTCAGTTTCAATACTTGTTTTAGAAACCTTGTCCAGAGCCCACCAAAGTCTGGTGAACGTGTGGCTCTGTTCTTTATCACTGAAATCCTGTTACTGAGCATCATGTGGTTTGGTTCACTAGGAATATGACACTAACTGTTCATTCCTGAGAAAAGTGTGAATAACTTTGTCCTAGTTGTTCTTTCAAAGCAAAATTTAAAAAGGGGAAAAAATAAAAAAAGAAAGACAACAGAAATTATTTAACATACAAGTATATGAAATCAGCTTCTCATGTTCTAGGTCACAATTACTACTTCTGTAAAAGCTGGAAGCATTTGGAAATGTTTCTTTGAGTACAATAATTATTTTTCGGTTACTGATCAGAGTAGTCTCTACACTGACCAGGTATTTAGCTTTGTTGCTTTAGTGAGGGTGGGGGAGGATATTGAGGAGGAGGTGGGGGGGTGTGTATTTGCGTTGTTGCATTGGTTGGGTTGGTTTTTCTGGACTGGAAAAAGATCTGGAATTTTGCTGCACAGTCTAAATTGATATTTGAAGGAAAATTATGTTTTCACGTAAAATATGATGCCTCAGCTATACTGTAATTAAACATTTTCACATTATAAAAGGCCTATTCATGGGAGAACATAATTTTTTAGTGAAGACCATATGGTAATTTTATCCCAGCACAAAAGTGCTGGGATAAAGTAACTTTAACAAAGCTGTTATTAAACACTGCTTCATGTGTACAGCTTTTGGCAATATTTATACCACTATTTAGATGGCCAGAAATAAATAAAGCACTTATACATGTCTAGTTTGAGGTCCACAAGTCCTTACAGGTCTAATAGCCCCAAGGAGTTTACTCATCTACTTGCATGGACATGTGTTGCTCACCAATTCAGGGATCCAATGGATAAGCAGTAACAAAAATAAAGGAAGTGATCTCTGAAGGCTCACAGATCTGATAGCTTAGTGACAGCCTCTCACAGAAGCTGCAGACAGGGATCCAGAAGCCAACTGTACACCACAGATATAAACACTGAATGCAGGTAGACTATAAGCGGTAGACTATAAGGCTTCCTGAATCTAAATGGATGTGAAAGACCTCTTGGATGCCAAGCTGGGGCACTCAAAAACACAAGGATTGCAAAACAGAAGACTGACAGAAGGGAGATCAGCTGACCCCACTTGTAATGCAGATGTGAAAGTATATAAATGCCTGTCACTTAACTTGAAATTTCTCCCACAGTCTTCAGGCAAGTGACTCCAGAAAGACACTGAAGAACTGTGGCAGAAGAAAGGAGAGAAAATATCCCCCTTTCTATTACATGTACAAGGAAAATGAGCAGATGAGGTTATCTGAAAACAATGGCTGACCAAGCTTGAAATATGCTGGCTATTCCTGAAGCTGACAATGACACCTTGTCTCTGAAGCAGTAACAGGACTATGATAGCTCAGTTCTTACAAGGCAGGATTTCCAGAGTAGACTGCATAGTCTAGAAGGATAGGAAGCCATCCACAGGGACATGGACAAGCTCGAGAAGTGGGTCCATGGGAATCTCATGAGGTTTCGCGAGACCAAGTGCAAGGTCCTGCACCTTGGTCAAGGCAACCCTTGGTATCAATCCAGGCTGGGGGATGAGCAGATCCAGAGCATCCCTGATGGGAAGGACTTGGTGGGTGAGAGGCTGAGCATGACCTGGCAATGTCAACTTGCAGCCCAGAAAGCCAAACGTGTCCTGGGCTGCATCCAAAGCAGTCTGGGCAGCAGGGCAAGGGAGGGGATTCTGCCCCTCTGCTCTACTCTGGTGAGAGCCCACCTGGAACACTGCATCCAGCCCTGGGGTCCCAGCACAGGAAGGACATGGACCTGCTGGAGTGAGTCCAGAGGAAGGACACCAAGATGATTAGAGGGATGGATCATCTCTCCTGTGAGGAAAGATTAAGAGAACTGGAATTGTTCAGCCTGGAAAAAAGAAGGCTTTGGAGTGACCTAATCATGGCCTTTAACTATCTGAAGGGAGCCTACAAGAAAGGTGGGAGAGACTGTTTACAAGAGCATGTAGTGACAGGACAAGAGGCAATGGCTGCAAACAGAAAGGAGTAGGTTCAGATTAGATGTTAAGAACAAATACTGAGGGTGATGAGGCACTGGAAAAGGTTGCCCAGAGAAGTTGTGGATGCCCCATCCCTGGCACTGTTCAAGGACAGGTTGGATGGAGCATTGAGCAATCTGATCTAGTGGAAGGAGATATCCCTGCCCATGGCAGGAGGTTGGAACTAGTTATCTTTAAGGTCCCTTCCAACCCAAGCCATTCTATGATTTCACGATTTTATCCTTTCAGTTTTTTAAGACTATGATACCTTTAGTTAAATTAATGAACTGAGAATGATATACACACACACACATACATATACATAAATATACACACAAGATACATACATTCACCAAATAAAACTGCACATGTGGAAACCATCAGTGACATCTGGTCTTTTACTAAATCATATAGATTTATATATAGACACATCACTCCTAATGTATTTACTCCAAACTTCTCTAAGATCATGATTCTTAGAGGTGAAAATTGCTGAGCTACATCCATACAGCACTAGGCTTTCATTAAGAAATCCAGTTCCCACAGTAATACTTTTTCATTCTGCATCTTTATGTCCCCGTAACTGCCTCAGTATCTGAGAGAAAATAGCAGTCAATGAGCATAGTGAAGTGGTAAATATTAAATCTATGTTATGCACACAGAGGTATTATAAATTAAAGCCATATTAAATCTTCAATGTAGTGTAGTGAATCGTAGCTCCTCTACTGACACCAACAGGCTCTAGACCAGCCAAGGAGGGTATTTCTTAACTCAAGATTAGACAGCAAGACACTACTAAAGAAATATCCAGAAATTCTTTTTGCATCTTGCACTCTGCTTAAAAATTAGCCTAAGATCCAGTTTTAAAGGCTATCATCAGGAGAGTAAGTAAGTAAATGTCAGTTAACAAAGTTTCTAGTAACTATTTCCAGAGAATGTCTGGTAGTTAGATGGTGACATGTTTTACTGTGATTTTTTAAATTCACAGCTGATTGAAGATCAACATCTGCAGGAATTTCATATCGTTTTCATCAATAGTAAATAAGAGTCTCTCTCCTGTGGATCATTAATCTGATAATACTTAAGTTTATACCATTTTTTTAACCTCTCACTATAGAATCAGATGAAGACCTGGAAATATATTCATATTCTCAGTTAAAGGATGCAATCAAGATACAGCCTTGGACACACCTACATTACTGTATAACCCCACTATATCAAATGAAGTAATAAAATTAAATGATTGTAAAGTCTGCTAAGTTCTGGCTTGATAAAATCTTTTAAGGAGCAATAACTGAAATCCCAGCTTCCTAGGCTATAATGTATGCATTTCAGTGGGATGCAAGACACTTCCTATACAGCTCCTAGGTATTTAATAACATTTTCAAAGTGTTTGTCTTCATTTATTTAAGCTACGTTATTACTAACTTTCTAAAAGGCACCTGCAGACTGATGGCTAGAATTTCCTCTAGAAAATTCCACCTTGTCAAAACCAAATCCTTCTTGTAGAAATGTGACAGTTGCACAGACTCAAATTCAGAGCAAAATACCAAAGACACAGCAGCATTAAAACTCAAAGCATCCAAACAGCTCAACAGTTTAGGCAATCAAATAGATTCCGTTTCAAATCTCCTTTTTTTGCAGGTCGAGGGTTTGAAGCTGGTTTTGCACTCAGTGAAGTCTCTTAATTATTTTGTTTACTAAGTCAGTCTTTCTTACTATCTTACCATACAAAGTGAAATAGGTCCAACATGAGATTTTGCTTTAAACCTGTAACTAGTTTAGAGTGTACTCTTTGAGCAGCACTGTACAGAAATACTCATGCTAGGCCAGACTGAACTACTTTAGATGTCAAAAGTAGAGGACAAGTAACGATCTCTTTTATTTGCATCAACAACAACAATTAAGACAAACGTTCCCTAGCTGCCTGACAAGATGACAGCTAGAAGACCGACCACTTTTAGAAAAGCAAATTTGAGCTCTCTCAGAGATAAACTTCCATGGGAAGTTTCCATGAAGGATAAAGGAGTTTTGTGCTGGGAGTTTTTCTAAAACTCTCTTCCTGGAAGCACAAAAACAGTTCATTCCCTTTAAAGGTAGAGAAGTAGACAGAGCAAGAGACCACCTTGGCTTAACTGTGTGCTTCCGAGTCTGCTCAAAAGAGAAGCGTACCAGAGCTGGAAAAGAAGACCTGTCAAGAACTACAAGGGCACTGCCATGGTGCACAGAAAAGCAGACAGAAAAGCAAAAGCTGAGCGCAAACAGAAATCGGCCAGATATATCAAAAACCACAAGAAAAGGCCAGTTAATAGATGCAGACTGCAGTTAACTCATAGATCCTCAGTCATTCAGAAACAACCCTCCAATAGGACTACTGGGGTGAAAAAAACACTATTACTCTTAAAATTGAAGCTTGATACATGTGTTACACTGATCAAATGAAATCATAACCAAAGCTACCAATTAGACTGGCTGAAAATCAAGAAGATTTTTCTACAAGTAAGGAATTCTGGTCCTCTGTTTGTATTCACTGTAGTCAGAGGCCCTTCTGACTTTTTCTTCTTTGGTTGGTTTTAGTTTTGTTTTTGCTTCCTCTCAGACTCATCATTCATACCACCACACATCTTATTGGAAAGTGTGTCTTTTATTTTACCTTGAATGTCAAGCATATTAACAGTCTCTGATAGTAGGACAACAGAAAAACAACACATTAGAAAAAGTGACTTATGAAGCATCAGTTAAGTTCAATACAGGACTCTACCTTAATTTAAGAAATGGATTTTAAATTCTCATGGGAGCTGTGCTTTTGCTCTTTATGTAAAAGCAAGCAATATACTTCATTAGCAAAGCATACAATGAAAATTACACATGGCTGGCTTAAAATGAAAAAGGAAACAGCATAACAAACATTGCAGCTGGTCAGCCACCAGTTAGACCTTTCTTGTAAACCTGCTTCTTCAATTTGGCAATGAAGTCCTTGAGGAGAAACAGCAAAGGTATATAACTTGAAACTTCATTACACAGAACTGTTACATTGGGGTTGTGCAAACATGTTTTAATCTTTAATTTTGTCAAATCATAGCTACAAGCCAGCTATGCCAGTCTTTTGTTCTTTTTTATTTTTAATGCTATTTTCATATGAGTTTAATCACTCACATGGAAACTTTTGACCTTTAGTAGTTGATTGTACCATCTTCAATAAAACCTTGGCCCTTGAAACTGTAGTTCTACCCTTGCATTTCACTTTGGTTTTAGCAGAGCTGCAAGGCAAAATAGGTGACATGTCTTCTGTGATGAGTCCAGATATGTGACTTAATTTATAAAAATCTGATACACACTTTCACACACAGAACACCTGGAGCTATGACATATGAAATGTACACAAGGCAATGAAATTTGCATACATATGAAGTCAAAGCCAGCCATACTCTTTCAAAATCAAATACTGTGTATGTTGGCTGCATGTGAAAAATTTCACAGTTATTTGCACCTGACCAATGCCATTGAGGACCTAATTCTGCTCCCAGTGGTGTTTCCAGCAATTTTGCAAAGGACTTCCTTCAGTAAAAAGAGGTAAAAGGAGAATGATAGGGCACTTAAATACTAAATATTGAATATTAATGTTAATTTTATTTCTATTAAAACTGATAATCTATATAAACACTTGAGATTCAACCAGTGCAAGGTACAATAAAAAAGTTATTGGAGTTTTGGAGTTTCTTTCCAAACGAATATATAACCTTTGGGATCTTTATTTATAATGGTTTTCATGCCACAGGTACTTCTTTTCCTTCTTGCTGGGATTATTGCTGGTCACCTTCCTGAGATTTGAAAGACCATGAAAGATAAGCACCGTATTATTCCTCTAAATTATTATATCACAAATTAATAATTTGGTCCTTTTCTAAATGGATCTCTCCCTACAATTACACTAAAACACAGTGATGGGTCACAAATTCCAGGGGGTCCAGCTGGTCCTGGCATTCCTGGAGTGCCACGATCTCCATTTTTACCAGGCTGCCCACGCTCTCCAGGACGTCCTTCCGTACTCATCCCTGGTGGACCTTCAGGACCTTATGAACATACATGCAATAAATTAAAAAATGCATCACTATTAAAATGAAAATGAGCAAGTATGGACCCACAGCACCCCCACTCTTTGGCGAAGTATGCAGATAAAGAAAATTTAATTTCCTGCAAAACACACTTCCTGTCACAAACTGCATATATGTTTATATAAACAACATGATATCTTATAAAGATTCTTTTTAAAGCACATGGAAAACACTTTAAATAAAAATAGCATTTAAAGGAAAATATGAAAATCTGCTTTTTTTTGTACACCATTCTACTTTATCAAATAATCTGAAAGCACCATGGCAAGAATCAGTCCCCCTATTTCTATTTCCTTCTCTGACCTTGGATCGGGCCCTAATACCCCTTCCAAACACTCATCTTTACGTTTTGTATGCATACACTAATGTTAGGAAGAATATTTTCCCTTATTAAGAAATGCTTACAAATCACATGATCATATCAGGTCTCAGTTTTCACATAATGGTTGATTTCAGGACACATCCATCAAGAAACAGCAGTCTCAGATACCAATCTCTACAGGACCTGTCTTATATTAAATAAATATTACATGGCAATTTATAAGGTATGCGAGAGACAGGTATTTCCCTAAAACATATATGGTAATTAAGATGTGTACAAACTATGTAAGTTTTTCCAAATTACATCAACATTTTTTCTAAAACACATTTTAAAAAAATTATTAGCATGCTCTGAATCTGCACACCTGAACCATCCCTCACCTGGAGGTCCTGGGGGGCCTTGAATCCCAGGAACCCCAACTCCTTGATTGCCTTTTGCACCATTTTTCCCTGGCAGTCCTGTGAATTAGCAAACACATCGATACCTTTGCACATTATGTTCATTCAATGGAGTCGGGAATCAGCATTTGATAATATTTATTGAATTAAATATGTAATATTTCAAAAGTAAATAATGGGATGTAAAACAAGCCTTTTTTTGTAATCTGTACAGTGTGACAGGGTTCTAAATTATCCTAATTTCTACTGAATTCAGAGCTCATGTAGCAGCAAGTAAGCAGACAGACACTGTCACCTGAGCGAATACATGATAGGTGATTAAGAAATTTGCTGTCATTACCTTCCTATCAGCAAAGTTTTTAATATGTTGCATGAAGGAGATGTAAATTTTTCACCATAATTCCTGTGGAACACAGAATATCTAGAAAATGCTCCACAACACACATAGCAGAATTAAATCTCTGCCTAAGAAATACTGTGAGGGTCAAAATATGAGCCCTCTTACACTAGTACAACCCAATACATTCAGTTTCTTCACAGAAACATATACCTATTTTTCCAACTCCTATGGAATAACCAGAACTGCTAGTGTCAGCTCCAGAGGCGAACTGCATATTCTCCTATTGAAGATAATATAAAAGCACTACAGGCAAATCACCATTACATCCAAAATTAATTTGGTGTGCTAGGTCACAGTTAATAAGTCACAAAGAAAGTAAATATTTGCCAACCATTTGTCTGCTTACCATTGACATATTACTAGCTAGCTGTATTTCATACAGCTTTCCTGATTATTTGGATGCTACCAGTTACCAAATTATGGATTCCACCCAGTCTCTTGCTCTAGTTCCAGACAATATATGAATACTTAACATAATGTCTGCAAATACATTACAGGAATCAGTTGGAATGCTTGGACAGCTGAATTACCTGAAAGCATAAACCTCAGCCTGCCTAAACAGAATCCAGAATTAAGTTTAAGAAAACCATAAAGAAAGAAGCAAAAATCCTTCTGAGATAAAGAGAACAAAAGGACAAAAAGTCAGGAAATCAGAGGGAATATAAAAGTTGTAGAATGTCAAAAATCAGCACAGATAGCAAGTAGCCAGTGAATAAATACTGTTCCTTAAAACAGCAGAAACAAATAAGTTTGGAAGTAAAGAAACCAGAAAACATGAAAGTACACTGAATTCTATGTCTAAGCATATTTGATCTAACAAAATAATCTAAATGCAGGTAGAAACACTTACACGAGAAGAAGAACTCTCTAAAAAGATCAAAACAGTTTGACTATGATAGAACTGACCAGTTCTTGCTGCCTTCTTGTATTCTCTTGTCTATCACATGTTCCCGGAAAAGGGTGAAACATCCACACTGCTCCACGTTCGCAATTCCACTTGGTCATACAACCCAGCTATTCTCTTACACCACCCTGCATTAACCCCATCCAAAACTGGAAGCAGAAAACCAAGGCATAAAGGCCCTTAGCACCGTGACACGAGCACACTGTACCTCTTGTCCCACGAGCCCCAGGGCGACCTGGGATGCCCATCAGCCCTGGAATGCCATCATTCCCTGGTAAACCAGGAAACCCTCTTGGGCCTTCAGGGCCTCTCGGACCTGGTGGTCCTGGAAGTCCTGGGGGAGCACTTTGGGACTGACAATGGTTACAGTTTTGTAGTCTTCCACTCTGGAGAATGGCAGGCAACTGGGCTGTGAGAATTCAAACAAAAAATTGTTTAAAGTGTTGTAACAATATAAGTATTGCCCCCAACCACTAACACAAAATCAGTTCCCTCTCTTAATATAATATCTTTAGGAAACAAGATGGTGAAGTATAGAACCAGTGATGTGGAAATGTAGTTCCACATGTGTTGGAAAACAAATGATAAATAAGCAATAGGGAACTTGCTTTCAAAAAGGCATTTCTATAATTATCAGAAAACTTCTTTAGCACTTCAAACAAGGAAACAAAAGTAAAGAGGATTCAAACTTACTTCTCAGTACATCTGAACACACCTGTCGAATAAATTCTTCTGAAAATTCTCGTGCCTGAATTGAACAAAGAACAGTTAAAACAACAGAGAGCACGCATTTCTTTGCAGTTTTTAAGGTACCCAAAATGAAAAGTTTGAAGTCCCATACATACAGGTTTTCCATCTGATCCAGGTGGTCCCGGGGGTCCTCTGTCTCCTTGCTGACCTCTGAGACCAGGAGGTCCAATCAAACCCTGGACGCCAGATTCTCCTTTTTGTCCACTGATGCCTTGAATGCCTGGATCTCCTTTCTCACCTTTCTGGAATGAAAAATCAATGAAAATCCAATTGTATCTTCACAGATCATTTGGAAACTAGGTAGCACCAAACAAACATATTCTGAGACAATCTTTATTGAAGATCTTCATAAAATTAATATGGCATCAGTGAAAATTAACTTGATATTGATGAGATCTGTTTTGCTAAAATGTATTGAAGTTTTCAGATTCCTTAGTAACTGTTTCAGATAAAATTAGCAAATAGAACTAGAAATAAATTACCTTTTCTTAACTTTAGAGACCCATTTTACTTAATATTAAAGAAATAGTATTCATTATTAACACATGGAAGGAAGGGTTTTATTCACTTTTTCCTGAGAATTAGAAACTTTTTATAGTATGTTAAAATCCTTCACAGGCTGGAAAAATTGGATGTGAAATTCTGACACCAGTAAGTTCTTGGAAACTTACTATAATAATCAAGCCTTTCACCATATATTTGTAGCATGTAAGACTAAAGAAAAAATAATTTGAGTTCAGTTAGAGATTTTTTAATTTCTTTTTTTTCCCATCTGATTGATAGTAACTGTATAGCGTATTTGCTTCACTGAAAAAGGTTAAGAAAATGCTGGAAAATATTTTGACATATCTTCAACGGAGCAATGGCTCTATGTATGGAATTACCTACTGCAATAGTTCATGTGGGACCCTTTCCCTGCTCTGGAGCCAATAAAACATCAGTGTGTGACCAAGAATAAAGTCAGTATACATTTGCTCCCTGGTGAGTTTTTTCTTTCCATTCTTGCACAGCTTCTGCATAATGTTATCAGTTGCTGCAGAATTTTCGTTCTCCATTTCCAACTGTTTTAGATGGAGTTGTGAGAACAGGACTACTATATATGACAAACTTATTGAAGCAAATAATAGAAGTTTAAGAAATACTCATGCATACAGTCTCCATAGACTAACACTGAATTTTAAATTATGGTATATATATTATTTTGTAAAATTTCCTATATTACCTATCAAAATTCTTCAGAAAAATTCAAATCTTCCTGGATTGGTCTATATTAGTAACAATGATCAGAGCTCTCCACATGAATCACTGTAGGTTAGCAAGCTTTAAATTCAGTGTCAGATTAATCAGCTTTATGAGCCAGCCTGTAAAATCAGACAGGTAGAGTTCATGCTCTTAAAGAAACAGAGAAATGAGACAAAATGTGACAGATGTCAGTCAAGTGCCTAAGAGAACTGCTGAAAACACGGCCAGTTCAGGTGCATGACCTGAACAGCAGACCATACCTTCAAAAGTCATACATTAATTCAGATACCACTTCTTCCAAAGTTGTAGCTGTAATTTATTTTCTTGATATTGTCATCTTGAATGTTGTAGTCACAGAGAATTGATCCTCTTAGTTATCCCATGTAGATTTGTACTTGTTTATTTCTATTACATAATTGCAAAGGTGTTTTTCTCATTTAAATAGTCAGCAAGGCTCAGAGATAAACACATGGTGCTTTTGTAGCTACCTGTGGCTATAGCGGAAACTATATGTGCTGAGATCTGAAATCATGCTGGTTTTATAGCTAGGAGGCGGGGTTTTGTTTTAATTTTAATTCCTTTTACCACTATGTACTATATTTACAAAAAGACTTTGTAAAGCCTTGCAAGACTTTTTTCAAGTCTTTGCAAAAAGACTTGCAAATTGAGCTATCTGAACTAAATGTTAAAGGGGATAGAAACCAGTAATAACCAGAGAATACTGGGAAAAGGGCATCTACTGTAGAAAAACATCTGAGGCAAGAAGCCAACATAAAAACACCAGGAGAAAATGTTGGAAGCATCAGCAGAACTGTGTGAAGAACTTGCCAAGAAGCAAATGAAACTGCAGGGGGAATATTTTCTGCGGTATATCTTGGTCTTTTAATCCCATGTGTGGCCTTGTTTGCTGACCCTTGCTATTGGCAAAGAAAAGCAGAGAAAGGAAAAGAGCTCAGGAAGTGCTGAGACTTACAGGCTGAAGAAAGTTTTTATTGAGAAATCAGTCTAACAAAAACCATATTTTAAAGAAATAGAAAATAAACTAATTTTATAGGTTTGATAAGTAAACACAATGACATTATTATAGCTTAGTACATAGTAAGAAACTATTTAAATGAGTTTCCAGAAGAAATATATTATTGCTATGATTTACAATATTTAGAGAGGCTAATTCAATAGTATAAATGAAACCTCTTACCAGTTTTGGCAACTATTTAGCAAAATACCTATAAGCCAAACTGCAAGTGAAGTATTTACTAGAACCACAGAAGCATATGAAACAGTTTATATGTTAAAATGCATAAAATTATTTAATTATCAGAATTGAACTTCCAAGTAATATGTCCAGCTATTGACATGCAAGAACACTTTAATGATAACAGTTGAGCAATGAAATATCAAAATTAATTTGAAGGAGAATTAGATTAATGAGACAGTGGATACTCTGATTTCACTAAATATTGAAATAAATAAAAAATAACCAACAAAATTAATATTTTAAATACCATTTTTTAAACACAAAGATTCTTTTTTCTTTAGTTATTTCTTTTGTTCAACCAGTCCTTTTTCTTTTAATTGTATTGGTTGGTTGGTTTCTTGCCTTTTTAATTCCCTTAAGTATATGCTATGCTTTAATTATCTTTAATGACAAGTATATTTCATTCTGTCTCTTTTTAACTAATACTTCTTTCTCTTCTCTGATAATTTCTCTTCTGTTCCTTATAGACATGTGAATACAGAAGACTAAACACACATTTTACAGATCACATCATTCGCAGAAACAAAAGGAATAATTTTTTAATACTATATTTGTAATTTCAAAATTACTTACCTCTCCTCGTTCTCCACTCAATCCTTCTACTCCCTTTAAAAAATAATATGAAAAAGAAATTTAAAAAGCAGGCTGAGCCAAATTACTTGGAATCAAAAATTAATATTTTTGTCCGTTGTTTTCAGTAATCATTCACAAATGGCAATTTGTAAAGATTCTCTGATTGCTATAGTACAAAAAGAAAACTGCATATAATGATGAAAAAATTATATCAGGGTGAATGAACAGTTCAGTATTACCATTAATATAATGTATCAAGAGGGTAAGTTGGGAATATATCATATGTATTATAAACATATAAACATAATATTTACTTACAAGACAAAACCTTATTCATTTTACCAGAGAAATAACATGTTGTATTCTCGCAGAAATAAACTCTTCATTCTAACTGTTTAATACTGTCTTATAGGCAGAAATTAATTTCAGAGCCCTTGAAATACAGTGGTAAGGCAGATTTTGCATGCTGGCAAATGATTTTGGTGTCATTTCTGCCAAGGGGTTCAATGGTGTTACTGACCATCAAGTTCCATGGCAAGATGGCAGTTCACTTTTCTGACTCACTCTTACGGACAAGGAAATCTGTATTGTGTCTTGGAGTCTTGAGAAACCTTGGAAGGACCTTGTGTTGTCTACTAAATGACTGATTGTTTTGGTTGCTGACCAAACCAGATAAGCATGGGAAACAATTTTAGACTCTGTCTCCATTATTTTTTCAGTTTTTGCCAAAAAAAAAAATAAAAGCAAGCAACAGCAATCCAGTTACATCATTCTATCTGGAAAAACAAAAAGTTTTCTTTCACTATCACTTTGTTTTCCCTTATGATTAAAATAATAGACATACGAAAAAGTCATCCATTATTTGCATAAAGAAAAAACAGAAAGTTTAAATTGTAAAATGTTAGGTTAGGACATTACATTTGGTTAAGTCAATGACTGGTGCTCTAGTTTAAACCACTTCTTTTTTAAAAAATCTGCTTAGGTTAAATAATGAACTATTGTCAACCTACATATCTCTGAGAGTGTTAACTAAATTACAGTCTAGATGTCCAGGCCAGAATCCCCCAGAATCACGTCCTTCTGGCTAGACAGGCAGCTGTACCAATGTCGTAATTCTGAAAAAAGCAACTGTGGCTTCTTTCCAAGTCTAGTTTTAGATATGTACCTCTAAAAAAATACTCCTCTGTTTAGATACCACATAGATTGTGCAGTTAACAAGTACTTATAAATACTAACATCTATTTTCTGAGGAATAACAAGATAGCCAACTATGACACAATCAGAATACACTGGCCTAGAGTTAAAGAGAAACAACTGGATCTCACTGATTTACAGCTGAAACAGGAAACATCTGTAATTTATGAGCACAGAAGATGTCAATAATGACTCCCAGTATAGTCTAGGAGGTAATGAACTGTATGAAAATGTAACATGGTATCTGCAAAATCTTAACATCTCAAGTATCACTCTTATAATCTTTACACAAAAATCACTTTGTGCTGTTATCTGCATTTTTTATTGCTTACAATTGTTTTATAAAAATATTCTATCATGAAGGATTTACTACAATAATAAAAGAAATCCACTTATGGTCTGTTTCTCAAGATATAATATCCCAGAACACAGAAACATGTTCATTGGAAGTGACCTCCTTGGATTCAACTTCCTTTGCAGACCAGATGCAGCTTGATCAACTCAACACGCTGCCCAGATAGGTTTTGCCACAATATCTATGAGCAGCCTGTTCCAGTGTTTGACCACCATCAAAGCAAAATGTTTTCCCTGTATATCAAGTTCCTGTGCTCCAACTCACGTGCATTTCCTCTCATCCTTCAAGTGTGAACAGCTGAGATAACTGTTGCTCCATCTTCTCTGTATCTATTGCATTTCTTATTTTAAAAATACTGAGATTGTTTAAGAGGTAATTTATATAACTATATTACCATGTTGTATATAAATATATTCCACCTGATGCAAAGACCTGCCCGTGTTGATGGAAAAAGTGTTAAGCAACAAATATGAATCATGGCCCCACACTAGGAACACAATTACGATCTTGAAGTTGGATCACTATTTTAACAGTACCTGTAAGCCTGGATTTCCTTGTCTTCCTTTTTCTCCTTTCAGTCCCTTCAGAAAAGAAGCACATTTTCTTAAAGTATACATTTATCTGGTACATGTAATTAAACTATCCAAAAAAAACCACAAGGAGTTAAATACTAAAACCTCATTCTAAACCAGGACAAACCAATCTGAAAATTTACTCTTCAAAGAGATTAGAGCAGAAACTGTGAAGAAGAAGAAAATTTCTACCCAGAACACGGAGGAACCAAGTCAGGATCTGAATAGTGACATGATACTCTTATTTTTCTTGTAGGTATTTCCACGATTTTAGATAAGGAGGAGGAAAATCCCACATTAATAGCAGGCGGAGGCCAGGTGGAGTGACTTTGACTATGTTTCTGTGATCCTGCAGTGCCTCGGGCAGACAGGGACAGAGCACATCCTGGGACAGCCCTGGGTGATGTCCCAGCCCTCTGGGGCAGTGGCACAACCTGCAGCCCTGAGCGTGCACTGCTGCTATGATCACACACACACAGCTCTGCACTTAATGCCAATAGGCTGCTCAGGCCCCCAGAAATGCAGCTGAAAATTCATGCTGCCCCATACTAGGCAGATTTCCTTGAAAGAGAGTTACTGCTGCTATTCAAGTTAACCTTCTGTGGAGCCTAATCTCAAAAAACCCCCTGAATTAACACCTAAGGCTTGTATAAATAGCAATGCCAGCTGATTTCATTAGAAATAAAGTTGATATACCTGGGCACCAGTGTCACCTTGGTTTCCTTTGTCACCCTGTAAAACATTAGAAGAAATTTTAACATGATTCACCTCTAAGATATCTAGTCTGTGTTTTAATTTAACACAGTCATTACAAGACTGTGGTGGTTTTGGCTTGGCCCAGTTTTTGCCAGTGAGTAGGGTGGGGTACAAAGACGGCTCTTGCATGTCCTGGGTAAAGATTTTGGAAATTTCTCCACCATGTCCATCAGAGCCAATCTCTGATGGCTCTGAAGATGATGGACCTGCTGCTGGCCAAATCTGGGCCAATTAGAGATGCTGGTTATGCCTCTGTGAAAACATACTTAAGAAGAAATCAGAACAATGCGAGCACGCACTTCTTTTTAGCCAGGGAAGGAGGAGGAGGAGGTAAAAATATGTGAGGGAAAACAACATGGAGGCACCAAGGTCAGTGGAGAAGGTGGGAAAGGAGGTGCTCCAGGCACCAGAGCTGAAAAC
>VZRL01001281.1:213422-294093 GCA_013397895.1 Origma solitaria | reverse complement strand
CTTAATAGGGAGGGGAGTGAGTAGAGAAACAGTGATTGTAGCAGAAGAATTGTGGTGTTGGACTGACTAAGAAAAGCCACATACCTTGCCCCAGCCCGGATCTGTTAGTTAGATGGAGGGGGGGGGTGAATAGAGAAACAGTGTCTATAGTAGAAGAATTGTGATGGACTGACCTAAGAGAAAAAAACCCACACCCTGCCCCTGCCCGGGAGTTGTTGGATAGCTGGAAAGGAGGGAGGGTGAGCTGAGAAGCGGTGCCTTAAGAAGGAAGGGGGGGGTGAGTGAAGAAACGGTGTCTTAAGAGCTTATTTTTACTTCTGATTTATCCTCTGACTCTGTTAGGTTAATAAATCTTTGCAACTTTAAGTTTCCTGCCTGCTTTTTGCCCTCTCCAGTGCGGCCTATCAGTGATCTCATCTCAACTCATGAGTCTGGTGTGTTTGTGTTAGTTTTTTCCCTCTCCTCTGCATAGCTGCAGCAGGAGAGAGCAGAGAGAGCAAACATCGTAGGTGCCTGGCATTAGGCAGGGTCAAACATACGACAAAGACAAACATCTAGGTTTTTCTTACACTGAAAAAACCTGAATCACTTTACCTCCATGTACGCAAACACTGAACAAAGTCAAGAAAGCTATACTAAGAAAGGAATTTGTCAGCAAAAGAACTACCAAAAAGAAAGTGGATACTCACATACTAAGTAAAAAATTTAATAATACAACATGATGAGGTGGCAAATCCAGCAGGATTTTATCTACTTAGTGCATGGGAGTGGAGAGGATATGGGCAGGAAGGGAGGCAATGTTTCTCATGGGTTAAATTTCAGCCGAATGCACCATTGCATGCAGAAGTTATACACAACAAACCAAATAAAAAGTATTTTTTACATCACAAACCCCTCTATTTTTAAATTTAATCAAAATATTTAAGGACTAAGCTCCATTTCCACCCACTTGTTTTGACTCGAAATGTTTAAAGTAAATAATTGTGGGGGGATTGGCAATCAGATGCTGTAAATGGTGCTTAAAACTCAGGTATGTAGTTTTATCAACTTGTCTGAACACCATCTAATTGACATTGGAGAGAGACAGGCAATGCATGAAAACTATTCATTCAAATTAACAACAGAGGTATAAAATATGTACTCTGAAAATGTGCCTCCCTTCATTAACTTAAAAAGGAAACAAAGTTATAGGAGATGGCTCTTACTCTGACCTCTTATGTTTAAATAGACATAAATCAAAATGCTGGGCCATGAACAGAGCAACTCATGAAACAAAAGACAGATCTGCAGGGGGTGTGGAAAACTGCATTTAATAAAGAAAATAATTAGAATGGACATTTTTTAGTCTATTTTGTCAGCTTTCTTGTACAAGCCAAAACTTTGTGTGTTTGGTTGGGTTTGTTGGGTTTTTTTTGGGGGGGGAGAGGGAATTAAAGAATGTTTAGTTAAATGCTAAATAGTAGTGAAGAGGAAATTTTTCTCATGGCAAATATTTTCCTTATTGAAAATCCCAGAACATAAGAAGACATTTATGCCAGCTTTATTTGGTTGTATTGTACTTGAATGTAAAATATTTGGTTAGTTTCAAGTTTTAAAATCATCTGTGGCTGAAAGGTTTCACTTTTGCTGCCAGATGCCCAAACTGCACTTTGCTTCGTGAATAATTCAACTTTGTCATATTTATGACTTGTAACTCCAGCTAACTTGCATCTTCATATAAAATGAATGACTTTTTCAAAAGTTTCTTCAGTTTAAAATTTAGATTTATTTTCATTAAAATTATTTATTTATTAAAATCTATTTAAAATTTATTTAAATTAAAATTATTTTAGTTTCATAAATTTTAACAAAATCATCTTTCATAAAATATTATTGTATGTGCCTTACATAGCCCATAGATATTGGACTGAATAGTCAGTGATAATGAAACTAATTATTATGACACTAGCTCCATGCTCTAGTCAATGTAAGGCATGCCCATATATGTGTCCAATGACATGTGAAGTACTCTAGTGTATATAAGACATCTATGTAAGGCTGGCACATATGACACTGGACATACAGGAAACCTGTGCCTTCCGGAGCAGAAGATGAACTCTACTGGAATACTTCTGCATGGGATTTTCATAAAACTTTAATTATAACACCACCCTTCTATCTTACAGTCTCTTTACCCTTCAGTGTTTCTCTTCTTATGAAAGTGAAGTGCCTGATTTAATTCTATTTCTGTAATGCTGTACTAGGTCTGGCTGAGAAAGAGTTCCTTTTCTCCATAGCAGCCCTCACAGTGCTGTGCTTTGCAATGGTGGCTAGCAAGGTGTTGATAACACACCAGTGTTTTGGGTACTGCTGAGCAGAGCTCCCCGCAACATCAAGGCTGTCTCTCCAAATCCCCCCTTCACCTGTAAGCTGGGGGCAGGCAAGATCTTGGGAGGAGACACAAATTCAGGCTAGACGGAGAAGGGATTGTGAGCAGCCCTGCAGAGAAGGACTTGTGGGTGTTGATGGATGAGAAACTTAACATGTACACTTCCAATGTACTCCTGGCAATGTACACTTCCAGCTCAGAATGCCAATGGCATCCTAGGCTGCATCAAAAGCAGTGTGGCCAGCAGAGTAAGGGATGTGATTCTCCCCCTCCACACCACTCTCATGAGACTCCACTTGTGTCCAGCTCTGGAGCCCCTAACATAAGCAGGATATGGATCTGCTGGACAAAGTCCAGCAGAGCACCATGAAGATGACTGCACAGCTCTAGCACCTCTCTCATGAAGATAGACTGAGAGAGTTGTGGTTGTTCAGCCCAGAGATGAGAAAGGCTCTGGGGAGATCTTAGAGCAGTCTTCCAGCACCTAGACGGGGCTTAGAAGAAAGCTGGAGATGCACTTTTCACAAGGGTCTGTAGTCACAAGAGGGAACGATTTCAAACTCAAACTCGTTTTAGATCAGATATTAGGAAGAAATTCCTTATTTTGAGGGTGGTCAGGCACTGAGACAGGTTGCTCAGAGAAGTTGTGGATATTCCTTCCCTATAAATGTTCAAGGCCACCATGTCTAGTGGATGGAGGTGTCCCTGCCCATGACACGGTGGCTGGAACTAGATTGTCTTTAAGATCCCTTTCCACGCAAGCATTCTATGGTTCTATGACATAGCCAGGACAGATGACCTAAACTGAAAGGGATATTCCATGCCTAAGATGTCTGCTCAGCAATAAAAGCTAAAGGAAAGGGGAGGGTGAGGACTTTTTGTTATTGCAGTCTTTGTCTTCCAAACCTCTATGTGTACAGAAGCCCTGCTTCCTGGGAATTGGCTGGACATCACATGCTGATGGGAAGTAGAGAATAAGTATTTTGTTTTACTTTGCTTCCACATATGGCCTTTCCTTTTGCTTTAATAAACTGCCTTTATCTTGACCCTTCTTGAGCTTCTTCCCATCTTATTTTCTCAGTTTTTCCCTATCCTGTTGAAGTGGGGAGTGATAGAACAGCTTGGTGGGCACCTGGCATTCACCGAAGGTCAACCCACCACAAATGCCTTCACATCAAGAGCTTTATCCTTCAGAAGAAAATTTTCAGGATGGATATATTATTGCTTTACATGTGTCCAACTGTTATCTAATAATAATAACGTATTTAGAGAAAGCATTTTGTTTAATAATGATCACTTTTAAGAAAAGCACTTTCAAAAAATATGTCATTAATGAAAAACTGGAAAGAATACTTACCTTTAATCCCTGGGTACCAGGAATGCCTGGGTAGCCTTGTTCACCTGGAGCCCCTGGTACTCCTAATTCTCCCTGAGTAATACAATAGCTCTGTGTCAGTGATGTGCTGGGTGCAAAACCACATACTGCATGTTTCTCAAGGCCACATGATATGCTTTGGCGATGATATTTTGAAATTTTATTACTGGAGATGATTGAAATGTCTGGAGGATTTTTGAAGGGGTGGGGAATATAGATAAACCACAAAAGGGATTCTAATTCTTAACCTCAGTCTTCCAGTATCTATTTTTACTGTCTTTTAATAGAGTTGATGTTTCAAAATTACACAAAAAATACTATCTGAAGTAATGGCAATGTTTGCAGGTTTGAACTTAATGAACACCTGATTTGCCTTGCCTAAAATTTAGTATAAAACTAGTAATAATAAGTCATCAAATGGATTCTGATGCAATTTGATGTTAACTACTGTTTTACTGTGAAACAATCTGCCTTTTAACTGATCAGGAGAAATAAAGGAAAATCAGTAAATCATGCAAAAAGAAAATAAATCTTTTCTTTAACTAGAATACTTCCAGAATCATATTTACCTTGGCTCCTGACGATCCTGGTTTCCCCTGTATTCCTCGTTCACCTTTATCACCCTATATAACAATGCAGGAGTGTGGCTGATACATCATTATGTTTTGTCACATATGGTATGACTAGCAAACATAAACAGACGCTGTTGAGAAATTTACTCTTAAAAATAGGCACAGGTAGAGACTGAAAGGCTAAAGTTCTTCTGCATTACAGGTAGCCTGAAGGTTTAACTTTCTCTCAGGAAAGATGAGAGAAAGAGAAAACATCTGCCAGCTTCTGCTCACCTGTCCTGTCTCCGTCTGCCTCATTTTGCCTCACACAGTCACACCAAGTTTGTGCATACTGACTTCAAATTTCCATCACCTTATTTAATAAAACTTTGAGACTCCTAGGATCTGTCCAAGTCAAAATATTTATTTATTTTGACTTTACTGCAGCCTATGGAATTAGGATTTTCATTAAATCTAAGAATCATTGACTACTTCATTATGCTCTTCTGTAAGAATGAGCTTATTAAGAGTGATTCTCTAAAAATGGGCTTATAGTCTGAGTGAGATAAATGTACAAAACAAAAGCATTTCTTCACAGACAAAAATAAAGCTGAAGTCATATCATAGGTGTTCAATCTTCTTGACCATTGACCACTTTAAAAAAATGCTACTGTTAGTATACAGTTTTAGATAAATACACATGCACTTTTGGATGTAAAATTATGTAGGGGGGGAAATGGATCTAAATGTAAATATGAGGTTTGGGAAATGGATTCTATATTCCTAAATATTCTCTAGGACATACAATTCAGTGCTTACTTACAGTGTAATCCAAAACCCATTTTGGATTAAATAAAAAGTTTACACTAACCAATCTGAATTTATAGTATTTATTTTAGCCTTTGAGAACATTGGTCAAATTAGTTCTTGCTGTAGCTGCAGTGCAATCAATAAAGTTACATCTGAAATATGTTTGGCTCCTTGGCTGGAAGAAACAGCACATAACATTATTGAACACAATTAAAATGTAAATAAATGGAACATGTGAAAAAAGTTCAGATGTATACTGAGAATTATCTGGTTTCCAGCATTGCAGAACATTTTCCAGGACTGCAAAGCTGAAACAAAGTCTCATGACCATTTCTGCAATTGTAAGAAACCTCACGGGATGACAGGCACCATTTATTGAGTTATATTAACCTCTCTTAAGATTGAACTATTGTAGAAGGTAACACAGGGGAAATAGTACAGATACTCACCAATATTCAATACACAAAAAATGAGCTGCAAAATCTGGGCATTGTCCAGATCCAATTTGCATACAAAGCAGTCATTTATAAAAGTCACAAGCAAATTGACTCAAACATTTACCTTAGGCCCAGGAGCTCCAGGTAGACCAAGTGAGCCTTCTGGTCCCATCAAACCCTATTTATTTATGAAAAAGACAGACATATCTGTACTAAAACAGAGGAATAATGTCTTCGGTATAGTATTTAGTAGTATCATTATTCTACTTCTTTAGTGAAATAAACAGTAAATACAATTTCTTTCATCTTATTATATACAGCCTATAGTTCTAATACAGTAGAGTGGATTATTTAGATCATCTATGGTCTAATGAACATATGCACAATGGAAAAAAGACCATATGGGAGAAAAGAACAGTGCTATCATGGAATACTCTTGAGACAAAAAATTTTTCAACTCAAAACCCAGTCTGTAATATCTCTTTAGTCATAACTGGATGTGACACAAAATTTTCTTGGTTACTGTTTAGGGTTTCCAAAAGCAGCAAAAGTATTTATGGCATTTCATAAATCCCTTTCTTCTTTCTCACTGTGTGTCCCTCAAAGGTTGCCCTGACTTGACTGCTTTTGCAAATTTTGTGGAGATTTATCAGGAGCAGTTAACTTTGGGGGCCACATCTTTGCAGCTTCTGTTAAATCTTCAAAGTTGAACAGTTGATTCAAGAACCCAATAGCCTCTGCCATTTCAGATCACATGTACAAAGCCAAAACAATCCCTTGGACAACTTGAATGGAATAATGTCCATAAAGGCACGTTTAGCTGTATGTTCCATACATAAAACAAGAGCTAAAGAGTATTAAATCATCAAAGGGCTGACTTCCTTAATTTCTGTTTTAAGTTAGTTTCAAGCATACATTAGAAAAGCAATCTCTCTTTGAAATCATACTTTCCAGGAAGGAATTCCCATTAATCGTATTTTCCACATCTGGTGTTAACATTTGTCTTTTTCACCACTTCATCTCACTTCAGTTTTACTCTAGAAATGCATGCATCAATAAAAACAATGTATTATTATTGTTTTACTTGGACTTGCATAAATACTGTAAACGACAATCTGCTATTAGAGAGTGCTTAAGACACAGCATAAAATAAAAGCATAATGATACAGAAAGTATCAGGCCTGGAGCCTGATAAGGCCTGGAAATCTAATTTGTCAGAGATTAAATTTTTTAAATTATTCCAACTGATAATATTTTCAAAATTAATTGTTTTATTGTTATTTAATATTTGCTTTCATATAAATAAAAACAACAACCTTCCATTTAGTACTAAATGTTAGGAACAGTTCATTGCCATGACATTATCTCAGACATCTTTCAGAAGTTACATGTAATCAAAAATAGATATAGTTTTTTACACAGATTACAACTCAGCTTTGCAAAAAAAAAAAAAAAAAGCAATTTTATTTGCTAAAACTAAAAGAGTGTCTCTGTTTCTGCAAATAGAAGGGAAAATTCAGAATATCTAAAACAAGAGGTAATTCTCTGTAGCCAGGGTTTTCAGAATTTCATCAGTTTTCTGGTATTTCACCTGTGCTTTACCATTGACCAAAGAATAATACAAATTAACTACAGATTAATTCAGGTTTCTTTGCCTCTGTGTTATAAGAAAATACTGGTCACCAAAACTTCCCATCAATAAATATAACAACTTGGTTTTTAGGCCATAGACACAGGCCTGTGAATACAAATAAACTGTATCAAATGCAAGACTAAAACTTTTCCTGCTCAGTCAATTGCACATGAGAAATCTATTAAAATTTAATTTATCTAAATTAACTAAAATAACTTATTGACTAATTTTCAACTCTTCCCTGAACTTTGAAGATTAGATATGCTTGTTGCTACTTACATAGAAAATCAGTCTTCTTATCAAGGATGATGCAGTTAATCTAGTGTAATCTATTATTTGGTAAACAAAGGTTTACTAGACCCCAAACCTTTTCTTTCATAATTTTGGAATAGAATTACCAATTCCTCTCCAGATGGCTTGAAGTTTCTGAGGACTGCTTACACCCATAACCTAAGAGATTGTGCATTCCCATTAACCATTTTCTTATGGACTGTGTTAAGCACCAGCTTTGTTACAACACAACTGAGAAAATAATAATTTAGTTTTGGAACCTAATCTTGATTGCATCAATGCTGTCTTAATTCATTTGCACATTAAGCCTGTTTCTTCTCTTTTTCTCTTTTTATTCATACAGCAAAATAAGATTTTATTCATTTTCATTTCACTGTAAGGTTTAATTCAGTTTAGCTGTTTGAAACCAAATTTAATGTTAATCTACTGACCTCCTCACTTCTGAAATACAGCCCTCTTCATTTTGTGATTTTTTTGCATTCCTTGAAGACTACCTTCCTTTTCCAAAAAAAATGTGAAATTACCGTTTTCTTCTCAGATTTCTCTTCTGTTCTCACTGCTAACACATTAATCAATAGAGAAGAGTGAGCACAAGTTTGGGCAGGTATGGTGGGAAGGAACAAGAAATGTGACTGGGGGATTTCCGTCTCCTTCCACACAGCCACTTTAGTGTAGGGCTATGTTTCAAATCATGTAACAAGCTGAGAGCCTATGCCCTACCATCACACTAGATAATTTCTAGTGAAATCCACATCAGTCCTTGGATTACAGAAGTGGCATATGCTCATCAAAAGTGTCCCTCATTGATTTTATCTTATACAAAGTAGAAATACTGTATGTAGAGAATAGCTGCTTTCTTTCAAATTAAATCAGCTATATGTATATACCCACATTGACCTGCAAACACATACCAGAGAAGGCAAATCAGAAAATACATGTAGTATAACAAAAGGTCAAGCATACATCTGCAGGAAAAGTAGAAATAAAATGCATTTTTCCTGGTTTCCTTTCTTGCACTTTTATTACTAGGCCATGTTTAACTTATTTTGTTTTTAAAATTACACAAAGAAAACTAAATGAAATCAGCATACTGCAAGATGGAAACTTTCAGATGCAATATAGGAAAAGCTTGAGAACATAATCTGAGAACTATATAAAATTATAAGGGAAGAGAATGTTCTGAACAAAAATGTAGAACAATTCAAGGACATAAAACGTAACATTACTCCCCTGTTTTCCAGAGCTGACATTATATGGCAGGTAAATTAATAAATTGCTGGTGTTGGCAATGCAATAGGGATAGTCATTACCGAAGAAGAACTTGTTACTGAAAAATTTTCCCAAGCTATTAATAGACCATCCACAAGCTTTCCATCTGTTTTTTCTGGAACAAACATATTCAGTGTGACTAACACAAGGAAAATCCCACTATCTTTTCTGGTTTAAATTCCCTAATGCCGTGTAACATATTCAAATATTCCATGCATCAATCTCCTATTTAATTTATCAAGTGACAAAAAAATACATTAAATGAGCTGACAGGAAAAAGGAACAAATTATTTTCAAGTGTATCATGAACCAGATGTTATTTATCTAAATAAAATTTGAAGAAAACATGGTAGGTGAGTGAAATAAATATGTACACTTTGGAATCCCAGAAGGCACTATTATAGTTGATGATATAGCCTTCCCTCTGGCATTTTGGTCAACTTTGCTCAGAAAGAAATGGAGAAAAAGATTCCAGGAACAGGCCATAAAATAGTTAGGAGGCACAGGCGAGAGAACAAATGTTCATGTTTTAACTAAGTGTAGGGACATTTGAGCTTCCAGTTCGGCAGTGTTTCACTCAATTTGATCTGGAGAACTGCAATAACTGGTTGTCAAGGAAATCTGTTCTTTCCAGAGAAGAGCTGTAGGTGGCTGGAAAAGTCCTCTAAGCTCATGAAAAGAAAATTAATCAGTGTACTCTCTTTATAGAAAAAAGGCCTTCTGACAGCTGTAATGTAGTGATTGTGCCTGTGGTAGTCAGGAAAGGAAGAGCTGCTGTGCGGATAGAGAGGGTAAGTGCATACTGTGTACGAAAATCTGAATGTACTCATTGACAGAGTAGCCCAGAATTTTTAAAATTACAAACTGATTTCGATCTTTGTCTCCAACAAAAACCACATCAGTTTTAATTGATTATATATTTTATTAAGGAACTGTAAGAAGAAATTAGTTGAAAAAAGAGAAGAGCCATACCACGAGGAACACTCCAGCACTGGTATACAAATGATGCTTAAGTTAGCTATTTTCATACTCAGATGGCTAATTTGGCATGCAGTGACATGTAGTTACTCAAGACTGCACATACCAAGATGGTCAAACATACATGCTGCTAACATCCATCCAAACAAGGATTCTCCTCACAACAGGGAATACTGCAGTGGGATATAAGCCCCAAGTCATTTTGGTATCACGTTTGCCCTTTTGCACTCTAGAAGATGGTAACCTTAGCAAGGATGTTAAAGAGATTTATGAAAAAAGACAGAGGATTAAAAGGTCCACACTGAGATCCTTGGCATCCTCTCCCTTCAAGGTTCCTGTCATCCAACCAAATGAGGCACAGGCCACTACAACACCCTCGCAGTCACTGAAAGTGGGAAAGAATGGTCCCTGGAAAGATTATTCCTGTCAAGCAAGGAAAGGTAGATACTAAGATGGTCTTAACAGTGTGATAGTAGCGATGAGGAATTAATATCAAGGCCCTTTTAGAGAACGACTGAGTATTCTGTATTTGTCCTTGAAGACATAAATGTGTATTTCTTTTTCAGAATGAGGCCTCTATTTTTCTACTTTTAACACTACAAAGTAACATCAGAAAGCCCTTTGTCTATTGAAATGGATGAAACCCAGCCTGACTACTGGATGTCAAGGGGAAATTCACTGATGAAGATTTTCATAAAGACCTCAAAAAAAGATGGGATAGATAAATTGTGAGACAGATAAGTTATTAAACTGAACAATACAGTCTCTTAACAACCATCAAAATCCAAGAACTTATAAAAATGTACTCTCACCTCTTGTGAAAATATTCAGACCCTTAAAGTAATGGCAAGGGCAACAGGAAAAAACAGCTCACAGCCTTCAATCAGAATTTCCACACTTCAGATATGTCACTGTCACAAAAACTTAGATTTGCCATAGCCTTGTCTCTCCAGCCTGAAAATGCTAGTTTTCTCCTGTATTTGCCATTGCATGTTTGTTTATGACAAGTAGAGAATGACAACACCTCAATTATTTGTTCATAATAACACAATTTTGAAACTTACAGTATCTCCTGGTGACCCTTTTGCTCCTGGTTGACCTGGTGGTCCAATTTCTCCCTGGTTTTTTTTTTTACATAAAGAGAAAAATTCTGTGACTAATGTATGTACACTTAACAATTTTTTATACATTCTTTAATTATGCAGATTTAGTTAAGATTGTTTTGCAGTGTGCTATGAAATTAGTCTGGCTCCTTTTAAACTATTCATTCCCTGTGGAAGAGCTGAAATAAAACCTGCTGAGAGATTTTTAAACATACCATGAACAGTCTTCATTTTTTTATATCATGATTTGATGTCATAAATCCCCACTATGAAAACTCTTCTCTAAGCCCAAACCCTTAGTTTGGAATGGGTATATATAGTACAGGTTTTAACAGTGTTTTTAAGAACTAATAGTACCTTTTGTCCTTTTGCTCCTTGATTTCCAGGGATTCCAGGAATTCCCTGAGAAGGAAAAAGAAAACCTTTTAAATATATGGAGTAACTTCACCAGAAATTTCTTAGCATTTGCCTAAATGACTTGGGTTCAAAATATAGGCAGAGAAAGGAAAAAAAAACCAAAAAACAAAAAAACCAACCAACATCAGCAACAACAAAAAGATCTTCAGCTGGAAACATGCAAACTAATCTAGGGATACAGTGAAACACCAATGTTGAGTTGCTTTTGTTCCAGGAGTCCACGTCTGCTGCTGGGCAGGCTCACATGCTCTTGCTTGCCCAAAACCCCTGACTGACACAGGACAAGAAACCACTTTATATTATACATTAGATTTCCTACATAAGTTGAAGCAATAACCCTGGTCAATGGCACCATCAGCATGATAGATCATATTTTCTTATCTAAAATACAGTGACTTTTAAGAGAAGGATATAGTCATATTTGATGTACCCTAGCTTCTACCTCCATAAATACTTGAAGATCTCTGCCATTTCCTCAGCATCATTGCTCCTTCAGGTCTACAGGATAGCTCACGTTTTTCTTACAGGGATCCTTTAACTGAACATGATTCAGGTTAAAACAAAACTCTATGTATGCTTAAAGCTGAAGTCTACATTCAGTTAGTCTATTTTTTCTCTCAAGTAAAAACTATTCAAATTTTTTGGACAGACAATGTTCTTACTTATACCATAATTAATCTGCAGCAAGAATATGGCTTACAGACTTCAAATTTTAATCTAATATTGAAAAGAATATGTTGCAGTGAAGACAAGAGGACTGTTCTAGGCATCACCAAAACAAACGCATTCTATGGGAAAAAACTAACGTGAATGTAACAACCATAACCCAATAGCTTCCATATGGATTACATCTGTGCAAAAGATAATTCCATTGTTTTGCAGTTTACACCCACTATTAGTAAATAATGACCCCACCAAGCAGAAGCAGTTCCTTAGTCAATGGCAAATGAGTTAACAATTACATCCGAGCATTTTCCAGACCATCAAAATTCCAAAGTATCTATCATTAAAGGAAGAGACCAAATAATGCAATAAAAGAACTTGAAAATAATGCCTCATACTGAGACTTCTACTCACATTATGATACATAACTCTTCTTGCTTAAATTTTGTCCAAAACCTTCTCAGATCTTTTGCACAAATAAAGAGGTGGAAAATAGGGCATGTTTGTCACTACTTTTAGAAACTTCCAGACCCATCTATGAGTTCTCAGTATAATTATTTAATAGAATTATTTAATATAACATTTAATAATTTCATTATTTATTTCTGTCGCTGCAAAATATAAAACCAAATTATGAGTGTCTGTACCTGTAATACAAAACAGAATTTCATATATGCTGAAAAAACATCCCACCAGGCAGCAACCTTGTCCTGAAAGAATGTACCTAAGCATTCCAGAGTTACATTTCTATGCAATTTGGAGGGCTCCGAGAAGACAGCTCCACACAGTTATCTAACTGTGCAAATCATTTACCATGGTATATGCACACCTAGAAGAAGAAACACAATGTCCTGCTGAGCTGTGTTGATCTTTCTTGGTTAAAATAAATTGCTGGTACAAGACATCTAATTTTTTATCAGCAACAAATAAAGATAAAACTCCAAGAACAACAATTGTAAAACTAAGTTATATTTCCTTCCCCCCACACACACTTTTTTTCCCCTGTCTGACTGGTCCTGATCTACCGAAGTGCGTGGAACTTAGGCCCTTAAGTCAGTGAGAGCTGGACCAGACCCTTAAAGTTCTGTTATGGTTCATTGACATTCACTCAGCTAAGAACAAATCTATCACTTATGTCGATGTCAGTGATTTCCAGAGTATATGGGGTGGAGATTTTCAGTTACTCTCCACATGTCAGCTGGCATAAAAGGAGAAGAATGAAGCGGCTAATTTGGTCATAAAGAATGGGTATTTCCCATGAGTTATTTTTCTGTGTAGCTTCCATGGTCCAGTAATTACAAAGACTAATTTCTGTAGGATCAGCTCCAGAATACCTAAAAAATTAAACATTGTTTCCTTCTCATTATCTATCCCAATCTATTACTTCCTTTTACATGGATAGTCTCTGGCTATGCCAATTAGAATTATCTGCACTTTCTCAGAAGACAAGGTTAAAAGGTAGTTTAGATATCATGAGTTTCTTCCCTAACATCTAAATCAAAACCCAAATCAAGTTTTGGAAATGTGTTTTGTTCCCAAAGACAGAGTTCATATGCAATACAAATCCTCAGAATCTCAGCATCTTTTCTGAGGCTCATGAGTAATAGGACATTTTTCATAGGAAGTTAGGTTTAATAAGATGACATAACACTAACTAAACTGCCAAAGAAAACTTACTTTAATTATCAAAAAATGCATTCTTACTTTAAAGTATGAGGCAAAGCAATTAGCTTTACTCCATTTGTAAGACAAAAATGTAATTTTTTTAAAGAGTATATTGCAACTAAAATTATCACAAATGACTGTGTTTAATCAAAACTTAATATGAAACACATTCATAATGCAATTTTTCTGCCACTAAGTAAAAACAATGTTTGGAACTGCTACAAATGGGAAAACTGCCACCCACTGGGAGTAATACAACCAATGTTGTGGAATAATTCATGATTCACAGGCCTATAGAAAAAAAACTGCCTTTGGGGATGTCCTTTGCAAAGCTATCAAGCACATTTTGTTCATATGAAAAGAAGTTGTAGTTCTAAATTTTCTTTTTCCTTGTCTTTCCAGAAAATTCATGTCAAATGGTTTGTATATATCACATATGTAGTTATAATACCAATAGAACATAGCATTACATTTCTAGCCAGAATAGCTAAAAATCAAACCATCTACTGTGCTTTACTGATTTCTGTCCTTATTATGAGTTGGAGCATCTCTATACTTCTGAATTAGTTATTCCACTCCCCTTTTACATCAAACTCCATAAAAGGTTTATTCAGTGTTTCTTCATATTTAAGAATTAAGTTAATTGCAAGCACTGCCTCAGCTCTTTCAGTATCATCAATCCAACTTTGTCAATTTCCATCACTTCATTCCAATATCTTCTTCCTGTATTTGAAATTTTCACTTAAATGGGGAGTCTTCCCTTGCCCCATAAAAGCCTATAATATTATTCATTATTTTAGCCTTAATCAGAAAGTGCTATAATCACATGAAATTTAAAGCCAGCAAGATACTCTAGCAAAACTAATTCCTTGGTTTAAAATAATGTTTTTTCTAAAAATTCTCAACTGCAGTTTTATCACACACTGCTGAGATTGTGCCTAAAAACTAAGGTGATCATGTACCACTCCAGCAGCTAATCATGATGTTTTGAGACTGGGTAAGGACTGCTGTCCTTACCCTTTATTCAGCCTCTGTTGCTTGTTCAATCATTTTATCTTCCATCCTGTGTTACCTATGTGTACTTAGATGCTTGTTAGCTTTCTAAGCTCTGGTTAGACCTCGGGAGGCTTTGCAGGGTAACCCCAGGATTTAAAGTGACACTTGAATGCCATGTAGGCAATTGAAATAATCTTTAATGTCACTGAAGGTGATGTGGGATAGCAGATCTACCCTCTGAAAAAGATGTCACTCTGCTCTAAAAACTGTGTCACACATGCCGGATGCTGCAGTTGTCCCCATACAACTCCAATGGTCCTTGGTGCCCATGCCCAGGCAGCCAAATCCCACACACTCTGATGTCTGCTCTGTCTCAATACCATCACAAATGAAGCTCATCTTGGTATGCAACTAAACCCCTGGATGCAGTCTCCCTCAGCTGCAGTCCACACAGCTGGGACTACAGAACACCCAAAAGCTTTACTTTGTTTCTATTGTGATGATGAACCTCAATTATGACAGTTTAAAAATTCTGTATAAATACTCTATTTTATTGCAGTTTTAGAAATTTATATAAATCTTCCATTCTTTGATAATATCTGGCAGGTACAATGGATTTAACTGTAAGAGGAAAATGTTTTCACAATCCCTGGAAAACTTTTCCTGTAGCTTTCATTAATCATGAGGTGCCTATTTTTGTTTTGAATTATATCAAACAGATGGATTTTCTTCCATGCAGCCCAACAAAAAAAAACCATTACGGAAATTGCCTGAGGCCTTACATACAGTTTAACTAGGTGTAAGCGTTTTGACTTAATACACAAGTTACATTTCTCAAAATACTTCCCACTTTTTCTAGCTAGTACAATGGATTATTTGCATCCCCCTGATGTTTAACTTTATGGTTGCAAACAGCAGAAGAAACCATGCAGACCTTTTTCCAGAACAAAACAAAACCTATTTTAGTCCTAAAATGAGTATGTGTTAGCTTATTCTATTCTTTATTTTCTGTTACTGTCTTTAATATTCCCCATTTCTTCAGTGCCTCGTAGGACATTTCCCTATTATGGAAAGCAGGAGTTTCTAGTCTACAGGTAACATATCCATAATCATAAAATTTTATCTCTTCTCTGGAAGATGTGAAATTACAGAGTATTTCCAAAAGCTCTTCTGTTATGAATAAACTGCTTTGCAGTCAATTCCCCAGGTAGATGTGACGAACATTAGTATAATTGTCTTTATTATCGTATTTTCTTCTGATAAAAAGACGGCTTTGCTAGTATGAGTTCTCTGATTTATGTTTCAATCAAATGATTCCTTCCACTCTGAAAAATCTGCAATTCTGATTCTGGGAAGACTCCAAAGGACATTACATGAATTATAGCAATAGAACAAGATACACAGAAGATATCTATCTATCCACATGTTCCCATGATCCTTTCAAACACCTGAAAAATACAACTCTTTATGTGTTACTGATCCTTACTTGAAAAAGCATACTTGATGATACATGAGAGATTTACTGGAGGCATGCAAAAAAGTACAAGTCAAGCCATAATTTGCATGAAAGTACAACAGTCAAAACACTTTGAAAAAGATTACAGCAAATCCTTGATAATCCCAACAGAATGAAAGACACAAAACAAATTTGGACAAAGTATAAAACTGGAAAAGAAATTCAGTGAAGCTGAATCTGTTATTACTGAGTAGTTGTAAATGATAAAAAATGCTAAAGACAAAAAACCGTTCCCACAGACATAATGACTATCCACCAGACTAGCATAGCAGCTTTAAATTAAGTTCAGGAAAGGAAAAAGCATTACCAAGATCTTTGCAGTTATAAGACTATAGTTTTCAAACACTTTTTTGGCAAATAAGTTATTGGCAATAAAACACACATGTTAAATGTGGAACAGAGTGACCCCCGTTGCATTGCCAACAACACAGACCTTGGAAAACTGTAATCTGAAAGCTAGAAATACTAACAGAAAATGAGAACTGTGTACATCTTGTCACAGGCTGAAATTGGTGTTACTCTGTTTCTTGTAAAGAACCCTCAAAAAAATACAAGCATTAGACTTGCCAAATCTTCATGGGCCCAAATGTGAGCAGACAAAATTGAACTCCTAGCCCTGCAGGTGATACCATGATGTCCTCCTTCTGCCTATCATGCCAGCACCAGCCTTAGAGACTGTGAAAACCAACATCCAATCTGTCTAGAAATCTTACAGACTTCTAAACACTGACAAACTGGCCCATATTTGACATGCACACTGATACTTAAGCAGTTACATGCTTTCAAAATGCTTTAAAATTTCTCCACCACTTAAATTATGGATAAAATGATGAGTCACACCATTTGAGCACCTTGCACACATAAGACAGGGCAGACTGAGCCCAGCAGAGCCTCCCTGATGGGCACTGACTACTGCTCTGCTTCTTATACCCAACATGGAACCAACGAGCTCTGTTCACAGAGCTCACACTGATGCAGAAGGACAGAGCCACATCACTTCCCCATACCAAGGAACTACTCAGTTAAATTAGCAGTGTGTAAGTTTAACAAAAAAATCATGTTTTGGGTTTTTTTTTTGTTCTTCCATATGGGGGATTCTGTGAAATTGGTCACAGAATGTAGCAAAAGAAAACAGTAAAACTGTGCTCCAAAAGAGATTGTAAAATTCCTGGAGAACTGTTCCATCGCTGGCAATTAAGCAGGATGGGCCAGCCCACATTTTTGGCAAAGAAAGTCCCAAAAGATCTGACAGACAGAATCTGGCAGTGAATAACAGGTGAAAAAAAAGGCATTTTCTATTTACTCCTATCCACTCCCAGAGAAAAAATTCTGTGATAATTCCTTTACACTAAGTCTGTTTCACAGTTGTTACCTACTTAAGAAACACTAAAGAAAAGTTGGAGCAAAGACTGCGACCAAAGTTTTCCAGAGCACAAAAAAAGAAAATCACACCTTGACTCACTCAGCAATCACTAAGACTAAATTTAATTGCTAAAACTACCTTCTGAAGCAAAAATTAATTTGCACAAGAGGCAAAGGTTATTTCTTAAATGCTTAATAATATTAGCAGAAACATTAGCTAAACTTTGTAAATGGGTTTAAATTTATTCTGCTTAAAGATTGGGGGTTTTAGTTTTGTTTTGTTATGGATGAAAAGCCAGACTCTATTCCAACAAGACTTTCCATAGCTTCAATTCACAGTAATTTTAATATGTAAGGAACAAAAAAATGAGAACGCTTACCATAACAAATTTCCCAAAATTTTCTAGCACTACATTTACTTGAGTGCCTGAGACTTGAGTATCAGCTTCTTAATTTCACATTTAAAGCTCTTTGTGGACAGGAACTGCCCTAAATTGAGGTGAACCAACTGATCTCAGTTACAAAACTATCTTTCTCATCTTTATAGCAAGGATGTTGAGTAGAAGCTATACTCATGTGGTTTCTCTGGTGAAAGAATTTTTAAGGCTCACAAATACTGCAGATCTCTTCTATTTAACTTAACTGTATCATTTCCTAACTCTACACTACAAAGTATGTGACAATCTATCTTGAACAAGTGGCATGCCCGTGCACAAGAATAATGCAAAACTATCGATCAAGAAGGACACACAACGTAACAGATAACTAATTACTTTGACAGTCCACCTACCACTTGAGCACCAAACTAACAAAGCAGCCCTGCTATAAGTTGTTTGCTTGTTTTTCCTCTTGTATATTTTCTGGAGGGCTTCAATTAAAATAAATTAATTTAAATATCTAAACTAAGACAGTCAAAACAAAAATGACCCCTTCTATTTGAGACAAGTATTTAATGGTTGGTTGAATGCAGATATCAATTTCATTTAAGAACGAATAATATCAAAAAAATAGACTCAATATGTCTACTTGACTGTATGAGGTGAAATGAAAACTGTTCTGGGTGACTCTCAGAATGCAGGCTGTAGATTTGATGCCAGATACAGCACTTAAAGCTCTGAAGCAGTAAGAGCTAGAGTGCTTTGTATCACCACCCTGACAGTTCTCAAGGAGGCTGTAACTCAGACCTTCTGAGGACTCAGGTACAACAAATCTTTTCTCTGGCTTGTCCCGTGTTGTAGAACAATGATAACTAGCCAGAAAACTGGCTACCCTGCTACTACTCTTTTGAAGTTGGGTCAGAGGAAGTAAAGTCAAACATCCTTTTGGTGAACTTCCTACTCATGGTTACATAACTTACTGTAAACATGTTGCGAAGCATAGAATAGAATAGCAATGTGCCAATGAAATCAACTGAAATTATAAATATTTATGTCTGCTACATTCTAACTCAATGTCTTCTTCATTCATACTCTACTCTCTGTGTTTGCTTTCTAAGTGTAGCAATTAACTGGGGGAAGTTTCTGTTTGGTCTTCAGAGTCACTGGAAACTCCAGCAGATATTTACCTAAGTCATAAAATGCTAATTATTAGTGTTCGCACTGTATTAGGAAGATTTTAAATTGGTACAACACATTTGTTAGAGGTATTTCTATCTCTATGGCCACAAAACAGCAGCAAGAGGGGAGGAATGCTGGCATCTATCAGCATATGAGTAAGTAAGAGAAGTGCCAGGGTAGCCATAAGAAGGTCACTTCAGTTTACAAGCAGAAGACAGTACTCTGAGTACAATTTATCACTAATTATAATATATGTCATTCATGTCCACAATGGGTTTACAACTAGAGCTCCTTTCATATTTCCTTACAACTTTTAAGAATTTCTCTTCATCAACATTACATTTATAAAACCGTCTTAAAGTAATGTCAGCAGGGTGTGCCACCTCTTCTCTACTTGCTTTTCCAAAATTATCAAATTTTAAATGGCATTAACTGAAAAAAATATAAAAATTACTTTCTCAAGTCTCTGTAGACAAAACAAAACCAAAAAAGATACTATAATTATAGAAAATTAATATAATTAATGTAATTGCACTGTGTGAGAAAAAAATTAAAAATCAGAAATCATGATGAACAGTCATAAAGTGTGAATTAGATGGGAGGGAATTGCTAGCTTTACAACTTAGAAAAGCAGGCATTATTTTCAAAGCTGCATTAAGATAGTGGGTCCAAGTTTATTACAGCATTTATTGTGGCCCCAGTCCAGACTGAATTCAATAGGAACCTTTCCATTGACTTCAATACACTTTGGATCAGCAACTCTGTTGTCATGTCTTATACAATTTTTGTCAACTGGAAATAATAAAGTAACTCAGATTAACCTGCCTGAAGTTCTAGAAGTCTTTTAATTACCTGTTTCATTACAGCACTGTTCTCATACTTATCTTCTTAACAGCAATTAACTCTTCTGTAATTGTAGTACAGAATAAATGTAGTTAAAATAACTTGTCAATCAGAATGAAGATAACCTAGGTTGAAAATAAAGTCTGCTAAAAATACACACAACTACCTAGAAGTTATACTAGACAGGAAAACCTGCATTCAGTCTAAACAACGTGTTTGAGCTTACAGCACTATGTAATTAACAAATGACTGCTGAAGTTATTGCGCAGTCAAAGCTGTCATCTCCCCCTTTCTCAAGTGAGAATAAGACTAACAACATCTGTTATAGTAGCTCAAGCACTCAGAAAGTCATCAGTCAGATTCTGCCCTGTCTACTTCAACAATTTAGAGATTAGAAGAAGGAATAAAGAAACAATACTAAAAACTGTATTCAACTAACTTGTAAAGAAGTAGTGATGCATGGCATATGCCTACCAAAATCATCGCTATCAGCTGTTTATGTATAAAAAAAATCACCCCATTACATAACAATTTATTTTGTTAATTACAGGTATAAGTCAGAATTTTCAAAAAACAAATAGGTATTCTTTTGAGACTCACAAGACATCATTTGCAGAGAAAATGCTAGTCCTTATATCCCTTATGTCTCTAATGCAGACACCTTTGAAAAGCAGGCCATCAGAGTTCAGGTCCTACTTTCGAGGCATCTCAGACTAGTAGTGATGCCTTAAACAGGCCGGTAAAAATATGAAGCAGACACAGGAGTAGTGGGAAAAGGGAATTTACCTCGGTTTAATAGGATCCTAGGTGCCCAGACTCATCAAAGGTGGAAAACACGCCATGGAGCGAACGACGAGCTGGGGACCCCCCGTACAACGCGTACCCGATTTTTATAGACTTCACAAAATTAGCATATCTACCTAAAATCCCCCAATAAGAAACTTAATAAATGAATAATTGCCCCCTATTCTAATGAACCCCCCCCAAATGAGACTACAGCCTAGTTTACAAAAACACGTTCCAAGAGAGAACAGGTTGGAGCCTCTAGTTCTGAGATAATATGAATGTTTGGTCTTCCTCACTTTGCAGGACCCCAAACTAAGCTAAATATCAGACTACAAGGGTTGTAAACATGAAGGACTAAAGTACAAGGAGTATTTGAGCAGAGTAGAGGGAGTGTGTATAGAGGGTAACGGGGAAGGGAAAGGGTACAAAAATATATAAAAAGTGTATAAAAAGAAAAATACAAAAATCACCGGCATCAGTAGAAAAGCATGAACATCAGATCAGAAACTAAGAATTTTGATAGACTCACACCAACCACTTTGTTGAGTCTCCTGACAACTCTTTTCTTAAAAACTGACAGGAAATAATTTCTTTTTATATACTATTTACAAAGAGAGCACTATTTTAGAGCAGTGTCTAATTTAAGGTGGTATGAAATCTGAATGAGTATTTAGTGCTCTATGGAATATTTCCACAAGTAATAAATTCACATAGCATGTGATCTTTTGATCATGTTAAATATAAATACTTAAAATAAAATAGGATCTTTATGCTTTAATCTATGAAGAGATTAAAAGCAGAAATACAATAATCAGACTGCATCAGAAAGGAATTTTTTTCACAAGGCCTACTGTGCACATATATAATAGAGTTTTTATGTGCTTTTATCCTAAGTATTTCATAACTCAGTATGTAAATGCAAATATAAAATACAAATGTTGAGCAAATGGCATCTTAGTAACTAAAATTGGTACAAACCAACATAACATTAACATAAAGTGCATCAAGCAAAACATCACATGACACAGAGAGGAAAACAACAGTAAGCAAAAAACCCCAAACTTTGTTCTGCATAATACTATATTACTAAGTCAGGAATTTTCTTTCCTTTTTCCCTGTTTCTATCAATCTCAGCATAGCTGTTAGATGCAGCAAAATTACATTAACTTTATATTTGCTTTCCAAACATACAGGATACCTGGCTATACCAGTTTGTTTACAGGATTTCTGCTTTATGAAAAAAATGCTATTTCTGTTGTACCTTGTAGTGTATTTTGACCATGTTTCATAAAGAATTCTGCTACCATTGCCTAGCATAAGACACACATTTTTTCAGAGACTGCACTGATCTATATCTGGCATTCTTGATGCAGTTACAAAAGATCAACAGACAAACCAGGAGTATAGGTATAACAACGGGAGTCAGGTCAGAAGCTCAAAGTTATGTTCTGCTGCTATCGCTGGCACAAACGAGGCCACATCTGAGGTCTTGCGATGTGACCTAAATATTGAGACAAAACTCTACCATTTTAAGTGTTTGCAGATGTCTTTCTGGAGAGTAAACATGAGCAGTTGCAAATGCTCAGACATATTACTTGTGGCAGGAGAGCATATGCTAGGCCTAGAAGAGTGCTACAAATGTCCTGCCAGCTCTACCCGCAAGCACTCACTTCAGAGGTCCCATCTGCATAATTGCAAACACAAGGAGCTTCCATTGAAACCCAATTCTGACAAAACCCTACCTATGTTAAAAAGGACAGTCAGGCTGAAATTAAGCTCAAATAAATCTTTATTTATTCTATAGATATTTGGTCCCTCAAAAAATGTATTTATCAAAACAGCCTGTCATCAGTAAGATATGTGACTAGCCATTAAACTACTCAAGTGATAGCATGGCCTATTTTTGTAATCAGGAAAATTAGCTTGATTATTACCTTTACTAAATCCTATCTAAATTATTCTTTTCATACTGTCATATGTTATTCTACAGAGTGGGTAGACCTGGGATAGCCTGCTTAACTGAAGTTCCAAAAAGTACTACTGAGGGAAATCCACCACATCACTTGAAATCATTTATTTTGCTTTTCAACCTACTTTTTCCTGTTTGTAACACTGGGGATTAATAAGAGTAATAATACACCAGAAAGTATTCCGTCCAAAACATAACCACACATCTCAAAGGCTGGCAGCAATGGGAGCTCCGTTCACCTGTGCTCTCCATTCTAGACAGCTGCTCATTAGATGCTGTCTCAAGATACACTCATTTCACAACCATGTTATTTTTATTTGCCAAAGCAAGAGGGATCATAAGATGTCGATTTTTAAAATCATCAACCTGACAAATTAAGCCATGTCTAACACTAATGTGGCTGAATGGAAGAAATAAAGACTGTCTGCATGTATGTGTGTGTGGGTGGGGTATCCATGCAACCCTGAGCTGTCCCAGGGCCACAGCTGCATGCGGCTGGTTAATGATATAGAGTCATCCAGCTTCAACTGTATCATCCAAGGTTTGCCTGGTGCTTAGGCAGCCTATTTGGCCGTCACAGGGATGGCACAGCACAGCTCCATCCCTCTCTTCCACAGCAGTGCCCTAACTGCAGGGTATCCCACCAGAGAAGATCACACTGAATTCCACAGATGGGGAGCTGAGACGAGGCACTAACATGTTACATATCAAGTATTCTTTGGGGGAACAAGAGAAACAACAAAAGCAGTAAGCTGCACAAGACATTGCTCACAGTCCCTAAAATCCAGCTCCCTTTCCAACAGGTGAAAGCTAATTATCCTCTACTTAAATAGAGGAGCTATATATCTCACAGCTCAGGACAGCTTTCTTTTTCCACAACCCAAACACACACTTTCACATTTCTGCACTGAACTGCTCTGCTCTTTGCCCCTCCTCCAGGCCCTAAATAGATGGGAGCGCTGTGTTTGCACATGCAGGATGGTGCTACATAGCAATAGTAGCAGATGAGAAGGGATGACTCAGTGTCTTACATTTCCTAATGGCCACCTTGAGACGGTTTCATGTTCAGCATGTAGACTTTCTGCTCTTCAGAACCTCCACTGATTATAAATGAAGCATACAATCCAATGTGGCTTGCCCTATTAGGATTGTTTACATTTTTTAGTAGTTTTTTATATTTTGGAAATCTCCCTCTACATAATTTTGCGGTGGCTTTAAAAGACTTCTTAGTGCTTTTAATGTCTTAAATCTAGCACTTCATTACCCTTTAAAGCAAAATTATGGGACTTAAGTGATGAGTTTATATTGGTTTAAAATATTATATTGTGAATAATTTATATTAACTTTAAACCAGAATATATTTCTTTAGTAGATACGCAGTTCATATTTAACCAGTGCTATCACACTAGAAAGAGAGCTGTTAAAGTATTAAATATTTAGTTTTCCCTAGGTCAGAAATGCCTTTTCCCTTCCATTTCTTAGATTAATTTTTAGAAAAATCATAATGACCAACTAACATTTCTTTTGTAAAAATGAAAGGAGACAAAACAAGACTAGGGGCAATAATAGAACTAATTTTTATCTCAACACATTTGTTATGGTGTACCAAATAACAATATACCAAAATCCCTTCTTTTTATGATATTTAATTAACATTGACTTTCAGTCTATTTTACATATGAAGATACCTCAGGCTGTAAAAGGTTAAAACACCTCACAGTTACTTGGGGCAGAAAAAGAGGAAAAAATAAAGCCAAGGGAGGTATTATATGTGGTTTTCACTTAAACCAGACAAGTGGGAAGAAAGTCTCTTGGGAACAATTTCTCAGTGTTTTGCAGTCTACTCAAAATATTTTAGGAGGTTTTGGTGAATATATGAAAAAATTTAAATTAAAAAGTTTGAGAATTTTTCAGCTGGAATTGTTATTTTCAACTCCTAATTTTCAAAACTCTCTATCAGATTTCAGTATGCTATAACTCAGACTGCCTCCCGTTACATTCAATACCACAACATTTCTGACCATATAAAGCTGTATGTCCTCATTTTACAATTCAAAATGTAATTCAGAATCTAATTCATCTGTAAGGCAGCGTTCCACAGACTGAACTCTTGGCCCACAGAAGAGTCACTGATGGTTTGAAGACACCTGGCTGTCTCTCAGCACCCAAAGCTGATATCCTGGGTCACCTGCTTCAAGCAGCCTGCTGGCCCTAAAAAGCCAAATGAGGACAGAAAAAGGACAAAGACCAGCTCAGAGATACTAAGAGGAGGTAAAATGAGCTGCCCTGAGGAGTTGCCCAAATACAGGTAGAGGAACGTCTTTGGAAACAAGAAAAACAAAAATGAAGCAGCATGGTCTCCAGCTAAACAAGACGAACAGAGATGCAGATTATATGGTGTAAGAAGATGAAAGGAAGTAAAAGACCAATAAAAATGGACAAATGAAAGGGGGTGGTAGACAGTGAAAAAATAGATTTTGAAAGTGCTATTAAAAGTATGTGAAAGAAGATATACCATGTAGCAGAAATGAGATTTAAACCCATCCAGAATCTTTCCTTGTATAAGTAACTATCAATATCTAACTATACCAATACATCAAAAGAACAGAAGTCAATAATGAGACAATTTTATATATATATATATCAATCAGTATATACAACAACAATATGGTTAAGAATCTTTTAAGGCATCTTTAACTTTAAGGGTTTGTTTACTCCTTTTAATTAAATCAAATTTAGAGATGAACAGCAGAAAATAAACAAGCACTTTTTAAAAAATGAACAATATCAACCAATTCAAATCAATATGAATTAAACATGAAGTATAATAGCCATTAACTAAAAAAAAAAAAAAAAGACAAAACCCAACAAAACTATCAAATCAGTACATAAGGATATGTCAGCAATTTAATCACTTACAGGTTCTCCTCGATGTCCTTCTAGGCCTGGAGATCCAGGCTGTCCAACTTCTCCCTTTAAAATAAAAAAATATTCAAGAAAACAACCTTCTTTGCATAATAAAAATAATTATTTTAATTAGTAAACTATATTCTTAATATAAGTAAAATTTCAAACAAATACACATTGAGACTTCACCAAACAACCAACTCTTAACACTTTAAGAAACAGCAAGAAGCGTCATCATCCCTCATGCTATGTCTGACAGCTGTCAAACAGTATGCAAAAAGAGATGAGAGGCAATTTTCTTTTCAATCAGAACAGCAATTTCTGGTTGAAAAAAAAAGCATAAAACAATAATAAACTGCTACTGTCTAATTTTTGGTACAAGTAATACCATGAAAAAATATTCCAAAGCACTTCAGAATACAGCAGTACCTCAAATGATTAAATCTTTATGTCCTTACTCAAAGTATGTATGATACTAAAGTATTCTGAGAATTTGAATAATTCCAGAAATAAAAGCACATAAAAGGAAGTCAAAGATACATATAGATATACATATACATATACATATACTTTTTTTTTTAAATAACCTGATGCCAATTAACTTAAAATTATAAAAGTTGGACCTGAAATAACAATGGGTGGCATCTGGATTTCAAGCCATGTTTTTTCCACAGAAATTTCCTTCAAAGACAGCCTGTTTGTTTACAAGCCCAGAATTTGATTACAGACCCAGAATAAAGCAACATTTTATAGCAAGCAGATGTTGAAGTCAGGCTAACAAAATGTTCAAATGAAGAATATGGCTTCTATTAACTACTATATTATAAAATGAATAAAAACTAATGAGCATATCATATTTTTAGTACTACAATAATTAAGGAAATAGTCCAGAAAATATCTTTCAGTTTAAATGTATGCACGTTCACACAATATACTGAATTCTTTGTATATTGTTTACAAGCATGAAACAGATGACGATACTCTCCAAATTCATGCTTTAGCAACATAATGCTTCACTCTGAATTGCCACCAATGACAGTTAAATTTTTATGTTAATGTTAACTGTGACTATTACCTTTCCATGTTATCAAATACCAGAGAAGAAAAAAAAATCTAATATCTAATTTTTTTCTATGTTCTACAGTACCAGAGAAGGAATTTCTCTTCCAGCTTAGCCATGATAACTGTGTATGTGTATATAAATACACACATGCACACACACACACACACATATACATATATATGTAAAATAAGGGAGGATTCATTTTAAATAAATTCCTGGAGGCAACCAAGCTCATATCACAGATAACAGTCTAGTTGGGATACTTGATGGCGGATTGATTCACCTGACCAGAGCTGAATTCCATTGCCCACACATGCACATTTGGTCGTATTTCAGACACCCAGTGATATCTTGTCTATTCCCACTCCAGAAAGGCACTGACTCTCCATAGGACTTATGTCATATTTTTCATCTCCCTGAGGATGTTCTGGAGACTAATGCATTTCAAAAGCAGCCAGGGGCTTTTTATGTACAGAACTAAATTGATACCTACAAGTCTTCCTTCTCTGAGTCAAACTGCTCTCCGGACTCCCCTGGCATTACCCTGGATCCACCCCACTGACAGCTGCTGCCTGGAAGGTTTTTGGTCTCTCACAGGTGTTGTGTCACATCTCCCTGCTGCAGCAGATGTCATGGACATGTCAGCTGCATCCCCAACTGCTCTAGACATGCAGCAAAATGGAAGAGCCAGATCTCCAATTACAGTAATATGAATTTAGACAAATGCACTCAGAAGTACACTTGCATTTTTGGACACTGAAGTAACATTAATCTTGAGCAGCCCTAGATAATTTCATTATTATAAAAAAAATCTTATACAATTTTTGACAAACTTCTTTGGATCACTTCAATTGAGCATTTGCATGACATCTTATTAAAATCTTTTCCCTGTGAACTTAAAACTGATACTGCTAAAGTCTACGTTTTCACAAGTTAGAACAGTGCAAACAACAACTTCGCAAGCAAAATGTCCAGTGAGCTCACAGACTGCAATACATTATAGAAATACCAGATCCTGAGTTTTTTTTACAGTAGACACATAATTAGTTCACTTGAAAAACTGTTCCACATTAAATATGAACAGCACTGCATAGTGAAGAGAATACAAACACAAACATTAATCCAGTACTGAAGGTACTTTCCCCTAATTTTCCTGCAGCTCCCTTCAAAAGCAATTATGTTCTCCATCTGTACTTGCACATAAATCTCTTTAACAGATTCATAGAGTTAGAGAAACACAAAAGGAAAAGAGAGAGATAAAGAATAAAAAATCTCTAATGCTCCCTAATACACTCTTAATAAAAGCTTTGCTTCTGCTCACAGAACCATTGAAAAAAATGACATCTGCTCATTGCTGCAGTAAACTTTCACATCTCCCTGTAACAACATTATTTGAATTCTCAGTAATTTTCCACAGAATAAACTGGGTATGTTTAGATGACAAGAAATGCTATTGAAGGTTTTTATCAAGATATTAATATACATTTCTACATACCTTGAAGCCAGGACTGCCTGGTAATCCATCTTTCCCATTTCTGCCAGGGTCTCCCTGTGGCAACATTTAACAGTAATCAGTAGGTGAATTACAAGCAAAAGCAAAAGACAAATCATCTTCAGAAAACTTACAGATAGTCCAGGCATTCCTGGAAACCCTGGATCACCCTTCTCCCCTTTTGAACCCTGAGAAAAAAAGCAAGCGAAAAGTAAGCAGTGCTCAATGTTTATTCTGCAAATTCAGTACATTTAACCTATAACTCATGTATGTATTTTCTTATTTTGAAAATGTACAGAAGATCTGTTTCTTTCTTAACACAGGCAGTTGTCAATTAATAACTACGACCCGATTGCAGAAACAAAAATATGCTTTAAACTACAGAAATGCTAACATAGATCCTCTTTCAAACTATTTAAAACTCTAGACTAAAGTCATGAAGAAAATATGACAGGTGAAAATATAGTAGTTAACATTAGATGGCCAAAATATACCCTGTGCTTTATTTAAATTATATATTAAAACATCTCTCTTCCCATCAGCTATCAGCCTCACTCCTTTTGTGTGCTCCTCTCCTCACTCCCCTAACTCCTCTCCCTCTCTCTTGTTTGGTTATAAGTACACCTATATTAAAAAATATGGACTTCTTTGCAATATAATTATTACATACGCCTCACATATGTTATGGTCTATGTTACCCCATAGACCTACTTACAAAAAAATCATGAGTTTGGTGCTATGTGAAAATGAATCACGCCAATCCACTGAGAGAATAAAGACAGTTCTCAAAATAGCCAAATAAGCAGAGTGTGAGTTTGACACTTCTAAATGTAAGTACATCCAGTAAAAGCAGTGAACGCTCTTCTGAGCTGTAACTGAAATTCTCAGTGAATACAATTATAACAATATTAATTATGTTGTCAGGGGTTCCCATGCCATGGCACCCAGCGGGGGATCCATGAAGGGAGGTCGGGGCTGCCCCAGCCGGGCACAGCCCGTTCCAGCTGGGCACAGCTTGTTCCAGCTAGTTCCAGCGACCCACAGCCGGTTCCAGCTGGGCACAGCCGGTTCCAACCAGGCACAGTCGGTTCCAACGGGGCACAGCCAGTTCCAGCTGGGTACAGTCGGTTCCAACGGGGCACAGCTGGTTCCAGCCGGGCACAGCCGGTTCCAGCTGGGCACAGCCGGTTCCAACCGGGCACAGCCGGTTCCAACCAGGCACAGCCGGTTCCAACCAGATCCAACTGCCCAGTGCAGGGTGCAGCTGAGCCCACGGCCGGGGCAGCACTGGGGAACATGTTTAAGGGAAAAAAATATTACACCAACAAAATAAGGAAAGAGGGTAAAAGTGACAGCTCTGCAGACACCAAGAGGAGAGTGGGGGAGCAGAGATTCCCCTGTAGCCTGCGGGAGGCCATGGTGGAGCTGTGGTAGCCAAAGCGCAGCCCAAGGAGCCACATGCAGGACCAGGTTTGGCTTGACGGCCCGCAGCCCATGGGAAGGACCTGCACTGGAGCAGGGGAGGAGCTGGTAAAGACCCTCCTAAATTGCTCCCTATTTGCTATCCCATGAAGGAGGGAAGCTCAGCCTGGGAAAAGGCAGTGTGGAGGAGAATGAGGTTTAGTTTTTTCCTTTTTTTCTCACTATCCAAACTTATTTTAGTTGTCAATAAATTAAATTAATTTTCCCCAAGTAGCACTGTTTTGTCTGTGACAGTAACTGGCAGGTGATCTCTCTTATCTGGACCCACAAGCTTTTCTATATTATTTTCTCCCTCTGTACTGATGAGAAGGGAGAATTAGAGAGGTTCTTGGCAGTTTGCACCTGGCACCCAGTCAAGGTCACCCCATACAGGTACCATTTTGCTTTAATTTATGATTATCGTGTCACTTGCCTTTTTTCCATATATTCCTGGTACTCCTTGATCTCCTTTAGGACCCCTTTCTCCCTAGACAAAATGTATGTGAACAAGTTAATTTTTAAAACAGAAATAGTTATATAAAGATATAGATAGATATATATAAATATGAAAAGTTTACACGTATAACAGACACATAGAAGGCAAAGGGCTCCATGTGATATAAAAAATACGCTCAAGACTTAAATGCAAATCCTAAATTTGCCCAGTTTTCCTAGAGGAGAAGCCCAGAATATTCAACATTGATGGTGAGACAATCCACAGCTCATAGGCTTAATGCTTCTACTTTCTGCAGAAGGCACTTTCTGATTCTCATTGCTTCAATATAGGTAGGAATGTTAGTGAAAACTCAGCTCCTTGAAAAGAGCAAGACTTTTCTGAAGACCTTGCTTGAAGAGTTAAAAACACAAATTTGGAAAAACTAAGAAGTAAATTCCATTGAGTACTAACATGGATGGGCAAAAGATATGGGGGAAATTGTTCATTGGGAAATACACACGTGAACTAAAATCACTGGGATGGATCAGAACTGTCCTTCAAAATGCTGTCACTCAAGTAGAATGACAAGAAAATCATATATATTTTCTTACGTTTTAAAAATATTATTTGTGATGAAGAACCCTCTAAGTAGTAGTAAAATCAAATTAATTAATATAAAATCCCATAGAGCAGAAAAGAAATAGAAAAACAGGTGGTCTCTGTTGATATCTATGCAATGAAGCCCCATTGTGTGCATCTTCCCTAAATATCATCTTCATATCTATTAATTTTAAGTAATTCAACAAATGCTCTGACATAGCATTGTATATAGACTTATTTTCCCTTTAAATTAAACTAAACTGAAGCTTTTTTTCAGCTGAAAAAGCAAGGTGAAACACAGGAATATTGTAACAAGAAATATTTAATTTCGACCTTTGGTGCTGGCATCCCATGTAATCCAGGAAATCCAGGAAGTCCACTGTCACCCTGAAATAGCAAACATATTCTAAATCCTTGTATCGAAACAGTGGTAATATGTTATAATAACATTCATATTCTTGTGATCAACAAATAGATGAAAGATGCAATATATCACTGTATCAATTTCATAACATTGGTATGATGACTGATAAGAGGTTTTTTGATCTTTAAACAAGATTCATTACATAAAAGAAAAAGCTTAATCATTAAATTTTAGTCTAAATTTACTGCAATTTTTTAATAAGTCTTCTGGTGGTTCAGAAGTAGCAATTTAGTTTTAGAAGATGAAAAAAAGCTCTGAAAATCTCTGTAGGAGCTACGATAATTCTACCATCCCTTCCTAAAAATATCAAAGACCTACTGACCTTATGAAATTTCTTAGCAGCTTACTCTGGATGAGTGAAGTATTAAAAATAACATATTAAGTACCTTCTCTAAAAAAGAAACAAAATTAAACCAAAATACACTTACAAAACAACTTTGGCAATTTGACAAATGAGCTCTCATTTCAGTGGAAGAAAGAATCCACTTCGGCAAAAGCAGTTGGCAATTGAAAAGACAAGGCAAAATATCACTTCTTTTTGTTGTTCTTAGAGGTGTCAGATATGAAGAATTCCAAACATTTGCTGTTGGTACTGAAGATATTTAGCAAACAATTTGTCTGCAAGTTCCCTTGAGCAATAACAACAAAATCCTAAATTACAACTTGTCACTACTTGACTTGAAACAATAAAACCAGTCCTGGGTTGCTTGTTTCAGTAGACAAGATCTACTTCACATGAGAAAACAGCTAATCACAAAATCATTTTTGGACAATCACAATGTTTTCTTTCTGTTAAAATCTACTTCGATGTTGAACAACATATTTCAATTTGCTTAATATATTTCTGTCATATAGGAGGAATAGTAAACGATGTTTAGAAAGTTATTTCATATAATATTTCAAATTCTAAAACAAGGGTTAAGCCATGACAACATGTCTCAGTGCTGTTTATCAAAGTCATTCATGCCTAAGCAGATTTGGAGAGGCCTATCCTATATTTCCAGTAGGCAGGAACACGACCACAGGAATGATAGCTTGTGGGTTAATGCTATCACAATATCTTTCAACAAATAAATATTAAAAGCAGACAGTGGAATGGAGTTCAAAAATCAACAAAGGTTACAAAATTAACACTTCATGCATCCATTGCTTCTTAATGAAAAAGAATGGAGTCTCAATTTCTGCTCAGAAGTGGTGGTTCAATTATTGGATAAACTAAAACATTTGGAAATGGAAACAGTTTTAAATTAGGTAGTAGAGAAAACTTCACAAGCAACTGGATGAAATAAAGAGATGAAAATTTGGGCGGAATGTCCAGGAAAAGAATTTTAATGGCAAGACCTATTTTACAATGGAAATGTTCTTTAAAGCAGTGGTGGAAGCCCTGTTTCTTGGCACACTTTAAACAAGGCCAGACTGAGCAATAGGAAATATTCTATCTGTCACAACCCTGCCAGGCAATTAGAGTTTTCAGCAGCAGCATCTTAATTTCTACATACTGACATCTACATCAGGCCCAATACTATTGATCAATTAGATTAAGTTCTAAAATTAATTAGATTGAGATGATTAAAGCACAGAACATGTAAGCAGTTTTTCAGCTCTAACCATGAATTTGAAAATTCTGCTGAACAGTGATGAATTTAAGGACCTGCTTATTGGAAACTTCAGAAAAAATTCTAAGATCTCTTGGGGAAAAAAGTGCTTGTTTTACCTAAAAGGCTTTGAAGTTTTAATAAACCAAAACCAAAATAACTGTCATCACAATCAGCTTAGAACTTTCTTAAACATAGGGTAGAAATGTGAGAGAAGGGTGGACACAGATATTCGCATATCAATGAGACTTGCCAATAGCCAATGGCCAGTTTATTCACTGTGTATACAGAAGATCCAGAGACAACTTTATCCTGATTACCAGAAGGGAGTTACATACAAACTCTAACATCTGTCTGTAGCTCCAAGCTACACCTCAGCTAGAATTTTCTACAAAAGGTTTTGGTTTCAATTAGTCAGTGTTTTCTGATAAAAAGTGCCATCCAGGAATTTCTACCTTAGTCATCTGGTTACTCACTTAAAAAGTGTGAGAAGAGTTAAAAAGAAACCATTTTGACAGATTTCTGTATTTTGCTCCCAGGTACCCATACTCAGATACACTTTCTAAATATGTGTTATTCAGTGCAATGAAGTTGTTACTTGCAGTGCTAAAGCCTGTATAAACTTTATGAAATAAAGCAGACCAGATTCAGAATTTAAATTTAGGATTCTTATTACCCTTTTAGTAAACAATGCTCACAGAATACTCACGTGAAAATACTGATACTATTACCTGTACAACCAACAACTATAAAAGGTAAGAGTAAAATCTTTTTATCTATTATTCTTGTTTGGGTTCTTTTACCTTTTCCCCATCTTTTCCTGGTTCTCCCTTGATACCTGGCAAGCCACGAGGTCCCTAGATTGAGAAAGAAATTAACACAATCTCAAATACTAATACAATCTGATACAGAATGAGACACAGAAATGTAACACAATACGACCCAAAGACCAATGTGTCAGCTGCCTGATTACAACATTTTGGTAACTGGACATGAAAGCAGAACCAAGTGTGGTATGTTCCCAGCATGGATGAACATAGCACATTATCATAACCCATGACTGAGGACACCGAAACAATCTTTTGTTTTAACCAACCACCACCCCAGGAAAAAAAAAGAATGTCACAGAGCCTGTACTAGTCCAGCGATGTCCCCTTCAGTTGTCCATCAGACAGCCTCCACGTATGCCATGCTGCAGGCTCGCTCTTGGCCTCAGCATGCTCTCAGGTATTTAATTTAACAAATATGTCCTTAACTATCATCCAGACTGGATCATGCCACAAGTGAAATACAGCACTGGTTTCCAACAACTGTCTCAGTAAGGACTACTAAATTAATACAACTAAGAAAGAAAAAGAATTCTGCTCCATCAGTCTGGGCTTTATGCAAAACCTCATTTTGGACATGTGAATTGTGGGCAATCCATTGCTGAGACAAGAATTCAAATCACTGTCAGTGATTCACAGAAAAATTGAGGGAACTAATGTTTGGCTTCTGGATTGGGATAAAAATATCTAACTGCAGCTGAGTCCATCTTCTACAGGCCTTACCTAGAACTGCTTATATTTAGAGTCTAATTATCAGCCTACCTACAAACCCCCAAGACATGTGAATTTCAAAGCAATTCACCCAAGGATGGCCCCTGATTTCATGACACCCCTTGAGCCCTCTTCATTCCCCACACCTTAACTCTCAATGACAGACAATGGATATTGGGAGAGACTGGGCAGGATTTGGCTCCGATATTCAAATTCTAGGAATAAAACAGAAACTTACTTGAATCCCTGGAGTTCCTGGGATACCTGGAGTTCCTGCTGATCCCTGGTATCCCTAAGGAAAAGAAACAAGACTTGTGACTTTTCAAAAGCAACAAACACAAATATCCAAACATCTATTTAAAGAAAAAACAATCCTGCTTACTAGAAAACTATTGTCACAACCCTATAATTTTAGGTCACAGATTTTAGCAACTGCTATGACAATCATACATTTGAGATTTAGATTTCAGCTTTCAAAAGCTTTCATATCTGCAGCTGAAGTTCTCAGCCTCCAGACTTTAGCTAAAACCAGTTATTTTAGAATTGTTACACAAAAGCATAACAAACATATTGTTTTATTTTCCACTGGAAACAAAAAACAAACCAACTAATCCACATATGTAGATACATTTTTTCTCTCTCTCTTAAGAAAAATAGCTGAAACAAGCCAGGACTTTTAAAGGCTTATGTCCAGTTACAGAAACCAGCTTTAACAAACAAGGTATGTTCTAATACATTATGGAGCTAGTTTTATAATATCTCTAAATAATAAAAATTCCATTCTTGATACTAAGCACTGAGCTATGAAATTGAAGGTATATAACAGGCTAAGCAAATAAAAAAATAAAATTTGAATGACTGGGACTACAAAAAGAAATACTAAATAATTCATGAGTTGAAAAGAGAATTTCAGGAATGCTTTACTAGAAATCAACATTGGCAGAACAAGAGAACCTTTACAGAATCCAAAATACACGTCTATGTTTTGGTAGATTTGATTTAATTAGTGCAGCAAGGATAGCCAGTTTTCATGCAAAATGAACAAGGGCTTTAAAGAATCCTTTAAGAGAGCCAAATTACTGAAGAATAAGAATTTTACATAGCTCCTTTAAAAACATATCCTTGCAATGGACAAAATGAGCTATGAAGAGGTTTTTTTGAGAAAACATATAAAACAAGAAGAGAAATTGCTCTGTAATACTATAGGGCTATTCAGTTCAGACATTTGCCAACAGGCAGACAAAACTAAATGGGATAAATCCCATTTAATGATAAAATGTGATAAATCCCATTTATCCCATTATTTCCCATTATTTCAAATACCCAGAATCTGATCTTGATCTGAACTGAGAGAAGTAATAATCCTATTTCCAAATGGGTTTCAATCTTAAAATCTTAGAACTAAATTTCTTGGGGTGATTTCCACACTGGTAAAATGGAGCTAACAATACAAGGAGAGCAATATGTTTGTCTGATTTCTTCTTTAAATCAGTCAGAGCTTCCTAGGAATAATAAAGAGAGCTAAAATTATTTGCTGGGTTAGATACAAGAGAGTCCTTGCTGTACCCTCTTTCCAAAAGACATTTGAGCAGTTGCCCAATGAGCCAGCTGGTAATGTTTAATATAGAAGTAAACAGAATTCTAGGTCTCTGTCATACATGGATCCTTTATCAAGCATTTTACTTTTAGTGCTCAAGGCAGTTCTAGCAAAATCAGCTTTAACTGTAAATGGTATAGGATTCCCAGAGTGCTTATAGGCCTCCCAGGCAGCTGAAACAATTCACCAAATCAAAAAATGCCTTTAAAAGTTTAACCATTTTTTCTTAAAAAAAATAAGAAAAAAATGGTATGACATTCTGTAGGATATAATTCTATACAAATAAAACTTTATTTCATAATTTAGATCTCTGCAATGCAATTTCCCTTCTCCCTCTAACTAAGCAGGGGAATAAATAGAGGAGGACAATTTCCTGGCTGAACTGAATTTCAAAATCACAAGATGAATGGAGGACAGCGGAAGAGTTTTCAGCTTACAAAACTGCATATTTAGCTCAGGGCTAAATATTGTAATATGATTTCAATATAAACCAAACACATTATCAATGTGTTCTTTTAATGGATAGCTAGAAGAGAAAAGATCCAAAAGGAAATTCACAGAAAGTCACAAAAATTAGAATCACTATCCGGTACAAATAACATAGCAATTGTTTGGGCAAGTTAAGAAACACCTTCTATAAAATAAAAAATTGATTTCATAAAAACTGAGTATATACTGTATCCTTTTGCAGGACAGATCATCAATTTACATGCTAGCACGTACAAAATTTTTGCATTAAAGTCAGCCCAAATTCTCTTTCCCTAATCACAAAGCCCTCAATAGAAGTACCTATGTGACATATATGTACGTTGCAAGAACAGCAGTGCCATAGCTCCCATTTTATGTGAAAAGGACAGAAGTGAAATTCCCTTTTCAACTGATGAGTTCAGGACTGAAGGTTCTCTTTAAAATAGGGTGAACGCACTGTTTGCCACCAAAAATAATACTTTTTATCTGGGCTTGATCTTCTCTCACGAACTTTTCAGAAGCCACACAAATAGCATGAAAAGTATTACAGTTAACTCTGAATTTGATATTCAGTTTTGAATCCAGTTGCCTAAACATAGGCAGCTCCTGCCATTTGAGATTCCTGAAACACCTACTCAGTGTTAGAAGACAGTGGCACAATATATTTGGGAGACATTAATTGTTCCTGTAGTGTGGGCAAGACAAAACACCTTACAGCATAAAAATCCCATACCTCTTGTGGTATATCAGTTAAATATCTGTTGACTATTATGAGAATTTAGACACCCTGTGTTTCTGTACCCATTTAAGTACTAAATGTATGTGTCTTAAAGCAAATCCCACCTATAATGTTTCATCAATGTTGTCAGTCAGCACTACTCCACAGCACTTTGTTTATATTCACATTCATTATTTTACAACAGTTCAACTGAAATCGGGATTATATAAAAACTTGTTCTCAGTTTGTTGTGGGTGAGAATAGTACTGATCATTTTCTAGTGTCTGAAAATCCTTAAAAGGAAATTGATTAACAGCAGGACATCAAGATTAGCTTTGTCTCCGATTGCTGGATATTTGAAAAAAATCACAGATAAAATGAAACTTTGGAATTTAATGAAAATGGCAATAATTTACAAATAATTCTAAGGAAAAAGTTGAACACACTTCTTAGGTCAAAGAACTTACATAAAGGACAAAAAAAATTAGCAATACTGTCATCATCAGTGAATTTAGAGCCTTACTGGAAAAAGAAACTTAGTTTGCCTGTAAGGGAAAAAATTGAGCAAGAAGGATATATGACAAGTATTAATTCCAAACAACTCTGGGTGCAATAGTAAAGTAAACCTCCGAAGTATATCTTCAATGCACTTGTATGCCTAAAGGACAAAAGTTCAGACAGCATTCATATCCCATCTGATAAATATAAAATAAAAATAAAATAGAGAATGTATAGATAAGGCAATGACAACTGCACTGCACACTCCATTAATGAAAAGCTTTTGGAGTCAATGAACAACAAAAATGACATGATCACAGGACTACTTGGGAAAGACAAATGGAGAAGTGAGCAAGCTCAATTTGGCTTCGAAGAAACCTAGGATCAATATTAATGGTCTAAAGAGATTCAAGGACTGTGAACACTAAGTAAAAATAACTATTTAGGGTGATGTAACTAAGTATAATGGAATTCAGCTGCAAAAGGAAAATTTAACTTGGTGTTAGGAAAACACCCTGAAAGGTCTGCAGACCTCTTGTGAAAGTTTCTTTCAGAAAATCTTTAAAGCACAGTTATCTAAAGCATTACAAGACAAGTCTTCAAACTCTTTCTAAAAAATACATTACATCTTAAAGGACAGAAATCGTTATAACTATTCAGACATGTATCCATATTTATTATTTCTCCATTTCATTATACTTTCCTCCATTAGCTACTCCATCATCTGCTGAGGGCTTCATAACTCAGAGCACCTAGCAGTATATTATACCTAAACACAATGTTCTCAAATATCAGAGAGGAAAAAATATCCACCAAAATCATTAAATAAAAGGTCCGAAATCCAGCTGAAAAAGTTCCCAAGCGTCAGGTTGTTGGGAGATAGGATGATGTACCAAGGGAGTTTAACTTCCTGCTGGCTGTTTAAATGTTCATCCTTATCACACCCTCTGCCTTTGGCAGCTGCTGCAGATAGTGACATGGTCTTTTGTCTGAACTCTATAGCTGTCTCTGCAGCACAAGTCAGCATCAGGCATTGCTCTGATTTCAGACTATTAGGTCTCAGAGAAGCCCATACATGTCTATATATCTAATACATGACTGTATTAGAATGGAGCAAAAAGATTTTGTCTAACATTAACAAGGTCACAGCTTTACTGAGGAATATGTATTTTTCTGGAATTGAAAGCAGCATTTCACAGATGAATTATCAACTCTGTCTATGAAAGTTTTCTGAAAAAAGTAGCAGCAGAGTTTATAACAACTTAAATGCCAGGCAAACCATCCAATAGCATAGGAAATTTGATGTATATGTGAAACCATTACCCATTTTTATTCCAAAAGTATTGTTGAAATAGATCATCATTGCTAGTGTAGTAAGTGCTTCATAAAATATTTGGCCTTCAGTTGGTCACCAAATATTAAACTCTAGGTAATACAGATGTAATAATGTTCTATAATCTTTTAAAAATATATTGGAATGATCAGAAATTGCTTATTATATGAGGCATTTGATACCTTATGAACTCCATATCTGTGTATATTATTAAATTGCATCACCAGATTTTTTTTTAACTGCTTTTTTTTTCTCATTTTTTCCCATTTCTTATTTTATTTTATTTTATTGTACACTGTGGAGGACAAGGCAAATTGTTCCAAACTTTCATGAATGAAACTAGATGGAATACTGTAAAATTGTTCAGATTTGCCAGCTGCATGGTATATAGTTCAAAATTGACAAGTAAGTGGATTTTTCTAAATTTCTGTCAACAGAATGATATACTATCGCCTCTATTAACTGCAAGTGATCATTGCATAGACACTGATAATTTATTTTTCACCTTGAGTTATTTCAGTACATTCAAAGCATCTTTTGGAATAAAAAATGGATTCGTGATCACACAGTCAGGCTGCTAAGCACTTCCAGGGCTAGCAATCATTCCAACTGCTTCTTCCTGATTAATAATGTTCATTAAAATGAATTCCAGTTGAGATTCAAATAGTGTTTTTATCCTTGCACTCATTTATCAGTGCTTTTCTCTTGACAATGTAACAATTTCAGGTTCTGAATTGCATTTTTGATTGAAAAAATGTATTTTCATTACTTATGCTTCTCACTTTCATGCTTTTTTACAGTTCCTTTAATTGATCTTTTCTGTATGTATCAGAAAATAAACAGAGGTGGCAATTAAAGGGAAAAAACAGAGGCACTCTAAACAAGACTAATAAAAATAACATTTACGAAATTATTATAAGTCATGTTTTATGGTCACTTCCCCAAATACTAGAGCAAACAATTTTACTGGATAACATGAGGTAAACAATTGTGTTCTGGTAAGATTTAAGATATTAGCATGAATTGTTCTCAGTTTTTCTGGACTAAAGCTAACTTTAAGTATTAGAACAATCTAGCCAGCCCACAAACAATAAACTAAATTTTATTAGATGTTTTACTTTAAAAATCACTTTCATATAGTAATATAAATGCATGCCTAAAACCTTTCTCAGAGGAAGAAACATTCTGTTGACCAGTTACACTGTTCCAAGAAAATTAATACCAGATAGGCAAACTGGAATAACTTTAGAGAAGAATATAAAAACGTGTTTGGGAACAGAAAAGACTGACTTTGCAGAAAAAGATTTTCACGCAAAAGCCATTTGATTAAACAAGACTGACTACACAACTACCTGTAAGCCTATGGTGCTGTCTGAATTAAATGCTTGTTTCTCAGAGTTCCCCAGGACATAAAGCTAAAAAGATTCATATGAGCAAAGTTTCCTCAAGCAAGAAAAATCTGACAGCACAGAAAATGTTCTAGTTATATCAGCAAATACAAAAGTAAAATAGAAAGAAAAAGTCAGAGAGAGGAATTTGTTTTCCTGAATGTGCCCAAGAATCTACTGTAAGGAAAAATAATGTATTGGCCAGAGCTGCAGATGATCTAATTGGTTTGTAATTATATCCTTCCAAACAAAGAACAAGTGCAAAAACTACAACTGATATTTCAAAAACATTAGTCAGTTAATAAAGCTATAGGATTTAACGGTAAGCACTTCAAATAATGTAAGTTCTTCAGCAAAGTGATACAATTTCTCCTTTAGTGGGGCTCTTTGATTCTCATTCTGAGATACTTTTGGTAATCTTTTTTATGTTCAGAGAATGCCCATCTATGCACATTATGACTCAGGAAAAAATAAGCCATAACCGCCAGATTACAAAGTTACGGTAGGTCTACAGTATCAATTTATTCATGTGTTCCAAATTTCAGTGCTTATGGGAAGATAAATAGCCCTGAAGTGGAAAGCTGTTCATAAAAGTATGAAAGAGCCATAACAAATTGTTTCTAAAACAATACTCTTGTAGCTGATCAGACACTTCAGAAATGAAGTCTTACTCTCTTCGTTAAAAGAAAGAAGAGAAACTGGTATTTCCCTAGCAATATCCAGTCCATTTCCCAGTCCATTCTGCCTTCATTAAAGCTTACATGATATCACTTTGTTTTTGAAAATATCAGACTTAGCTGGATTAAAGGCAGCTCTGCTGTGCTTATCAATACTGCAAATCTGTTTCCAGAAATCAGCATGGTCAAACTCTGATGGACACCTTCTTCAATGCAACTCCAGGTTCAGACAGTTTGTATACCTGTCTTGCATAGGACATCAGAACTTCTCTTCATAAGCTTGAGCAGCACAAATTATCAACTGAAAAGTTATTCTGATTAAATGCACTTTCCCACCTCAGAATACTTTAAAACTCATATTTTCAGGACTGTTTAAAATCAAAATCCAGTATTTTAAAGCACCGATAATTACAATTCAGATTGTCTTCTCTAATTCTGGTTCAAAAAAACTCTGAAGATAATACCTATCAAAAGCTGTTCAAGACAAGAGCAAAAGTATAAAAACATTTTTATATCACAAGAAAAATGAGGATATTTGCTCGTGGGACTGATGAAAAATTCATGTACATGCTGCTCATCTGGGCCATCAGGGCTACCGTGGTCAGGTTTCAATATTAACAAGTCTGTATTTTAAAACAGAGAAAATTTCAGTTTTTAGAAACAATTACATTTCTTGTTTTCAGCATCTATTTACTTCTGTTAAACTAACTCTGCTTACAAATGAAATCACCACAGTTAAATGAAGCAGTTTGGAACTAAAAAATATCTATATTTTTAACATTTTACATGTATATCTACATATTTTGATGAACTACTTGAGATAGCCTACAAAGAAATAACATGAACCAAACAGCAATCCCTAAAAAAAAAAGTATTTTAGGTGTCCTGAAGTGGTTTCTAGTGAACAAATTCTTAAGGAGTAAAGACTGAAGATAGCAACATAACTGCTAAAAAGTAATGCAAAGACCAACAGGAGCATTTATAGCCTGTTCTATGTACCTGACTCATATGTACAGTATTTTACCTTGAAACAAAAATAATATGATTAACATATTCATAGAACTGTTACATGCAGATAGTGCTTAAATGACAGCCACAGTTTCAAAGAATGGAAATAAAATCATCCGAATTTGAAAATCTGGTATCAGTGTTCCATGTTTTTTCTCCTGTTAGTTTTACATTTACAATATATGACTAAGTTTTTAGTACTCACAGGCTTACCATCTGGACCAGGCAGACCAGGATAACCATGATTCCCAGGCTGCCCAGGGTCACCCTGTGGAGAAGCAACATGTGAACACACAAAATATATAAGTATTTTAAAACTCTAAGAGTATTTTAAAATTAGAACAAAGCAACCTTAGACCTAACACATTCCACAAAACAGTCTCTAAAAGCCCAGAGACCTACTATTGAGGAGCAATTCCTATAGTGAAAAAGAACTGATCTTTTTGGGGAAAATTCTCCCCAACTTCTCTCCAACTTCTTGTGCAGTACTTGGAGAACTGAGCCCCCACTTGGTTATAGCACAAGTTTGACCCATCAACTTAAAACCTTTCAAGTCTTTTAACATTTTAATCAGTAGAAATAGAAACACTTTTCATCAAATACATGAAACAATCATTATTAAAATTTCATTAATTAAGTTTCTTCTTTTCTGAAGAAATCTCTCACTTGCTTTAGCTGAGATTAATTCTTAAAAGCACTAAAAAGGCAAGAGCCAGAATTAAAACCTGCAAAACAATAAACTCCTCTCCACACACCAATTGCTGTCTGAAAAAAAAATCTTTTTGATTTCCTCTTAAATGCCCTTTACAATTATTTTGATAATCACTGTTATGATCAAAGTAAAAGTAAAGTTGCTTCCCAAGGCTTCATGTTTATGGGGAGAAAGCAGGAACTTCCTACTCAACATATCCTCCTAGAGTATTGACTTTCTCTGTTTATTTTACTAACAGCTTTGATTTGAGTTCAGCAAAACCCAGTAAGTCTTGATCGATGAAAACATTTAATTTCTGTGGGAGTGTTAAGTAGGTACTGATTTCTTCAGCCTGAACCATCAACAGACCTGCGAGTCAGTTACAACTGCAGAATTCTTATAAACAGGGAAGACATGAGAAGGAAAATAGGAAACTAGCTTTCAGTGTGACTGTGAAAAAAACATCTTTTCACATATAAACCACAGAAATGTAATGCTGAACTAAATGGGAGAGAATATAGAAAAATGTCTCTTCTGAAAAGCATTACAGTTATCATTTGCTACATTAGTAATACGTTTCCCAGAATTATTGTTGTCCAAATTAAGAAGTCCAGGTTTGGGATTTGAACAAAAGTAAGTTTGTTTTTAAATATACTATTTAATTGTGAAATTTTGTGCTTTTAACTTGAAAAGCTTAAAATATCAGTTACTTGTATTTTTAAATTGCTTTGCATTAATTCAATTTATTGTATTCCATTTACCTCATAAACACAAAAATTAGGTTTAAATTCTTATGGTTCTAGAGTCCAGTATTCAAATGTTAATAAATACTATAACTGAGATGACCTATTAAATCTAAAATTCACTTCCTTTTCATTTTCTGCCACCTTTGTTAGGCACCATCTTGCCACCTGTATTATTCAGTTATCTCCAAAAAATATTATAGTGCATTGTAGTTGAAAAATTGTACATAAGGCAGTAGGTATAGGTTATCTAAGTTCTGACTTGTCTAAGTTCATATTCCTTCATACTTTAGAGGAAGTGGTTTTCAATTATTTTAAAATTATAAACACTTTATTCTATTTTTTCCCCAATATGGTAAAAAGAGAATAAAAAAGGTGAAACACCACAGAAATTCTATTACATGAAACAATAATGATGGTCTCTGTGTTGTGGACTCCAATTCCCTGATCAGGAACCTTTTCCACTGTATTAAGAAGCCCTTCGACTTGAGGTAGCTACAGCACACGGTAACCTCTTTTATGATGACAGTAGAGAAGCTTTTTATTCATTTGCTTAATGAAAGACAAGAAATTTGGGGTTTTCCTGTCTACACTTACAAATAATTCTGTAAGCACTGCTTAGCACAGTTATTGAGAAAGGTACTAAAGCAAAATCCTGGGGATTTGCATTTTGCTGTGTTAGACTTCTGCAACTCAAGTCTAGTTCTCAGTTTTTCATCAACACTGAAAGGAGGTCCTCAGTACAGCTGATGTGGAACTCTCCCAGTAAGCATCTAGTTCATTCTTTTACAAAGTAGGAAGAAACCCCCCCTCCATTAGAAAACTTCTGTTAGAAAATCATTTCATCCTCAAACAATTAGCACTGCAACACCATTTGCTGAAGAGTAGCAAGGAAACACAGGTCATATACGCTCAACAAGACAGAACAGAGACTTACTTTGGGGCCTGGAGGTCCTTGCTTTCCTGGTGGGCATATGCAGGGGGCAGGGGTTGAGCCTACATCACTGGGACCATTCATGCACTACCAAGAGCGAAAACAGCCATCAGCACACGTGCCAAAAGCAGTCAACAAACCTATCATAGCCCTATATGAAGCTGATTTTTCTTAGGCTGGCTTTTACTTAGGTCCTGGCATTCACTCCCTTGTTCAGCTGGAACTTCTGCTTATCTGAATATTGGCCTCCACCTATTTTCAGGCATGAAATTGTTTTACCCAGAATAAAGAAAAAAAAGGTGCTGACCTGTAACAGTTTTTTCACAAATATTTTGTCATATAGTTTGATAATTTAAAATCTTGCAATACGAAGAGCTCTTCTAGGTAATTTATATTCATAATTTGAAGTGTGATCAATTCTCAGATGCAACAATTTAATTTAAAAATTTGTAAAATAATGTAATAAATAACATGTATAGCATAATAATCTCAACCATTGGCATGCTATCATGTGTAGCAAGCCTGAAAAGAACATAAAATCCAAGTCTCCTACCTCCTAGGCATGTGTTCCAACTATGAAGCTACTTGAGGAGAGGTGGAACACAGCTGGTACCACCAGCTCCTAGAGGTCACTAGTCCTGGTCCCAAGAGTGCCCGTCCTACAAAGACCATTAGGGGACCTCCTCCAAACCATGCTCCCTGCAGCAGTAAACACTAAACCTTGGCAGATCGCATAACACTCTAGAATTTTTTTCTCTTTTTGTGATGTTTACTTCTCACCATTAAGCCCCACACAAAACCTCAGGCAGGCAAGCAGAAAGCTACTAAATCAAATCTATTATAGGGACATCTGTACTAAAGCTGTATGTCACAGTTAGATTTGGTGAATTCTTTTTCACCCAGCAGTCCTAAGCCAGGAAGTTCTTAGAGCAATGGAAAGGCAAAAGTTTAAGAATCCAAGCTATGAAAAACAAATTTTGTATTTATTATCTAAAACTTTCCATAGCATTTTATTCATATTTTCTAAAATAATGACACTTTTAAAGATGTTTTTTGAATTGAATTCTTCCTCGGGGTCAAATGATTGATCAGAAAGCAAATCTGTGATTCTTTTGCAATGGTACAAATTGGGAGTTACAAGGAAGGTTAGGGAAGCTGTCATATTAAGCCTTAAGGTAAGCTCCTATTCAGGAAGTTCTATCAGCACAATGCAGGTAACAGGTACCTGACTGGGCACACCCCCCATCCATTTGCAGGTGTCCAGCCCTGCAAACAGGAGCAATTGAGTCAAACCAGGGCAAAACAGCAGACTGTTTATTCTAATAAACATGTTTTTCCAGAAAAACTACTTTTAATTTGTCTACTGATTAGAGTTCAAGCAGTAGAAATTTTAAGCTTAGCAAATCGCTGTCCCCTTTTGAAAACAAAGTGTATATTACCTAGAATATTAAGAAGCTTATAAAAAGTCAAATACTACCTTAAACTGAGTTTGAGTAGTTTAGGATTGAGCCTACCTCTCCATTCTGAAACAAGAAGAAACACAGTTTAAGAGTACAGCAATATTTGTAGAAAGCAAAATCCATTCATTTGTAAACACTGTCAAAACCTATCATAACTTATGGGCTGTAACTGTCAAAAAATTATAATTCAAATTTTTAGACTTTCTGAGATTTATGTGCAGCTGCTATCAACACATATGAAATTAATATTAAACCATGTTACAGTAAATGTTTTGATTTGGGTCAAACCTTTTACCAGAAGCATCTTCTCATCAAAAATATCCTCTGTTTATTCAATTCATGCCAGAGAATGTACCAGAATATTTCTGAAATCTCTGATCTCTGCCTGAATCCAGAATCTCGGAAAACACAGAGCAGTACAGAGGCAAGGCTGGCTTTTTCTTGCTTTCCTGTGACTGCATTAGACTCTGCTGTCAATTGGTTTTTGTTCCAGTATCTGCAACACTACAGAGCAATCCATCCCCAAATATTTCAGCAGAGCAACCATGAAATTGTCAGCCATGAATTGTCTTAATAGTTTAGTAGCCAGCACTAGCTGCACTGCTGACAGGAGTATTCTAATGGATATAGTCACTACAGATTCATACACACTTTGTGGACAGAGAGAGCTTCCTCTGTATTCAATTTCCAGCTTAAACCCCTAAAGAAAGTTATCATTTTCCACGGATCATAGAAGGAGCTTAAAATTACTATGCAGCTAGGTATCTCTGGGAAAGGGGATTAATTTGGGCTGTAATTAGTACATAAGCCTCTGCTTATTTCAGCAACTCTGACCCAACCACACTCTCACAGAACAAAACCACAAACCACATATTCCTCCTTGAAGATAGTCCAAAATTTTTATTTTCTGAAGGAGTCCAGAATTTCATGGGTGAAGTCAAAATTTAATTTACAACAACAGACAGTGAAACTAAAATGGCAAAAAGCAATCTTTTGGCTTCAACTCCTTGACAAATTGCAGAGAACATAAGATATGACAGTTTTTAGTGCTTGCTTTCTTTATGCAAAATATTTTTCATTTGATTACTTCTCATATCCTATTTTTAATTTGTAAAGAGCGAACAGATACCTGATGCAGTTAAATAGCCAAATACTTTATTTTCTTCAAGATTTAAAGCTTAATTTTACAAAAGTGTACCTGCACCCAATTAGTTCTTGACACACAGAGTCAGAGATCAGAACAGTTAATAATTCAGTTACCTATTTGCTGCTTGATTGAAAGCTGTGAATTTTGAAAAAGCCCTTATAAGGATGCAATAGACACCCTGGCCCCAAATAAAAAGAAGAAAAACAGACTAGCTTGCAATCCATTCCAGTCTGACAAAAAAATAAAATCTGGATGCTGGAGATTCAATGGTTCTATTGTCAAACTGGCAAAATGATATTAAATTAAATCACAACATTTGGAATGTGGGTCTACATAGTAAGACAGTGGTGTCTGATAATCTTTGGCTCAGTTTGTTTTAGACACCAAACAAAGGAGAGTGTTTTGAATCTGCATGTATGAATCAATCTCTTGTTTATGCTTTGAGATGGGAACTGAATGTTTAAATCTGGCTCTGTCAGTCATGGCTAGTTTCCAAATCTGTTTGCATGTTTTACATTTCAGTGCGTAATTAACTGTAAGAGGACAAAGAGGGCCAAAGGGTCCCCATAAACTTCTTATTGTGTACATGAATCATAAAATCCTGATTTTATTTCTGTCTTATTCTTAACATACTTCTTGAAATCTTGGCAACATTTCAGATAATGGGATATTTATCATAGACCTCAATGTAGATATTTCTAACAGGAGAAGGTGATTTAGAAATACAGGTTTGCTGGTTATGTGCCAAAATTTCAGAGATTAAATGACCTGACAAATAGCAAGGGGCATATTAGAAAAGTTCAAAAGTCACATTTAAAGAATTTTACACTGAAAAAACCTAGAAGTTTTATTAATCTATAATGTTTAAAATCTGAAATTTTAACAGAGGATTCTGAGATTCTTCTATACATACATACATACATATATATACATATATATATATATATATATATATATATATAAAATTTACACCATCAAATACCTAAACTACAACAATTTCTAAAAAACTTTGTGAAAAAAATAAGGCTGAAAACAGACAAGGTCTGTGTCACTTGACACAGGTAACAAACGTGTTTGCACCGGCTGAATCACTGCAGTATTACTTATTTTAAAACTTCATTAAGTCAGCTTTAAACAGTGACTTGTAAAAAAACACCAAGTAGTCCTCAAAAATTAATCTATCATACTCACAAATCCTGGTATCTCACAGACTGTTTCTCGATTATTTTGCTCTGGGTCACAGTAGATTCGCAGTTTTTGTACATCAAACTGTAATTCCAAACATAAAAGACTCTTTAGAGGTCTGTGTGTTTGCTACAGTTAAAAATCAATTAAATATATAGAAATACTTTTATTCAGGCTACTTACAATGATTCATACATGCAGCCAATTAAACACACAACAGAATTATTTAGATAAAAATAACCGATCCAAGATTATTTTTAAGTAACAGAAATCACCATCCATAGTCTGTGGCAATAAATCCAAACACATGCATCACGAACTATACTGGCTGCCACTATCACTGAGGAAACAATAGCACAGGCAAACCCAACCTTTTTCATTTTACCTTAACAGACCTGGGAAGATGCTTTTATACAGACCTGCTCATATTAGATGCAGGATTAGTAAGTTCTGGTGAAGCATCAGAAGGCAGCCCTAATGCTTAGTCTTTAGTATACAATATGAATCTTTAAAAAGCAACCAATAACAACACTGGCATCAGGTAAACAAAAGCTTGTGCCACTGTGCTTTGTTGCTATATTCCAAAAACAAATGAAACCACCGTCAGTTTTTCTAGAATAAACTATCATGACTGGAAAGCAAGGAGAAAGAAACTTCACCAAAATTTTCCTCTTTTACTAGCATAACCTCTACACTGATGGAAAGAAATCATATGCAAATGTCATTCACAGAAAAATTCTCTACTTTGAGACATTATTTCCCAAATTCGGGCAAGCATGTTGCATCAATTTTGTCCTTGCAATCAGTGAGACCAATTAAGCATCCACGTCACAGGATACATCAGTTGTGCCAAGTCCTCCTGACCATTTCTGTTCTCTCTCTGACCATTTTTGTCCTCTCTTAAATATTAAAATATTGTATACTAAATTTCAGTCTAGTACAAGTTAGAAGAGTGAGCTCAAGAAAACAGAAGACACCAATGCAATGTTAACCTACAGAAGAATTACTGAATTGTTGTAGTTTTAGAATATGCCTACCTGTACTGTTTCCTCCTTTCCAGAATATTTTCCTATTTGGGTTAGGCCACTGATGTAAATACCTAAAACAGGATGTAATGTCTTTGTTTCAATTTCTTGGCCATCTATATAGAAAGTTACAAAGTCTTCCGTTACTAAGAGACGAATCTGATGCCAGGCTTCATCAAACAATGCCTAAGAAAAATGAAGAAAACAGCCTTGTTTAAAAAAAGATGTCTTCTATTTAAATAACAATAAAAAAGCATTTCAACAATCAAACTACTGTTAATGGTTGAGACGATCACAGTTACAGGTGTTACATACAAATAACTGTAAACTGTATTGGCAAATAAAGCATTGCCAAGTAATATCATAATTGAAAATACGACAATTGCTAATAATTAATCCCTATTTCAGAATTATTTTATAACTCACATAGATTTTTTTTTACTCTATGACTTTGAACATGCTCAAACCTGTATTTGTTAAAAATATGCAGCCAGAAGCCTATTTATTCAGCAGTGATATAATGTCTCAAACACTTCAGATTATCAGCCATGGTGAAAACAAATTGATAATTGAAAGTCCCTCTACCTAAACTCTTATGAAAAAAATTATGTGATATCGGCAGAAAAAATCCCAATATTGCAATGAGTAAACCAGACATCACTCTCACAAAACCCCAGGTTTCGAAAGCTTTCAAAAACAATCTAGCTCTTCAACCAAGCCTAGCCTAGGTGCTAGATTGCACAGAGATTAATCCCACACTAAATGGGTATTCATAAGAATAACCTGAAACCTACATCTTTCAGTATTTTATAAATCTGTCACCATTTTTAGACCTCAATAGAAATTAAGCATGCTTCACTTAACAATAAACACCTTTGAGAGCACCTCTATTTCTATTTTATTGCCTTTTGCAGATTGTATTTTTATTTATTTGCAATGGCTCTCATTACAAAAGAAAACAAACAACAGATCGAAATATATAACATTTCCATTTTCTAGTTAATGTCATAAATTATCGTAACGGTTTATTAAAGAAAAATGTTCAGTAAGAGTATATAGATATGTGTAGTGTTTAGAGACACACAGGTCTAAAAAGCCATGAATTTTTTGTTCTCCATAACAGCAAGGCAAGCACGGAGAAACACAAAACAAAACAAAAAAAGAAACCACAAAAATTCTGTTTTCATGGTGAAGTTCATGAATACCTGGGACTGCTTGAATAAGCAGCTCCTGGAAATAGATAAATACAAATTAATTATTTACTTGAAACTGAATTTTCTAACAGTTTCCAGTAAATCAAGTTTAACACAGCTTCTTTAAAAAAAAAAATACTTCGCCTACCAATAATTATAAAAAGGCAGAGGAAATTTGGAAAGAAAAAGCAAAAATTCTCCATCCAGTAACAGAAGAATAAAATACCTCTCCCTAGAAAAAGCTTAGTAGTTAAGACCTGTTCCTTGGATAGGAGTCCTTCCTTCACTGAGGATTTATATTTAAAATTCCTTTAGCCTGATTTGTAGGAGGGATTTGAATGCAGGCCTCTGCTTCCCAGAAAAGTTGAACCCACTTGGCCATGGAGTGCTTCAGCAGCATATCCTGCCCAGTCTTTGTCTGCTGAATTAGCCCTCTCTGTTCACTTAAATAATACTCCCTGTGGCAGGAAGGGCAATCTCTGGGCTGCACATATTCCTGCTACGAAGGCAAGAATAGAGTGATTGAATCTCCATTCCTCTGTCTCATGTGCAGCTAAGACAATCTTTCTTACAAGAGTGGAATACTTCACTGAAAGTTACTGAAGAAAGACTGAAAGAACCTTTCAGATTATACAGGAAACAATGAAATTGGTTTGCACAAAGAGGGGAATAGTGCAATAATGTGTACCTAAAGAAGTATTCCAGCATGGTAGTGACATACTCCTTACCTTTACATGAGGTGCAGCAAATGTAATAACTTGAGTACCATTTATTAAACTTGTTGTAGTGAATGATAATGTTTTCTCTTCTCCGTTAATAGTGACTGCTATCTGTGGTCTCTTATCTAGACTCAGAATTCTCCATAAATCCCACGTCTTTTTTACTTTAAATCTTTGAGTGGAAACAAACACATAGGATGGAGGCAGACCTTCTGGAAACACATTCCTAAAAAAGGGGGAAGGGTTGAAAAACAAGACAGTACTTAAACATTAATATTAATCTTAAAGTAAGTCCTTCTCACTTAAAGCAAACAAAAAAATCTTACTGAATATAGAAGCATATTTATAATATTGAATACCTGGTTAATTCTGAGAGGTCAACACGTGAGGTTACTTCATAAGCTTTTGCATTAGTGGTCGGAATTTGAATTCTCTTTTTAACCTTTTTCTTCACACCTAATCCTACAAGAATGTCAAATCCTTTTTCATCTCGAGCAGCTACTGGAATTCTTGTCGGACAAACAGATTCTGCAAGTAATGAAAGCAAGGAGAGTTCAAAATATGACTTAAAACTTCCAAAAAGTAGCCTCCCACCCAACTAATTTATCTGCCTGTCAAGCAATAAAAAGAGAACTGAGAACCATCAGTTAAGCACATGACAGAAGTGGTATGCAGGATCCTCAGGGACTTGAAGCAAGAACACTAAGATGCCACATTTTACTGCAATCACATTCACATACTATTTTGAACTGTCACTAACTGCAGTTGAAGGGTATTACAATTTCTGACTAATAAATGTATTGAATTTATTTTCTAAAATTCTATGGTTTCAAATTGATATAAAATTATAGATATTAATTTCCAAAATGTACCAACAATTTCAATTCAATGTCCTTCCCAACTATAAATTCAGTTTTAAAACAGACAAAGTTAGAATTTTCTATAACCTTTTTTTCATTTTATTTAAATTGAAATGGACTCTGACCTGTTTTGTCTGTTACTCTGAAATCTACTTGAAGTTATTCTCACTGGAAAAATAGTGTGTGACATATTTTTTGTGGAAGCTTAAGTTAGCTGCATGTTATCTTTGGTTAGCTCTCTCTCCACAAAAACAGCAGAGCTAAGATGACTCAAACAAGAAAAAAAAAGAAAAAGAGATAGGAGTGCGAAACTTAGTACTAAAGCAAACTTTGTAATAGGGTAACGAATAAATAAAAAGAAATATTTTTGTTTTATTAAAATTATGCTTAAACTGTTTACAATAAATATCATTATTCATTTCCCACTGTTTCTTCTGAAAAGCATCCGTTCATAGACAGGGAAGAGGTTAGGAATACATTCCAAAGAAGGGGTGGAGTTCTCTCATCTCCATCTGGACCAGCCATGGGCTGGAGAACTCCTCTCTCTGTGCCAGGGAATTATCAGCTCAAAGGTCTAGACTGGCTTCTTTTCATAGTATGAGCAATGCAGCATGACCTCCCTTTCTAACCAACACCAGGGCAGTCACAAGATACCCCATTTTGGTGGGGGCTCTAAAAAAATTCAGCTAATTTTCTGCACAGCCAGTCTATCTTGGGAAAGGAAAATCCATCGTAAGGGGACGTGTCACAGGTACTTCGGGCAGCAGCAAGAAGCCACATAAACTCCGTTTAGTTTTTTTCTTCCCCACAGCAAAATGACACCTGACCTTCAAATTAAAAATAAATTATCTGTCTGTTCTACAAGAAAGAATTGCAAGAACTCTGTCTACTTTTTCGAAATTAAAATGTCTACCTCCTGAATGCTTCCAAAATAAAAAAAAAAAAAAAGGAAAAAAAAAAAGAAATACAAAGTCCAACACAATTTTCCTTCTCATTCTTCTCAAAACACAGATTTAAGTCAACATACCTATGATATTAAGTAAGAGTAATAAAACTTTTTTTTCAGGTTTCTTCGATTGTGCATTGTTATCCTGGAACTATTTTCTAAACTCATTTATTTCAAAGCTGGATAATGGTCATATTACCATTAAAAGAGATTACAGATGATCACATACATATACACTGACAAGAAAATGAACACAAGGGTCTCTTATCAGTTACAATATTACAAATTTGGAGTAAAATCAAAAACTAAATGCAAAAATAGGAATACTTTATGTAAGAGGGCTATTATTATGGATCAATGCCAAAAGTAACTGTTCCAAACCAGTACCAACCAAACAAATATAACATGTAAAATCACACATTAAGAAACTATTTTTTCTTTCCAGTGGAGCATGGATGAATTACATAAAAATTTCCCAGCCAGGTAGAACTTTTTTGGGTCTTCTGGATAATCTGGTAGGATTATTTTGATAACTAACTGAGCCATTATACAGGATGCAGAAATCAGTGGCAAAATTAAGAGTTGTCTTCCATTGGAAATGGGCTTGTATTTCCAATCCATAGTACCAGCCAATTTAATCCTCTAGCCTGCTCTGAAATCTTGCTGCCTTTTAGTGATTTTTCATCGTTTTCAGATGCTTTCTTTTCCTTCCTAAAGCATGAAATAACTTTATGATGTTAAATCCTTGTATCTGGCACAAAGGAACTTTTGTCTGCATCCTCCAGACAAACTTCTGAGGTCTGCACTGGGTTTTCTTTCTAAATGCATTCCTGACACACAATTTTTTTTTTCCTTTTCTTTTTTCTTTTTTTTTAAATTTTTTATTTTGCTATAGAATATTGATAGTACATGAACATTTGACTTTCAGAATAAATATTAAATAGTCTGTTCCATCCTGGCTGACAGGAAGTCTTTTTAACCCTGATGTACTCAAAAACAAGCACTAGAGTCCCCAAAAGGCACCCTAGAACCCTCCACTCACAAGCCTGGTCCTAGGAGCAACACTTCCTCCAAGAACCACCAAACCTCAGCCTCCTTTGTCCAGAAAGGAGATACGGCCCCTGTGGCCTTATATCTATGTTCACTTAAAAGTGAATTTTAAAACTCCATGGAGTAAAAGCTAACATATTTTTAGACATGTACACAAAGACCGTGAGGACAGAATTGCAAAATTTTCAAGCAGTTTCATGTGGTTGATCACAAACAAACCATTGCTGCTCGGCCCTCATGGAATTTCCTCTCCCTCAGTCAAAGTGAATCTTAACAACATGATAACCAATAAATAAATAAATAAATAAATAAGTAAAATTATGCACAACTTAGCTACAAAAATTCCAGTTTACCAGTCTTGGAGTTCACCTGCTAAAGACATTGTGGTTAGAAATGAAGCTGCCAACTGGCTTTGATTGCTCTGTGAGAGAAGCATCTCAATGCAAGAGAAGTGCATCACATAAGAGAGACGAAGCAAAGGGTCACTTCACGAGAAAGAGTGAGTACACTTTGGTATAAATAGTCAACATTCATAGATTGCTGCTGTAAGTTGTGAAATACTGCAGCTGAATTTTAAAGGATACTAGTTAACTTGATGCTGAATGCTGAAAATCCATCCTGATGAAACATAATGGCACTTCTTCTAAACTTTATTCAGAGAAAATACTGTGTTTATTCAGGAGAATTTCTCCTAATAGAAGAATGCATGAAGTTCTATTAAAGAATTTCGTTCCACTTAGCCGATTTATGTTTTGAACTGACCACCTTACTACATCAGCCACAAGGAATTATTATGATTTTTATTTAATGTAGCAAGAAATAAACACTAATGTCCTCAACAAAAGTATCACCAGATTTTTTCTAGTAAGTTGATACTCAAAGAGAAAGCACACAAAAACTACTTTTCATTCTTACTAAGTGCAGAAATATGATTAAACTGAAATAGGATTTGCATCAGTTCTTGATAACAAAACATGTACAAAATACCACTGATATAATAGAGAGATACGTTTTAGAAGCCATTTGCTATCTTTTCTATATATACAAGAAAGCCATTGTTCTCATCAGAAAACTCAATGCAATGATGCTGTTAGCATTCCAAAGTCAAAGAGTCACTTTACAGTGTTGGTCTTGGCTAACTCTTCTATAAAATCCTTCTAAGAAAAATCATAACAGCTTGCTACAGCTCCAGACATCCACTCCACTCTCATGGGTCCCTACCTGGAGTGCTGTGTCCAGCTCTCAGACCACAAGATAAGAAGGATATGGACCTGCTGGAGCAAGTCCAGAGCAAGCCACAGAGTTAATTAGAAGGCTGAAGCATCTCTCCTGTGGACAAAAGGCTGAGAAAGTTGGGGTTGCTCAGCCTGGAGAAGAGAAAGCTGTGGGGACACCTTAGGGCAGCCTTCCTGTACCTAAAGGAGTTTACAAGAGAGCTGGAACAGGACTTTTCACAAGGTCATTTAGTGACAGGACAAGAGGGAATGGCTTTAAACTGAAGGAGAATACTTAGGAAGAAAGTTTTTACTGTCAGGGCAGTGATGCGCTGGAACAGCTTGCCCAGAGAAGGATGCCCCATCCCTGAAAGTGTTCAAGGCCAGGCTGGATGGGGCTCTGAGCAACTTGATCTAGTGAAAGCTGTCCCTGACAATGGCATGGGTGTTGGAACTCGATGATCTTTAAGGTCATTTCCAATCCAAATCACTCTACGATTCTATTATTTTTGCCAAAAGTCATTCTCCTGCGTTTTTCAATGCATACTAGAAGAAGTATGTATTCAGAACTCCTGGTGTAATGGCAGGCTATCCTCTCACCTGCCTAGAAGAAATGCTGGATTGTGCATGAGTATCAGCTGCAACTAGAAAAACAATAAAGTAAACCCTATATTCTATGCACTATGATAATTGCTCGAGTATTTTAGTGTTTTTAAACTTTATCAACAAAAAAAATTTGGGCTTAGGGCAAAAGGATACATGTTGAAATTAAACACATACTGTGTTAAAACACCATATCTTTCCCAAATATACCTCTATGTTTGACAGAGAAAATAACTTTTTGGGAGGAATTTCCACAAAAGGATCAAAAAGAAAGCAGATCATAGTAAAGAGTATCAGGTCCCTTGGGTTACATCAATCATGTATTCTGCTTGTGAAATGAAAAAATATGTGTACAGAACTACATTTTGCACACCTAAAATATTTTATAATCACTTACCTTCACAGAGTTTCTGTTTTATAACTTCTTTAATTCTTGATATTGCAATATAGTCTTCAACATAAAATACGTAAGTTGATGAAGGTTTATTGGCAATAGCTTTAAGTTCATCCTCCTCAATTTCTGAGCCAACACCAATAGCAAACAAAGTGATCTTATTTTTCCTTGCTTCTGCTGCTACATCTTTGACTTCATCTTGGGACTTCCCATCAGTGAGGACAACTGCTATTTTTGTTAAAAATCTTGAAGATTTCGCAAAAAGATGGTCAAAGGCAAACTGAATAGCTCTTCCTGTTCTTGTATTTCCTCCCAGGTAGTGTATGGACTCCATTTCCCTGATGAGGATCTCAGTGGATTCATGAGTTCCAAGAGGAATTTCAAGTACAGGGTAATCACTGTACTGGACAACTCCAACTTGAATAAACTTTGGCCCTATGTCAAAATTTCTTGTAATATTGACAAGCCAACTTTTGATTATTTCAAAGTTTTCTGGGCCAACACTGTAAGAGCCATCCAAGATAAAAACTAAATCTGCTGGAGCAGTTCTGCAACCTAAAAAAAAAAAAAAACACAAAAAAACCACAAACAAATATATTAATGAACACGTTCACTTTCTTCTTCCACAGTAAATGTTTTTCATCTCAATCAGTGTTTGTATTAGGATCTGTATTGACAAATACATTCAAGCTGAAAAAACACTAACAGAGTTTATCAGGGAAAACTTGTGTAAGATTGTGTAAGCTAAACATATCCAACACAGTATCTGAAAGCCATACTATTTTCTGGTTTTTACATCTGCACCAGAAAAAACTATGAAAAATACTGGAATTCAGCTCCTTAGCTAGCAATTGCTTTTCATTCAATAAGAAGAGAGGAATATATATTGGGCTTTTTCATATCTCATCTGCAGAGATGATAAACATAAAAACTCCTTTTTGTTAGCAAACCAAGCACGCTGAAGAGGAAGGCTATAGTCTGAATAGAATCCAGAATCCTTTCACAAATACATTTTAATTGACTTCTGAGACACCTACAAGGCATTTACAGAACTAGTATTATAAAATCCTCAGTCTTAATTGAATGTTGCTGGTATCATGTTCTGATTTTTACAGAAGAAAGGTATTCAGTGAATGAGCTCAACCTCCAGAACACAGAATTAGGTAAGCATTTAATAACTACAATGTAACTGCATGATGACTTAGGCATAGATTCAGCTCTCCTAGCTGTAGTCATAAATGGAGGTTTTAGACTAAATTGCCAACTACAGGTCATGGGCAGAGACAAGCATTTCCGTAGGAAAGTAGTATCCATCCCACATGCCCCTTCTCAGATGGAGGGAATGACTTTCTAAAGGAGAGAATTGCCTTCCATGGACTGTGAAAGAAGTTTTGATAACTGACACGAGGTGCCAAGGAAATGACCAAAACCAGGAGGGATTATTTTGATATTATGGCACATGAGGTCATGGCCCTTACTGCCCTTTTGTTTCAAGTCTGCAGCTCCACCACAGGAAGGAGAGCTTTGCCTTATTCTGAAATCTGCCTACATGACACTTCCGGTCAAGACAAGATTTCACCTTCCTTGAAAGTAAGTGACCACAGTCTGCTGGAGAGATGCTTTTGCAACACAGGTGGTGGTGAAAAGACAATGGGAGAAGGAGAAAAGGGCGAGCTGAGTGCATCACTCAGTGGTCCAGGGATATGAATCACAGAGGGGATACAATACCATTGGACTCTGCTAAAAGCAGAGTATTCATTTTGATGGATACTCTTAGAGCAGGTAGACTAAAAAAAGTCTTTCTAGAGACCAAAAGGAATTTTATGGGGTTTCCTGTAAAATACTGAAAATTTCTGGGTTGAGAGCAAAACTAGAGGGAAAAGATCTACCTGAAAGTGTCATTGTAGCTAGAGGCAAGTCTTCCACACTCCACACTGCCACACTCCTTTTATTCAGTCACTAAAAGAGCTACCTTGCTTTAATGTTTTCTTTTCTATAAACCAGATTTAGAGTATAAAAATGGTTTGGTGGGGTTTGAGATGCTAATTTTGAAGAATATGCAAGAAGGTCTGTCCCACTACTGGAGTTATCTCAGCTTCCTCTCACAGAACCTTTCTTTTTCCTTATTGAGTTTCTCAGATAACATTAAGCTATTCAGAACACGACTTCAGAAGAAATGAAAATACAAATACTCAAGACTGAATTCTAAATCACGACTGGAGCTTTACAGTTCCATCTGCCCCCTTGGGCATTTCCAAAACACAAAAGTAAAAAACAAAACAAAACAAAACAAAAATATATTCCCTTCCTAGTGCAAATGGAGAAATAAGATATTTAAGATATTTTTCATATATTATAGGATTTTCATCACGAAAATTATACTGGAATAAAATCACTATCAACAGAATTGTACATGTGAACACCAAAATGGATACTAAAAATTCAAGGCATGCTTTGAAGTTGCACTTATCTGAAATGCAAAAATTAAAACCTACTTGCTCTTGTTTCCCCATCTTCAGCTGTGACGTAATCATGAAGTAGCAGAACTAACAGCATCTGAAAATATGTTACAATCTGTGCCATGTGTATTTTATTCTTAAGGTCTTGATACAAAACTGATGGGGAAAAATGAAAAGAAAATAGTGTTATTATATTACAAAACAAACCCAAGCTTCTGCAGTTTAAACGCAATGTAAGAGGAACAACTCTGCACCGAATCTGCAAGCCTGGATGTAGCCACTCTGCAATGAAGCATTGACCCAAAAAGTGTCAGTCCAGCATGTAAGCCCAAAACTGAGATTCTAAACTCAACAACACTCACCAGGCCTTTCTGTGGAAGCTCAGTTTTCATTCACCAAGGTGCATTTATACACTTCTCCAGCCAGGCACATTCACAAGCAGGTTCTGTTCCTAGTCTCACTTGTCCAAACGCTATCCCACTATCCCGCTCTGTAGCCATTACCAAAAGACTTTACCAAAAGAGCATGATTTAAAATATGGCAAGTGTTTATGTATCAGGTACCTGGCTACTTCAGGGAGTCTGGGACAAGTCCCACTCCTCTACCCCAGGGCCTAGACTGACACCAGGAGTCAGGGTCTCAGTAAGCCCCAGCCCTACCCCAGAAGAGCCAAGCCCTGCAGGCTGTGTATTGTAACATCCAAGATTACATAAATTACATACATCTTCAACTTTTTTTTTTTTCCTCTGTTATGTCTCCTTTGTTATCATGATTTATGCACTATAAACCCCATCAAGCAAACATGCAATTTTGGTCTGATATTGCTGTTAAAAATGCTATTTGATTAAGCAATATGTATTCATTATGTTTATTGAAGAAAAAGTACTATAGTGGTAAAAGATACCTTTTTGGAGTACTGTGTTAGAGATCCATTAATTTCAAGGCTCTGAAAGAGAGTATACTGAATCTCTTTTGTATTCTCTCATCTCATCTTTCAATGTAAAATGCAGTTTTCAGGGTCAATTCATCTCACTGCTCAAAAGTTTACTTCCAGGAAACAGTACTCCTACCTAATACAATCCCCAAAGCCAACAGAGCAAACCCATAATTATTCTGTTATTAAACTTCTCCTTCAGAATACAGATAACTGCAAGGTAGACCCATACTTTGTTATTCATATTACTTTGTGTCAGAGTGGGTAAGAAATCAGATTAAGCACTTTGGGGTCTATGGGATAGGACATAAGATACCCTGTTCCAATGCTGCTACACAAATACTGGGATATCACCTTCATTCAAACAGATTAAGTTCCAGCTATTTGAGAAAGGATTTGTTTTAAACTATGAAGTTGTGTATAAGCACTAGGTTTGTAATGCATGAAAAAGTACTTCCAGAGTAGAGGCAGACAATTTACATAGATTATTTCAGACTTGATGGTTTGTATGATTGATTATTCTAAAATCTCTTCCAGCATTTTCCATGGCAAGTGTTTACTGTAGGGTAAAACACATCTTTCATGAGGTCAAATTGAGCAATATCAGAGGAACATATGAAACTAAATCTATGGGGGAATTTGAACAGCAGGTGACTGAAGGACAATTGTAAGCTTTTAGAATATCAGAAAAATGTCAGCTTATAGCTGAAAAAAAACAAGGCTACAGTACAGGGAGCTGATATACTTGTAAAAAAGCACAATACTGACCCTAACAAACTATAAAATCCTATTGATTCTTCCCACCAACAACCCAAAAGAAATAAACAAATTATAAGGAATGGTTTTGAAAAAGAAAACTGAGCAAAATAGCACATTAACTAATTACAAAGTACATTAACTAACTTTTGCTGTTCGTCACCTCTGGGACTGTCTAAATGGCTATTTATGTAACACCCACAGAATTTATATAAAAGCTAAATAAAAAACCAGCAACTTAATGACTTCACTGCTATCAGTCTTCACTTAAAAGAGTACTGGGCCAGCTACCATTAATGCTGTAACTTCTTCATGAAATTAAAACATCACACTAAATTTAAAAAATTATTTTAACAACACACTGCCTGCAACATAGAACTTGAATGTGCTCTGTGTCATGAGCACAGATACCTCAGGTCAGGCAAGGGCACTTGCATCCTACTCACTCGCACTACTCTGCTATCACCAACCCTGCAGAAACCACTAACGCCTTCCTTAAACTGCACCATGGCCTTTCATCTCTGCTCATTCCTCAGCAAGCACTGCTACCTTCAGGGCTGAGCCTCCCAGATCTGCAGCAATGACAGATACTACGGGAGAGGCAGATGCTCAGAAGCGGAAAGCAGGCGCCTGCAAGGAAGGCAGAAACATTAATACTTCATCTTGGGAGAGGTACATGAGAAATCAGAATTTGCTGGCTGTCCTGAAGTACAGAGAGGCATCAGGAATGCTACAGCAGCCTTCAGTGTATGTCTCTGATGTTGAAAGACATCACATCACAGTAAGATTTCTTTTGGTGAAAACCACGGTTCAACTTTTACTTCTTAAAAAGAATCAGTAAAATAATTGTCAAAACAAGCTTATCTGATTCAAAGAACCAAATTGTATTCCCTTGACAGATCATCTTATCCATTTGTGAGAATCCTCTATTTCATTTTCAAAAAAGCCTGTTCTTAAGAATTTTAAGTATAAACCAAAATAAATGTTTAGTAGTCCAAAATGGACTTATTAATAGAAACCAAAATTAAAAGCATAAACTCAGAACTTAAGCAATCATACAATGAGTATTCCAATGCTCAGTTTACTAGAAAGGAAATAATATCATAGCACTGCACTTTTAACAGTCAAAAGAGATGCCAACCAACAACTCCAGAGGCTCAGCTGATGTATCATGTGAACACAGTAATTACTGAACAGGCAACAAAAGTGTACTTGAAACTACTTACAGAAAATTCTTTCCCAAGTGCCTTATTTCCCACCATGGAGAGGCCACCCCTAATACCAGCCCAGGACCTCTCCACTGACAATGTCAAAAGCCAAAATACATCAGTGCTGAGCATGTCCTTTCTATCTCCAGGTTTTTTAAGAGAAACAGAGAAGAAAGTTGTCCCTGTGGTGGTCCATGGAAGCGGTCACTGCTTTATTCTCTGCCTCTGAGAGCTCTGCTGACTGCTATATGGAAGCAGGGTCTTTGTACCTTTTGCTGCAGGACCTGTAGAGCTGGATCAGATTGTGCAGGGAAGCACTAAGAGAAGGTAAATCTGTCTGAACACAGCACAAACAGAGGGACATGGGATTCACACTTGCTCCATATTTGGTTTGCACCTGCAAACAGCTGTGACTCAATGATCCTTATGGATCACTTCCAGCTCAAGATATGCTGTGATTCTGTGACATCAAGGATACGTGAAACATTTTTTTAAAAAAACAAAAACACACACACAAAAAAAACCCCAAATCACAACCCAACCCAGGTATGAATATTTTAAATAAAACTTTTGGCCTCTGTCTTTTTCCAAATTATCCCTAGTGATTAGTTTGTAGTTTTACCAAACGTAACCAGGTAAGCACACAGAACTGTTTTCCCACCTCTCAGTCATACCAAACCCCTTTTAATATATGGAAGTTGATGTACGAGAAATTCATACAGGGTTACTAAATAAATACACAGATGTTGCATGCTGCTCAAGTCAAGGGTAGCAGACTGAGAGAGTATTAGAGGAGAAATAGCATGTGTGTTATGGTATTTTTCAAGGCATCTTCATAATTGTTTACTTTTTCCACTTGAAATGGGACAGAGCACTGCAACCATAGGCTTTGTAACTCCGGTGATGTATACGATGACTACCTCCCAACTCCTCAAAATTGTTTAAATTAAAGCCACAAGATTTAATGAGATATTAACTGAGACAGGATACTGGGCTGGGTGGACCTTTAGTGTGACTCATTATGGCCCACTCTTTCCACTGTATGCTTTTTATCTTGATATTTTGCATGCCACTTTGATAGCAAAAAGGACGTTAGAGTGAATGGAAAGTCTCCTAAGGAAAAATGATCTCAGACAGAGGGAAAACAAACAGCTTATGTAAAGGTCTCTGCTCTGAGCTCCCAAAGTGAGGGGCTGTAGAGCACACACAATATTTCTGAGTGATTTCCATCAAAACTCAGGCAAATTTCTCTGCATCTGAGAGTACAGGGAAGTTAAAGCCCTAGCAATACGAAGAAACATCAGACCCTTGGACCCACAGGGTAGTAATGTCAGACCCTGTTTTCCATCAGAGTAGAGTTCACAAAGTATTATTTCTGTCTTCACCAAAGCAGAAGAGAAAGGTAGTACATTAAAACTTGGCTGCATTGGCCCATACCCTATGGATGCATGGTCAGAGACAGGTGATAGCCTCTCCCTGGCACATGCACTTTTTGTCATGAATTGGAGGAAAACTCAATGAAATTTGGAAACGGTGACACAGCAACTCACCCACATGCTGTGTCATTCTAGGCAGCCTTAACCAATTGGACAGCTCCTGCAACTTATTTCTTGCTTTCCCCTGGGCAGTGCAATTGTGCAATTGCTGCACCAACAGGGCCACGGAACACTGCTGACTGGGAAGGGATCTGAACTCAGATTTCCTATACAGTGGAAATGCAGTACAGCCATTACTGAAACCATCAGTCCCTACTCGATTTTTGAATTAATTCAAGACTGTCACTGTTACAGATTGCAAAGGCATGCAATTCCCAGAACAGCTTTGCTATACAGAAGTGCACAAAGGTTCAAATGACCTCTCCCTGTGTATGCATGTGTATGCATGCACAGCAGAATGATTTCACATCCAGTTCAGGTTTTCAGTAGAAAATGTATGCATCTAAGCAGGTTAGGCAGTATTTCCACTTTGCATTTATGACGCCTAAAAGAAGTACCTTCTGTATCTCAAAGGGCAATTTACTGATGCAATTTTTCCATAGCAATTTTTCCAGCGCCCAGATAAATATATAGTTTTACTCTTCCCAGGAATGCTCTCTGAGGAAACTTTCCACTTAGAGCAATTTGGAATCTTACAGAATCAAAAATATCTGCTCTTCAGTGCAGTTTTGACACTATTCAATTTCACAGAAAGATTTCTCTAGAAACCCTGGCTTCTCTGCTGCATGAAGATTTCTTGCTGAAGAACGACACTGAAAGGAAGAGTTTCTTCCTTCACTTCTTCCCACTGCCAGTTACTGCCTAAGCAGAAAGTCAGGAAGGGTTTTAACCTTTTCCAGCATTCTGAGGACAACCAGACTAAAGGTTATATATATTAGCTAGCTTTCCAAGTATAAGTTAACTTCTCTCATATTGCATCACTGCATAAACATCTCATAATTCAACTAGAGATCATTAAGTTTGGCCTACAAATGGACAAGTATTAATACATTACAACAGTAATGACTGAAAGGACATACAACAGATTCTTTGCACTTTTAAAATTTATGCAATACTACAGGAACTGCACAGCAAGGAAAAGGAACCCTGAAAATCTTGATTTATATGCATTAAGTAATGTAGAAAAGTAATGCAATATTGCATCGCCACCTTTTTATATTTGCTCCCTCCATTTTCAAAATTAATGGGATTTGCAAATAAAATGTTAGAGCAATTTACATTTAACTGTTTATTCCCATCTCCAGCTAATACTACCAGTCCAAAGCATTCAAAAAGCCTATGAGGCTATTCTATGTCAGCTTCTTTCATCAAGTAATTAATCTGAACCTGTATTTATTTCCACTTGGATTTCAGTCCCATTCTGCATTCATGTTTTCCACATATTGTTCCTTTTCATTTATTTTTCTTGGTGGGCACAACTGATGAGGTTGTTATACTTGCAAATATTTAAAAGAATAACAGCATTTCCTGGGAAGGGTGAGGCTGTAAAGATGTAATTAATTTAAGGCTTGGTTTACATATACATATATGTACATAAATGCAAGTTTGCATATAAATAGATGAAATTTCCCACAGTGAAAAGTACATCAGTATCCTTCATACCATTTATTTCTGTGTTGGATCAAACAATTTTGGCATAATCAGCAGTATAATTACATTCATGACAGGAGTTTTCTACGACATTAAATATATGATTACAGATGTGGTTTTATTAAGAGGAGTCAAGAAAGACAATAATATGTTTACATTACACATATTATGAGTTTTCTCTGGGTTTTTTTTTATTGTAAGTAATAGTGCAACAAGGATGAAAAGCGTTGTAAAACAGTTCAATTCTGGCTAAGCAATAGCTGTACTACGTCTATACAAGAATACATGGCAATACAAAGTACGCATAGTGCACAGTTTCACGTATTTTATTTCCTAACCCTGAAATCAAGCAGAAAGCAATTCCTGGACTGCGTTAAAAAGAAAAGGTTAATGGGGGCATTGCTTGGGCCATCTCACCCATTCCCACCACCTTTGCCATATTTCATTTTACAACAGTAAGCAAGGGTAAGAGGCATAGTTTTGTTTTCCCTTTATAAATCTAAAAGCCTACTTGGTAGACAGACTAAAAAACAGAGATCTCCAAACAGAGCTGGAGAAACACATGAAACATTGAGAAGGGATGCAGACAGAGACCAAAACTGCAGCAATGGGAGCTGAGCAGAATTGATGGCAAAGCTATTGAGACAGCTGAAGATGAATGTCCAAGCATATGAAGAATATCACAACTCATCTGCATTTTCAGAAATCAATCTCACCTGCCTCTGCATATACATCTGTTGTCCATCAAGTACACATTAACGTGGTCTGTTCTCCCGTTCAAATGTTATTTTGTATTTCCCCCTCAAAACTTAGTAAAGGCAGTAATTACTACTTCAAGATAATGTTTGATATTTCATGCATTTGTGCCACACATACAATTTAAATATCTTGTTAAAAACAGTTGACTTAAGAGTCAAAAGAGCACTGTCAAAACCAATGATAAAGTAAACCACTTAAATCTTCACTCAGCAGACATTTTAGAGATAGGTAAGAAAAAAATTCAATGGACCAGTATTTTAAATGCAATTCTCCAACATGATTACAATTTCTATTATTAGAGGTTTTCAATATAAACAAAATAAACTCACAGGAATTAGTATTCCATGCTAAGATTACACTTCATATTTATAGCTTTGATATATATATATATATACGATGTATAACGTATTATGCAGAATATATAAAGGTGCAGAGATGATTAAAGAATTTATCATCTTTTCAGCAGATTTTGGAAAGAAGACTTTGTATCAACTGTATAGAGGCTTTACACCAACTTCCATGCTATGTATTGAAGTCTAAAGCAAGCAGTTGACACATATTATAACCCAAGTAAGACGACACCTATTTCTGAAAGCAAATAATCCTCTTTAATGGCATGGGCTGACTGTTTATTTTTCATATGATTCAGTAAGGCACACAAACCCACAGATTCCTCCAGTCTACAGCAGAGATAGTTTGTATTCATGCTCCAACATCTGAAGTCACAGAAGACCTGTATTTTTTGATCCAGTTTATTCTGGCACTTCACACTTTGTTGGATTTATTCCCACTCCAAGAGGATGCTGTGCCAAGAGCTTAGTAATTATGGGTTAAAGAAAAAGGAGGCTCACCACAGCATTTGGCTATTGGGCTGATACACAACTGACTGGGAAACAATATAGGATGGGCAACTTATATAAGTGACCATACTTGGCAGCTCAGATTTCTGGCTATAACAAATGAATTTGAAGTCTCCCTGGAAATCATGATTTAATCCCATCTGTGAAAAGCCTGTTCTGTTACTTCTGTCTTTTATCAAGCATCTTGAGATTGCACAGAACTTTCCCTCCTTGGATGCACCCAAGAAAAACAAAGCAGCTAATCAATAGGATAAAATCTGACACTCAAATTGTGCAGTTGAAATTAACCTTGTATATGATAATAGGATTCTGCATAAGAAATGTTTCAACTTATTCCTACAGGAAATCCAAAAGTTCAAGTTTTGTATTAGCATGCACATATATAAGTATCTATGTTACCAAACAGGGAAACAGAAAATAATTTAATAGAAATTACTACCTGGTGCAATAGTTTGGGAGACCAGTTTGTCTGCACTAAGGAATCTAGAGTTCAATTGGGCCAGTGACAAGGGAAACAATCATTGGGGCACATAATGAAATAACTAGAAATTATATAAAGTAACTATACATAATTACATATAATTATATATAATTTAGCAATGAAACCACTATTGAAATTGGTTTAAATCTAAGAGAAAAGTACAACAATCTCTAACGAGTGTTGATAAAAAGAGTCATAAAGGCAACATGAAAATGGAATCAATCCAAGTAAGAACTCCTAATGCGATTAGAAGACTACTTTTATATCATGCCTAGTTGACAAGAGATACACAGAATTGTTCATCGGTTACTGCTGTGGTGCCAGAAAAGCAAGACAGCTGAGGACTCAAGCATTGTCAGTGCTACCAGATTCAACCAGGTCCTCATATGTCAGACACACATTTTTGCTAATAGCTCCTCATCCACTTCTTTCTTTTCCCATTACACTTATTTTCTTTTCATCTATTTATTCTCATTCTCCACTTTTAAAAAGGAAGGGTAAGGTTGGCTTAGCCAAGATGTTATTTATATTGTGATGACTGCAACATTTGCCATGAAAACAAGAGAGATGCAGTAAGAAATACACAAGAGGGGATTTAAAATAAGTTTACTCTGTGAAGGAAAGAATATGTCTATAAGTCTATAGCCTGTAAGTCTTACAGAATAAGTCTAGTCTACTTCATTTGACTCCTGCCAGTAAGGACCAACATCAGAAATGGAAATTATATTTCTCTGTCTTATGTTTTTCTTCTACTCCTTTCTGCTTTTTATCCCCCAAACAGGTTTTTATTCCAGCACCAAGCCCATTGGTGTTATTCATTGTCTTTTTCCACAAATTATTCTTAAGGCTGTGATTTGTTTTAGTATAAGTAATGTCAAAGGCCGGAGAGGATAATAATGATGCCATGGACCCCTGCTTTAGCCAAAGGCATGAAAACGTCATTTGAAAGCCTAGTTCCTTTGCAATTCTTTAACTGTTCTCTCTCTTTTTCCGTCATTTCTGGACAAATTCAATTCAAGGCAAATCAGACTAATCTTTTTAAAAAATAAAAATAAAAATCCATAGCCACAGAAAAAGCTTAATGAACTATCTGTTCATGCTTCAAAACTTAATGTTATTCTTTTGTACTAGAGAATGAATGGATGTTTACTTAATGTAGTACAGCCTTTAGACCATATATAAAGGTACCATGAAGTAGACTGCCCTCTAAAACATTTGATTGTATGCTAGTATTTTAATAATATATAAACTCACTGACTTCAAACCAAGAAGAATCATATAAGTTGAACAGATAAAAAGGATTTTTAGGATTTCCAATTCTATGTTTTTTTAAATTATAGGGTTCTTTTTACTTAGTCTCGTTTTCACTGAAAATATTGACAAGTCACTCAATGGAGGCTGTGATGGCTGAAGGAATGGAAATAGTAGAAATTCTAGAGGAAATTAGGACCCGAACTAGTAAAACTTTGAAAGAATTATGGTTGTATTCAGTGAAGCTAAATCAAATCCTTAAGATTTTAAACAGTTTTTTGAGGAAAGAAAAAATAACTTTAGCACATGTATGCTCAAAGGGGAAAACAAACATCTGCTTTTTCAAGCATATCCAGAGTTTGGTACTTTGAGAACTACTTGCATTTCAGATCAGTATGATCGTAAGCAAAAATTAAAACCATGCAGAACTTCCACACCCAGCTGCTTTACACCTGCAAAAAGACTAAAGATATTCCAGCAAGTAATCCAGCTCACTTTCTTTGCACTGTGATGACTCTTACAGCCTGTAGAGACTCTTAAAGCCTGTAGAGACAGGTAGACAATTATTTTTATTACCTTTATAAAGTATAAAATTCATTCCTAGTCCTACCATATGGTTTCATTCAGTCCACCAAGCAACTAAGGACAAAGTAGCTACAGAGTTGAGCAACTAGTGAATGGACAAGCACATCAAGAAGGCTTTGCAAAGATGTAGGATGTTTGATTTTACAACAATAACAACAGACAGGGCCATGCAAGTTTGCTTTGCACTTCGAAATTCATAGTAATCTCAATGTTCAAAACCGTAGAAAATTATTCCTCTGCCACTGCAGACAATTCCCTACAACCTGGCACTGCAAGGATTGAGTGGGGGTGGAAGGCTGCGTCCTGTTCCATCTTGCCAGTTTACTCACGGGAAGAAGACAAATTCTTTCCTCCCACTCTATGAAGAAATCTTCAACATTTGGGTTAGAGAGTCATCTGGCCCCCAGGGATGAGACTTGCTACTATACTCAGCAGCGATCCCAAACAGTCATAAGCACTCATCACCCACACACTTCTTAGCTTCTTACCAGGGAAACAGAATCAGTCAGGCACTTTTTTCCCTCTTTTGAGCAATAATTAATATTATTTAACAGAAGACCTACCATAGACTATTCTGAGAGATTACATATTTTATTTTATTTTATGGGTTATATATTATAACCCATACAGTAAACAGCCAAAGATTTTCCCTTGAGGACAAGGTCTAATGGTGAACATAGCGATGGTGCTGGCTTGACAGCTGGACTTGATGATCTTAAAAGTCTTTTCCAGACTTAGGGATTTCATGATTCTATTTTGTCTCCTTCATGCCATTCCACTTGCAACCTTTCTGTTCAAGAGAACAGTGCAAACATTTCTGATCTTTGCTTCTTTTTGACATGAAGGGGCCAAAATTTTAATAATTCAAGAGTGTCATATTTCTGAATTAGCCAACCTGACTTAAATTAGCCACAGGTGAATTAAATGGCCATGAGAGGTTAGAAAAGTATAGGGAATATTTTTTCTTTCAAAAGCACAGATTAATTGTTCCAAAGTTGTTCCCATAGCTCAAAATATACAAGACATTAATAACTTATTTTCCATAGAGCCCATTAAGAAATGCCTACTGTCACCAATGTAGGTTGCAAAAGGATAAATAAAACAACATCATGGCACACTTATTAGGACCTGTGGCAAGTTGCTTACACAGTATATTGATGGTATCAGACAGGCCTGAACAAAGTACGAGTCATGCTTTCTTGCACAGCTGGGTGTACAACTTAGCTTTCAGAGAAATACCACAAATTTTAAAAAAAATTACATTATCAAAAGATTTAATCAAGTTAAAAAAGAAAAGTGAAAGGAAGACATTATAATTCTTGCCAGAAATCTGCCATTTCTAAATATGCCACATGCATTTTCAGACATATTCCAGAGTTATTCAGCTTGAGGTGAGCTTTTCTAACACCAAACTCATGCTCTTAGAAAAACGGTAGATTTCAGGTTGGTTGGTTTGTTTCTTTAAAAAGATGAATTTATATACAAGAGAGGAACATAATATATTTTGTGTTCCCAAAAACACATCTTGAGCATCACTTTCAGTGTTTCTAGGGTTTATTCTAGCACTGGAAGCTAAGGATTATACAGTTGGAAAAAGCACTAAGCATGCAGTCTCAGTGACCTCATTTAAATGAGGCCTTTGGAGATAAATGCATGTGTTAAATGTCAATTTCTATTTCCTACAGTAAATGAAAAGCCATGGTTTAACAGCATTACTAGCATAGATTCTTCAGACCATGGTGTTCCGCAGCCTCCCATTTGGGAGTGATCCTTTTGTATTATAGCCGATCCTTAACTGTTTGCCAGCATTCCCAAGAGTCTGACCATTTTTCATCAGAACACTAAAGACTAATAACAGCAACTTTTTACATTTTTTGGTCTAGTTAATTTATAAATACTAGTTACAAAGTAGTTAGTTACAAAATGAGGTGCTGCTGGTTCTTGTGGTACAACCCAAAATCTACAGATTCATCAGTGCCTGCATTTATGCTACGGAGAACCAAGTTAAAGTAATTTGGTTAATATTTGCTCATCATGATGATGAGATTCATAATCATTTTTATAGTGTTATTAGAAAATATCTATTAGCTTTTAAATTGTGGGATTGATAAACTCTTTAAAATACGGTAAAACAGCAGTATGATCATTTAATCCACATGAAAAAAATAAAGAAAAAGGTTATATACCCAACTTATCCAACATATAGTAATGAATAATTTATGTTAGACAACATACACAAAATGAAATCAAAATGGATCCAGATGAAGAGTGTCTAAACATAGACCCTTTTATATGATGTTCCCTGTCTATGAAGTTTGCTTCACTGAAAAAATTTTAGTAGATTTAATTAACATGAATTTAAAAAAACACAGATTCAAAAATGCAATAAAGCTTTATTGTATATTTATGTTCTCTAATAAGGTAAGAGGTAAGAACACTGAATGATTAAGAGGTGTTGAAACCTCTGCACCAGAGGGCAACCTCCTGATGGTGAAGGTAGTCTGGAGTCAGGCACAGCCTGACAAGTCTTGGCTGTCAATGCTAGAGAGCATCACTGAGTAAGTGTCAGGGAGACACTTCTCCAGTTCTGCTCAGAGACGTTCTGAAGAGGAAAATCCTAAAGAAGCTGTTGAGTGTGCTATTGGCTACAAGCCAATAATATTACCTTATCTTAATGCACCAACAAATATATAAAATTTTGTACAGAATTTAATCCTAAGGGAGAGATGGACAAATACCTCTTCATTAAAGTATGCTATTGTCTACATCCTGTGCTGAAGTATAAAATAAATGTAAACTTTAACACAGACATGTGAAAATAAATATAGCATTTACCTGCAAGTTGTAAAACTAGCATCTGTGGGTTTAGACAAAGCCAATTATTGTACAGACACAGTGTGACTTCTTCACATTAAAATGACTGGATAGACTCCAGGTTCCACTCAAAAAAAAACCCAAAAAAACCTGCGATCTCAATAGATCATAAAATCTGCGCCTGGACTGTAATTTGTTGTGTTAAGGCCTAAATAAATATAGCACTGTCTGTACAACTGGGCCTGCAAACAAAACAAGTCAGGAAGTCATCAAAAGAAATAAGCATACACCTTACATCATATAATTTGAAACTTTAAATACCAGCTATTCTATTCCAGTTACAGAATGATATGCAATGCTCAAACCTCCATCTAACATTGCTTTTCATTTAAAAGAAACAAAAATAAGTATTATTTGAAATTCTATCCCCTCAATTTTGATAGTATGTTCACAAAAAACAAAACTACTGAAATATTGAATCTTATGAGAATGCTAAGTTAATCCATTCAGGGTAATTTTATAGAAGTTATATTTGCCACTGCAAAAATTGTGGTATTTGCTGGTACTTTAAGACCTCAATAATTATGTCAGTGGTGTGTGAATTCTAGATAATCCACAGAATAGGCTAAATAATTTTATATGATTATCTACAATCTCAGACTGATTTTTTGTAAGGGTCATCTCCTTAAAAAAAAAGTCTTTTTGGAGGCATCTTTGATATCGTATCAAGAGCCAAAGATGGTATGCATAGTATCATACACTGTTCTCTTAGTTAAACTATAAGAAATAGATCCACTCTGACTAAAATTGATTTACTTGTCTCTGAGCTTTATTACAAAATGTGTGATTACATTCTTGGTTCCTATTTGGGCTATATAATTCAACAGAATTCACAACCAATTTAGCTATAATTTAGCCATAACAATTAGCAACTATAACACAATACATAAGCATTGCTTTACATTTTAGCTCTTTAAAATCAAATACTGTCCTGTATGTTTTGGAATTAATTTGTTGGCAATGAACTCTATCTATAGATGATAATTGGTTTTCAGATAGTATTAAAGCTGAAAAAAATGCATATACAAACATAGAAAGCCAGTTTCTTTTCAATCATATTGTAAAATAAGCTTCCATGAAAACAAAAATACATTGAAAATATCAACTAGTGAAAAAGGTATACGCAAACAAAAATTAGAAAATAACCACTTCAGGAAAAAAGTAAGAAAAAGTCTGTGTCACAAAAGAACATAGGATTATTTCATAATTGTCATAATAATTATTAATATTTTCCATGGTATCAAAATTTTCTCAACATCTTGGTCTATTCATTTTCAGGAGAGAAAGGCTACTTCCTGTCTATTCAAATGAGAAAATAGGTTAATGATTTAGAGTAATTACATACTTCAGGTGTAAATCAGTGCCTGAGTGATATTGTGGTATTCATGTAGAAGAGTTTTCAGAATGAAATCATCATATAACAGAATTTTCATAGCTCTTTGATTTCTGAACAAGATTTCATTGCCTGCAGTTGCCCAACTTTTCAAAGGCATCTGGTAAGTAACTCTGAAGGAGCAGGAGACATGTATCACCCAGATCTATTTAAAAATCAGATACAGTGACCATGAAACAAATCCAGAACTTCATGTGGTCAAGTGCTGAAGAACAGAGAAAATCAGGTCTTCTTCAAAGGAAATGCTCTGTATTGGACAGCTCCAGGATGGTTTTGTTGAATGCCTTTTTCTTACTACTGCCAGGTACCATCAAACCCTGAACTGAACTACTGATAACTGAACTACTGATAACTACAGTGAGTAGAAGGTACGCTTATGCATACACAGAAAAGAAATTCTCCTTTGCTAGAAACACCTCTTCTGAGGGCAGATACTTTATTTAAATCCAGATCAGAAAAGAAAATAAGAGCTAAAATAAATGGAATGTCTTTACTCTTTAGGAAATAAAAATTAATCTTTATTCTTGGTACTGCTTAGCTTCCTCGAAGACAACTATGTGCTTCTGAAAATTAGGTGCAGCTGTCCTCTCTTTTGAGTTCCTTAATGAAATCCTCTGTACTCTGGCTTCCCTCCCCTTTTTGGCAAAACTTGTCAATGTTCATTTCAGCCCAGTCATAAGCACGCCATGGCCATGTGGGCCCCTTTGCACAGCAAATGGACTTAATCACAGGGGCATAAAATTACATTCCTTTCTCCTCATTGAAAATTCACCAGGGAATAACAAACATAAACCTTCATTGTCTAGGACCTTTAAAAAGAATTTGCTGTTATTCCTATTCAGCAAATCGTCCTCCTGTTCCCTACCCCTTATTCTTTACCATAGTAGTAAAACAGAAAAAAAACTCCTTTATCATTTTACCTTCTATTGTACTGCAAGGGTATATTTTTCACAGTTTAATTGTCAGCATTTAGATACATATTATCATCAGTGATTTCTCATGGCTTGTGTCATTCTACATAAGACCTGAAGAATTCTCAATTTTACTTTTACTTTACTTTTTTAGGAAAAAAATGCCTCCATGTCTTTTAATTGCCATTATTTCCCCATTTTTCTTTTTCTCTTAACTTCCAGACAGAGCTATTAAAAAAGCCATTTAATTTATTTGGTTGGTTTTCTTAGGATTGCCATTTGATGCTTGCTTTCTCTGCAAGTGACAGTTTCTGAGAGACAAAAAGGACTTCTTTTCAGCAGGTGAGAATTTAAATTTCTTTTCAGTAGGAAAGATAATTAGGGGGGGTGTCTTTGAAAATTCACCTCCACATATTAACACTTTGTATTGTTATATTTCCACATAAAGTTTCACTTAAAATAAGTTTCTATGAAGGAAAGGACTGCACTTTAGCGTCGATGTTCTTGGCACTACTTTTCCACATTGTTCTATCCCACGAGTTGACAGTGAATCTCATGGTATATCTCAAAAGTTCTCTCACTTTCACCCACCCAGTTCTGCTCCCTCCTAATGGAAACTTTTTAAGCAAAATGTGATAACTAGGCAGATACCATTCCACTTGGGAAAAGAAGGCACACATCTTCTTACCAAGACACTGACATTCAGTTCAGCTTATATTCTGCCAGGAGTGATCTACTTTACCCCTTACAATCCTGTGCTGCCAGGCCCAAGACTTCAAGAACTGGAGACTCCCACGTCCACTTTCCACAGGTAATCAAACCTCTGATAAAATGGAAATCCAGCATTATGTAACTTTACCCTGGGTTTTTGTCTTGGGTATAAAGTTTAATCTCAGAGCCACTTCCCAAAGAATGCTTTTTTTGTTTTGAAGCATTTCCCACAGCTGAGAAAGGAGTGAATTCACAACACTAACAGTTCTGCATGGTCCATTTCTGCTTCTTCTGTCAAGTCATGCTCTGCTCAATTCGTCCACCCTTTAAGTCATTGCATAAATGTGTCTGCCTCCTCTTCTCCACACAGGACACTGCAGCTATGCTTACAGTGTTTATTTTCTCCTCTGCCTTTTTAATCAGCTGGGAATATTATTCTATCTTCTCTATGTGCAATGAAGTAAGGAGAAACAGTAGAAAACCAGGGTCAGATCCCTGGTGCAAGTAAGCAGGAACATACTGATCTGGTCAAGCAGGGTTGCAGCTGAAGAGGTTTAAACAGCCTGGCTTAGATCTCTGTCTAATGGAGTCTCTCTGGGCCACAGCTCCAAGAGAGACACCCAGGGTATCCCAGGTGGTTAAAAGACCGAGAAAAAAACATTACCACATTTGAGGACACTGAGGGCAGTACTTTTCTAATAGTACCTATAATTTGAACCTTTTCAGTGTCCAATATCAGGAAAAGAATTAAGTACCACTTCATACATCTTCCCTCAAATGTATGCAATACACTGATAGCCTAGAAAGCTCATCATGCTTGCTGGCAGCTCCCCTGCTAGTTTGGCAAAAGTTCACACAATTCTGCACGCTTTAGTGAAGCAAGAGTTATACCACAAATTTTAAACTGAGCTCAATAATCTGATAATTTTTAAAAATAGTAATCTTAATACAACTATGCAAATTTATCTTGATGTCTATACATATGATCCTGAAAGCTCTTTTGGAAATAGGGACCTTATGAGGGGGTGAGAATTGGAATTACCTACCAAGACCAAAAGAAGGACAAGGTACTTTTGACAAGACTTCACAATGTCTGTTAAAGGATAAGCCTAGATGTACTTCCACTGTTATACCAGCTGCAGCACTCTTCATTTATGTGTCTTCAAGTCACCTTAATTGGGCTCATTTTTATATGCTGAAACAGTTTTGACTGAAAAGAAAACTTTTGGAAATCATTAACTTAATAAAGAAAGTACAGATTGTTATATTTTGGAAAACAGAAGTTGGCATGCTTTTAAAATTGTTGGCTTATTTTCAAACTAGAGCTCAGGGTTGGTTTTTTTTCCTTCCACTTTCCGTTGATGTAGGATAAAAATGAGTTCAGGCAAGTTAGGACATGTTTTATCATTACCATGGCTCTGAAAATTTACACAAAGAGGAAAAGAAGTGACAATATGGATAACACAAATCAAAATTGTGTATATGGTAAATTGGAATAAATTTTTAAAAATACAGAGCTTTGGGTGGAGTAAGTGGCCTTTAAAAATACACAGAAAAGTTCTAATGGCAGTGTTAATGTACACTCCAACCACAGAAGATGGGGCACTCTTCACTCTGACAACACAACTCCTCCCTTTCACAGACAGCTTGGGTAAAGACACTTTTCTAGCATATTCCACAGATAAAAATATTTTTTAAATATCCTACAAGTTTTATCACACAGCGCATATATGTGGATATGCCACATTTAAAGCCCTCCCAGACAATCTTAACTTCCCAATTAAAACACACAAAAACCCAATGATCACTTCTTCATTCAACATCTTTTACCCCCACAGACAAACTTGCATATTTGTAAGCAAGCAGTCCACTTCTACAGCAGATTTTACCTATGCCACAGAAGATGGGAATGGCAGAGCTACAGCCTGAAGTGCTGATTAGCTCCTATTTACACAGACTTCTGCCACCATCTCTGAGGACAGAGATGAGTGTATGTGAGGCAGACCTGCTGTACCTCTCTGCCAGACATCTCTCATGTCATGCAGGACTCCAGAAGGAGCAAATCTCTCTCTTCAAGGTTACTGAAGTGCTGTCTTCACCTCTGCACAGGCCCCTCACCTCTCTTCACACCTCCCTTTATCACCTTCCCAACAGCCAGAACAAGTGACCCTGAGATCCCAGCCCTTCTCCCAAAGCTTGGGAGGGATTGGCAGGGGCCAATGAAGACGGAAAGATAAAAATGTTAGCTTGAGAAAAAATGGATGACTGCAGAGGTGATAAAAGGCACCCCACATCGTGGGACAGCAAAAAAGACAATGAGAAGAACTAGTCTGGATGGAAAGTGTGAGACGATAAAAGAGACCCTGCTGCCACAAATCTCTGCCAAACCTTCCCTGTCCTAAAAATGCCCTGAGCCCTACTCATGCCTCTGTCCCCTTGTCAGCTGCCAGAAGACCACCACCACTAGTCCCTCAGTCAAAGGGCCCTTGCAGCCACTTCTCAACCCTTCCTGCCTCAGAGGACCTGCAATTCATTGCAGTCCCTCCTTGTGTTTCCCTCTGCAATTTCTAAAAACCCATTTTGCCATATTTATTTCTGTCATTACTGAGAAGCCTCCAGCCTGTCTTTGTTATTAGTTCAAACTAGAGCTTCAAAGCAAGCTACCAGAACTAACCACATGAGAGAGAAAAATCTTGGAATACAAAAATCTGAATTATGAAGAGGCCGTAAAGTAAAAATACACAAGGTAGAAATGTAGATTTCTTATGTGCTAATGCAGTACACTTAACACACATACTTTGAAGAGAAATTCAAGGAAAAATGTAAATCTCACTGGCATGAATGATAGTTTTATTTTGCACCACATCAAGTTCAAAGAAACTTCCCTGCAATTTTCATATGTTCTTAGTTACAGAGACTGGGTCTCATTCCAGTACCTATGTGTTTTACTTAGAGCACACTTAGCTTAGAGCAGCTAATAACATCTCACTATTTAAATCCTGTTTTATTACAGCATGAAACACACTGATAAAAATATCAATTCCCCAATGTAACACTGAAATTATATAAATCACACAACACTCCAGAAGACTGACACATATTTACTTTGTAGTCTCATTTCCACTCATAGTATTATTCAGTTTGATCAAAACTGCTCATCTCCCTGGTTTCTATCTGCTGTTAATCACGAATAGTGTGCCTGACATCTACCCTTGAAGGCTAAATCAATAGCACTGCTTTAAAACAATGCCTACGCATATTAATGGTAACTTCGAAAAGTTTCTTTCATAAATCTCACAGTACCCAAGTACCATAGAAAAAAGAGAGAGAAAAAAAAAGTACCTCAAGCCATTTTTCTGGGCTCCCACAGGCCTAGTTTTCTTCTACTATGTATTGTTTTTCCACAGCCAGACCAGTCCTAAATGAAGGAATAAACAAGCCTTGCAGGGCTCAGGCTTGTTTATCATGGGCAAAAGCAGGGAAGAAATGTCAAGCTTTGATTATTGTGGGGTTGTTTTTACTTAACAAAGCAATATGCATTTGCATGGTGTAGCAATCTTCTTGACAATTTTCTGCTTACCCTAAATTTTATTCCGGATGAGTAGTATTGGTTACTTAAAAGACCTGGCTGGTGGAGCCACCTTCAATCCAAAAATCTGAGATATGCAGGGCTAGGGCTGCCCTGGTGCCCCCCAGAGACATCTCACATCTGCTCTGTGCTGGGACAGCGGGACAGGCCAGGCTTGTTCCTGCTGCCCCTCCATGGGGAGCCCCCACTGCTGCGCCCTGACAAAATTCATCCTTTGAGATGATTCACAGGAACCCTTACAGGGTCCAGAATAACAAACCAGAAAAAACAAATGAGAGACATTTTACAAGGCACATCTTGGTTACTTCAAAACCTCTAGCCTGCCACGCCACCACGGGTGTGATGGAAAGCAGCAGAGAAGCAAGGAGTAGAAGATGCCTCAGGAACAGAACATCTTCAGCAGGGTTACTGGGCTCAGCTCTCGTCATGTCAGCTCAAAGAAGAGAAAGAAGGCAGAAACAAAGACATCTTAATAAAGCAGATTACTAAGAGCATTGAAAGAGTCTCTCTTTTTATGAAGAGAGACTAGAAAGATTGAATCAGCTTTATTCAATGTCTCTATAAAATAGTAAGGGCAGAACACAGGGACAAAAAATAATAATAAATAATCTAGAAAGACAAGTTACACCTTGTCTGTTCCCACTGCTATAAAACAGGGACATTCAAAAAACTTAAGTGATCCTTTTTTGGGAAGCAGAGAATGTGGTAACTTCTGGAAGCAGAGAATGTGGTAGAATTTTTAATGTAATTACCATGTCAATTCATAACAATACAAAAAATAACACAATAAAAGAAAAAATATTGGGCAAAGCAGAAAAAAACTCTAGGTAATGGAGGTAAGCGAAGAAAACCACCAAGACTCATTTCAGTCAGCTATTTCTGTAATTAGTTGGGCTAGTAATTGGACTGGGCAAAACTTTGTTAAATGTAGTAGGACAAACTGCAGATTTCAATGTATGCTTAAGAACTGAATTGTATTCTGAAAACTTTCCAAGATGATAATCATTGCCAGTAGAGACATTAATTACACAAAAATAGTTCTGCCTCATGGACTTCCGGAGACACTCTAGTAATTACTGAGGACCTGAAGGAAACAATGTGACAGACTTTGCAGAACTCCTGGAAACTAAGCTGAAATTTCCTAACGTTTACCAACAAGCCAATTTACTGGCTGTGATGGTGCCAAACCAAGATGTGACGTTCATCAGCAGATCACCCACCGTTGCTCTTAGACTTCAATGGCAAATGCAGTTTGAGCAGAAGGGAGGAGAATCACAAAATCTAGTATAAAAATTAGGCATGTGAGTGAAATATTATAAATGGATCACTGAGCCATGTTTATCTTACAAAGTTGGTTCTTTGACATGCATGATCATCATCAAGAGTGCATGAGTTCACAGGCTGGCCTCCTAATTGCCTCTTCCACCCCTGGAGCCTTTAGGGGACCTGGAGAGGTCATTTTGTGTCTCTGACAACAGGAAGGCAGAAGCTCATTTGTTTCAAGGATTTCTGGTAAGTGATTGTTTGGACAATCAATTCTCAATTGCCTGTACAATCAGACAGGACCAATTTAACCTAATCTCTCCTGCAGCAGCTCAGCAAGCTGGCTCTTGTCATGTCTCCACTGGATGTGAAGAAGAGTTTGCTTCTCACCACTCTGCAGCAACCAATTACACAGTTAAAGATTATTATCACATCTCTCATCAGTTTTTGCTTCCCTAGACTGCAACATTCCAGTTCTTTCACTGTATCCCCATAGTTATGTTTTCTAGGTCTCTGACCACCTTTGCTACTCATCTTCTGCCAAACTGGTAAGACTCTGCTGGAACTTTGGTGTCCAGAATCCCACATAGTACTGATACCAGATACATACCCCAAAGTCATAACTACCAAGAGATGCCATCACACATCTGCAACACTCCTGTTATGCAACCCCAAATTGTCTTAATTTTGCACATCTTTAACATGTTGTATCCTGTCAAAGTCTTCATGCTGAAAACTAAATTTCCTAAGGAAACGACTTAGCATAATTCTTCAAATAAATATTTTGTGCTAATCCTTTAGTTCAGTATTATGTATTTGAATAAATATTTGAGTGATATATAATAAGAACCACCACAATCATTAAGGTTTGGAGAAAACTTCCAAGTAAGTTTACTAACTCTAACAGATCAACAAGGCTTTCTCAGGTGCCTGAAAGCTGGAAGACTTTCAGAATCAACCAGTGGACGGGCTTCCCAGCCTTTGAGATCCTCGAATTGAAGACTAGATCCTTTCAGCACAGTAAGTACCACTTACATCTAAGCATTACACAACTGAATAGCAATAATCAGAAGTGGCCCACAGAGTAAATTTTTCTTTCTAGTTACAGGAACAAGTGTAATTGCAGTTTTTATGAACCCTTCTACTTCACTTATTCTTGTAAAGTCTGTACTCCCATGCCACAAAGTATTAAAGAAATTAACCAGTAACTCGGTTCTGGTCACAGTGCAAGAATAAAGCAGGCTTCTGTATGGCACAGAAGGACATAGTGGGACAGAAATTATTTCATCTCGTGCCAATAAACTAAGGGGGGACGTCATGCTAGTCCAATCTGCAGCACGCACCGCAGTCACGTTGCAAAAAAAGAAAAAAAAAAAGACAAACCCCGCATCAATGACACAGACCGCTGTCAGCTCCCTGCTAAGAAGGCACAAGTTTCCTTATCTCAGCCCCACGGCTCTGCGGTGCCCACGGTCCCCACGGCCGGCTCCCGCGGGGGCTGCCCGGCCGCGGAGCGGTGCCCGAGGCCGCCCAGGGGCTGCACCTGCCCAAGCCTGGCCCCCCCCGGCTGAGCCCCGCGGACGCACCCCGGGCAGC
>VZRL01001281.1:87366-209667 GCA_013397895.1 Origma solitaria | reverse complement strand
TCCATGGGCTGCAGGGGGACCACCTGCTCCCCCATGGTCTTCACCACGGCTGGCAGAGGGTTTTCAGCTCCGGCGCCTAGAGCACCTCCTCCCCCACTTTCTCCACTGACCTTGGTGCCTCCCTGTTTTTCTCCCTCACATATTTTTACCTCCTCCTCCTTCTTCCCTGGCTAAAAAGAAGTGCGTGCTCACATTGTTTTGATTTCTTCTTAAATATGTTTTCACAGAGGCGTAACTAACATCTTTAATTGGCCCAGCTTTGGCCAGGAGCATGTCCATCATTTTCAGAGCCATCAGAGACTGGCTCTGCTGGACATGGTGCAAAATTTCCAGAATCTTTACTCAGGACATGCAGGAGCCATCTTTGTACCCCACCCTGTTCACTGGCTAAAACTGGGCCAAGCAAAACTACCACAAAACAGTTCATTATTACATAGACCTGCTGCTGTAATGACTTGTACACTAGTCGCTTTACTCAGAAGAATTACATGGTATGCATATTGGTGTGGATGTTTGCAGGACATCCTCCTGAGGATGTGAGTCATGGAGGTAGCATGACTGAGCACTGGAGAAACCATGTGAAGGTTAATTCTCCCAAGTCCCAATTAACTAGCCACAAATTCCTCTTTTTTCCTCACAGCTGCAGCACAGGGCCCTCTCCCATGTCCTTCAGTGAGGGACAAATGGAGCAGATGAAGTGGAGGGACATAAAAGACTGGTCACGAGCCAGCATCTTTCATCTACATCTACGAGCCAGCCATTCATCTACTGTTCTTCATAATGGTTAAAAAAATACATATATTTAGATAATTTCCAATCAATAGAGTTCAGGTCATGTACTTTGATTGAGTGATATAAACTTCTGTATTTGCTGCTAGTGATCACATGTAAAATAGTGACATTTCTACATATTGTAGAAATCTACACTGATATTCCTTATCTATGACCCTGAGATTAGCTCAGTTTATGATAGGATGGTGCTAATTATGCCAAGGTTTCAGGTTCAGTCCCAGGATGGGCTATTTACTTAAGAGTGGAACTTGAAGATCCTTGCGCACTCCTTCCAACTCAGAATATTCTGTGCTTCAGGATTAGGAATATTTTTTGCTAGTTTTTAGGTTTGTCTGGCCTGAAGCTTCAGGGAAATTCTGTGCCTAATATTACTTTTATCCATTCCTACAATCAGCCAGTAAATAGTAAGAAGTCAGCCAGTAACCACCACAGTAGGAAATGCTAATAAATACAGGCTCTATAGTAAACACACCACGTAGAATTTATGCTTTAGAAAACTAGTAGACATTTACTTAATGCTGTCAACAACCACATCATGTTCTTAAACCATCTCTGCAAGAGCAGGTTGTATTTTAAGGGACAGAAATTCAACAACCATATAGCAAACCAATGTTTTTGTATTTACCATCACTTCTCCAATAAATATACTTTGGTTTACCACAGTGGCATAGTCCAGATTCTGAAATGAATTCTGCATTATTATGGTGAGCAGGGACTGGGGCTGGTAAAAGAAAAGCTAGAGAAAAAGCATGAGAATAAACAGCTGGAAAATAGTAGTTGGAGCCCAGGATTTGCAAAACAGAAGTTTCCACAATCCCCGTCATTTAAGCCATTGCTTAAAAATAGCATGATTGAAAAGTTGTATTTCCACAGTTTAAGTGACAGCTCTTCCTAGTTTAATGATGCTAATGTAGGCATTCCAGGCAAGGGATATGAACACTTAAACTGGCTGTCCACTTTAGGAACCATCTTTTTATGCAAGAAGCACTGAGCAGAGACTTCTCCATGAACACTTAAATGAGGTCTTTATACATCGTTAATTATACAAATCTGGAATGAAGTTACATAATGTCAATAGCTCTCACAGATAAAATAGGTCTTTAAAAATGGGTAGTGCATTTGATTTTCAGTTATTAGTCATTAACACAGAAGACAAGAGTATTTAAAATGCACAGAAACTTCTGAACTTGGAAAATAATAATTTCTTGGGGTTGTAAGATTTTTAAGAATTTCTATTTTAAAAAAAGACTCCCTTTTTTTCACTGTGTGATGCTATATAAGTTCAGTAGTCATTTCTACATCTTCAGACCTTTTTTAGACCTTAAACCGATAGAAGGCAGGTTAGATATTAGATTGATTAGATATTAGGCATAAATACTTCAGTGTGAGGATAGTGAGACACAGGAACAGATTGCCCAGAGAAGATGTGGAAGGGTTCCAGGCCAGGTTGGATGGGGCTTTGAGCGACCCAGTCTCTTGGAAGGTACCACTGCCCGTAACAGGAAGGTTGGAACTAGGTGATCTTTAAGGTCCCTTCCAATTCAAACCATTCTATGATTTTCAGAGAACCACACTGAGCATGACTCAAGATACAGAATCTGTTCCCACTGCACCGTTTTCATTTAGCTGGATTGTACAGAAAGGTCTCCTGGATAAAATCACTCAGATTTGCCATGAGAAAAAAAGAAGAAGGAAAGAACAAAAGTAGGATTAATCACAGATAGAAAGCTAAATGTAGCAGACTCTAGTACTCTTGTGCACTGTGTGGGAACTTGTTAATTCAACAGTTGTCCTGTAACCCAGTTATCTTGTAAACCACATCATTTTCTTCTCTTGTGAATTAATATAATCCCTATTGACCAGCTCAGAACTGAATTTAGAAATTATGTAGGCAAAAATTGTTTTAAATATATTTGCACTGGCTAACACTCAAGACTTATTCTGTTATATCATTATCTTACAACAGCTTAATAACACGCAGCTCCAAAAATCTGATTTTGACCTTGCAAGTTACGTAATAATCAATCTGGGAAGCACCTCTGTGGAGAAGTACTTCATTTTAGCAGTGATTTCGTTGTTATTGTGCTGGATGTAATGAGAACAGGACAAAAATCCAGTCCTGCCTCAAAATGCTGCTCTGCCAACAGTTCCCAACAGTTATGGCTGTTTCAAAAAAGAAACAGGAAGTCAGGTAAGCCTAGGATTTCTGATCTAGCACATTCAAGGAGAACTGAAACAGTAAAGAGCCATTAGATAGTAATGTGTATTAGAATTGTGTTTAAACATTAGTTCCTTTTTACTCTTCATTAATAGATGATTCTCAATATGGAAAGGCTGTAACTTTAATAATAGCCTAACTTGCCATTGTTACTACCAGCAGAAGACAGGATGCTCAGGAAGGCAGCTGGCTGATTTGGCAATTCCAAGGGATGGAGTTGCTCAATTCCAAGAGATTCCTGATTGGGCAATGCTCAGGAGGTGAACTCTGAAACCTGAGTGAAAAGTGATTTTATAAATGGTTCCTGATGAAGAAAGAGAACACAGTGCAAAAACAGTGATCAAGAGTAGCAAGTAAGAAGCAGAAACTGCATGGAAATTTCATGGAAGCAACTTTTTTTTCCAGAGGCAAAACATGAGTGATTGTCAATGTAATCAGAAGGACTTCAAGATGCAGAAGTTTCACAAAAATGTCACTGGCCACCTAAGTGAGAAAATATGTTTCTTATCTGGCTGCAACCCATGTGATAGAGGTGCAGTAGACTTCAGAGGCATCAGACAGTAGAACAGCCTATGCTGAGGATTGCCACCTTACAGGAAAAGAAATTCTGGGGTTACTAGAGAGCTGGCAGCGCTTTTTAGAAGTAACTGGTCAACCCCAGAGCTCCTGGATTTCCCATAGTACTTCTCTCCAGATGTCCATGGCTCAAAGTGGCAGAGCTGTTGGACTGGTTACTGACCCACACAAAAGAAGTACTCAGGTGGTTGGATTGAAGAAATTCTGCCTAATACTAATCCTCTGCCACTGCAGACAAGAAGAGGAGTACAGTATATTTTTTGTGCTTCATTTCACAGTAAATTGTTTCGTTCTGTTATAGTATTAACATTTCTAATCAAGGTGTTTTGTAATGGATTTGATTCAAGTCATGGGAATCCTCAGGACTCTAATAGAGTAAGGAGGTTTCAGGATAATACTTGAGTGCTCAATGTCAGTAGGAAGAAGTGTGACCTGGAGCAATGGCCTTGCATGCAGGGTGACAGGAGGACATTCTGTCATTAACCTCATTCTGAGCAAGGGCTCATAATAGAGTTAGAAAGATAATAAATCAACGTGGAAACACATATGTAAGACTATGAACCACTCTTTGAAACTAGAACTGCTCTTTTGCAGAACTTAGCTTCAAGCTAGATGGAGGATTGAGCTCCAAGGGAAAGGACAGACCAGAAGTAAGTGAAGCTAAAGAAAAGCCATCATGGAAACAGGGTTGATAGTTCAGAGCTTCTTAAAAAGACTGAACTCAAAAGCAACACAAGAATTAGAAAAACTAGGAACCGACTCAAGAGAAATATCCATAGAACACAGTCAAAGAAATTAATAGAGAAATTATTTTGTATCTTGTTTCCCCCAAGTATAATGAAGAAGTGGGCACACAGAATGAGGAGCAGCAGTAAAGTATATCTGATGGAATATTGCTGGAACAAAGCAGCCCCTCCCCCAGTGGATTTCCTAGCATATCACATAGTAATAAAAAGAAATTTATTTAGAGGATGCCTTCAAGCAGCCATCACCATCATCTTCCACACTTATAACTGCATCAAACCTCTAACAGAAACATGAAGGTACATAAAGACTTCTGCTTACAAAAGTCTTCGTTCACAGAGATCATCCACCTTCTTATACAAGAGATAATTTGGAAAAAAATATAAGGAACAGAATATATTCACAATTTTAACTCAATGAATATATGGTTATCCTTCAAGTTGAATTATCGTATAGAGATGAAAGGGAAAATAAAAACATCTCTTATGATAACCTGTGGATTGCTTCAGTGGTGCAGAATTCCGTTTTGACTCTTGAATGCACCAGGGACACTTCAGATGTTTGTGAAGAGTATAACCCAAGTTCCAAGGATCAAAAAACATCCTCACATCCTTAAATGACTTCATCTGTTCCCATAAAACATGGGTGGAACATCTGGTAGAAGTGGAAAGTACTCCAAATCTTTTTAAGAGCCAGGGTTTAAATTAGTGAGAAATAATGCTCATTTACAAAGGATCACACAATTTTCCTGGGACAAAAAGTCAGTGATGGGGGGCTGGAGCCTTGTGTCCAAAAACATGGAGAGTAAAATAGTGGAAAGTTCCTATATACAGGAGGAGGGCACAGAGCAGCTGTGACCTCTAGAGCAGCTTCATACAACTTTTTTACAATGCAGAAAATACAAGCTACTCTTCTAGACTAAGCAATAGTCAAAAGATTAATCCTGAAGAAGGGAATGAATTCTAAATTATGCCATGTCAGACTCATTCCAGCCACTTGCCATATTCCTCTGATAAGTCAAAGTTTTCTAGTTAAGTTTGTTCTTTGGAAAAAAAAAAATGTCAAGCTCAACAGACACAGAAGAAAAACTGTTGAAACCCAAAAATTAGAGAACTACAAAAGTTTATTTACTTGATTAGTATGGAGACCCTCAATTTTTGTCAAAAATTTTGTCATAAATTTACTTACTGAATACAGAACTAACAGATACATGGAGGACAGGATCTGGAGTGACTGGTAGTCCTACATGCATTCACAAGATGCCTAAATATGCATCCAAATAACACAACAATGATGGGAAGTGAAAAGTGGTTAGTTATTTAGATTCAGTTGCAGATCTAGTGAGAGTAACTTCATCCCTAACTTGGGATGACTTCTAAGAATGACACTTTGTAAAGTGGATTTTCAGTAACACTGAAGGCTTTCAGCAGACCAAATCAGATGTACTACCTGAGCAGCTGTACTCTGTCTCCTCTAAAGTCCAGAAAGCAAGTGGAAACACTCAAAAATATTTAAGCTATATCCCATCACTCTGAGTTCAACCACAGGCTAAGCCTGTAATCAAATGCTGAACCTGACTGGGCAGATGACTGTGGCTGCATGTGTCCGATAACATATGTCAGATGCACACTATAGAGATGCCTAAACATATCAGGGAGGGGGAAAAAATCTGTTTGAAAAATAAATTTCTGCTAGTTATTAAAAGAGTTAGTGAAAATCAATTTAAAAGTCAGCTATTACTGTTAATTCATAAAAGAATGATCGCTTAAGGTAAGCTGACAGCATGGAAGTCAATGAATCATAAGCAGGGGAGAAACTATCATGAAGTCACAGTACCCATCCTAAATAATTTCTTCCAGGTGTTTCCCTAATTTAAAGGTGTCCAGCAATATAGAATTCCCATTTTACTCAGGCAATATTTTATCAACTTTATCTACCAATATTTTTAAAATACTTCCTTCTTATTCTTTTTTTTTTGTATTTTGTTTTATTCCCACTATTAGCTTATTCACTTTTGACTTCAAAGAAGATAATCTTTAGCATTTTTTTCAGTTTCCCAATTTTAAGACCCAATTTTTCAGTTTCCCAGTTTTAAATTAAAAATTCCATTTGCTTTGTTCCTTTGCAAATATCAAGGAAATAATCCTTGTTTGCATTTCAAGAGCAACGTTTTTCTCATGTTAATTAGGAATTCATAACATTTAAGTTTTTATCATGACCTATGTACCACTGTCATTAAAGACACAGAAGACAAAGTGAATTAAGGCAAAGACAGACATCAAAAATATTGCACTCTTCTATAGCCTAGTCAATACTAGAAATGTATTCTTGATGTAGAGATAGAATTTACATGGATGAAAATCAGTGACAGAATTGCAATAGGTTTCCTTAGGGCTAGGATTTCAAAAAGGGGGATGTTTTTCCCTATCAATAATGTTTAAACACAAGTTCATCTTCCACTTTCTTTCCTCTCTCTCCATCATTTCGGGTTTTTTTAGGAGATCCGTTCTCCTCTGTGTGTATTATTTTCCAGGTTTTGCCTTTGTTCAGTTATTTTTCAAAAACCCGTAAGTTGTGAGCAAATGAGAAAAAAATGTTAAGCAGCATTACATTGCTACTTAAGTAAACTGCCTCGTTCATGTTCTAGCCTTCCAAATAAAAGCTTTATAGTTACTAGAGTATAATAGAAGTTTGTGAAAAGTACTCCCATCATGTTCTACAATCTATCAAATTAAAATATTATATATTTACTTTCTACTGAAAATTCATATACATGCATGAATTTATAGCAAATAAAATACAATTCATTATTTTGAGTGCAATAGGTAAGAGTGCTGTGATTATTCAAGGTTTGAATTGTCTTATATTAGAAAATTTTATAACAGAAACATAGGCTTTTTATTTGTATTCCATTATGCTAATACTATATATATAAGCACACAGTTTTTATTAGACTTCTCTTGCTAACTCCAAGAAACAGGCCCTGGAAGTTAATTTTATACTGAATACTTTTATTCTTAACAATCTGTCAACCATTCACTTAACATAATTTAATAAAGACAGCTGTCAATGTACAAGAAATAGGGAAATAACAATATCACAAAAAGAAATAGATAATGGAGATTTTTGTGAAAGGATGTTACAAATTTAAGTTAATCAGAAATGCTCAAGGCAAGCTTAAGATTCAGTGGGTATTTTTAACACAGATACCTGTAAAAACTCCAGGATATAAGACTTCTGGCATCTCCAGAAATAACAATTTTTCCCTTTCAGTCTGCCTAACACATACAAATTCCCACTAAGTAAATGGATTATTCCCCCCTTCCTTTTCAAGAGATAAAACATGAATATAGAGCCAGAAAAACAAGGAAAACATGAGGGGAAGATAGGAAAAAAATCAGAAAAAAGGATATGAAATGGAATTGCATTTGAGGAGCCGTAGACTCCTGAAATGGCATGATGCCTCCGTGACGCAAGGCTTGCCTTGCTCCCCAATGGCTGGCTCACTGAAATGGCTCAATGATTTTCTGACTCCTTTTCAAGTCTGCTGGATCCTGAGTAGTTCAGAAAACAGGCATGGATTTTCTTTCCAGTTCTGTAGTTTCAAGTGCTACTGCTCAAAGAATAATCAAGTCCATCCTGTTATTACACAAGGTTCAGCAATAAACTGGTGCAATAAAATTGTGTCTCTAACATGAAATCTGATCCCAGTGTCTTTGGGAACTTGATTTCTGGAAACTTAGGAAGTGAAAAAAGACTAATACTTTCCTTCAAGATAAATAGATAGTATTCTTGTCATCATCTCTGTTTATCGTCCTTTGACATACGAGAAAAAGATGGTAGATCACATGTTGTGTGATACTGAGCTTGTTTTCCTTGGCAGTACATGTACCATACTAAACTGGCTTCAAATAATTAAAAGGATGGTAGTTGAGAAATCAATAGTCAGTTGAAGAAACTTAGAAAAAAATGTGTTAAGGTGAACCTTACAGAAGAACAAAAGCGAAAATTAGCTTCTTTTGGAAGGGTGCAATTTTACATTGCAATGCGCCGAATTCTACGGAAGGGAAAGGGGAAAGGGGAAAGGGATGTTATGCATATGAGCTGAAAAAACACCTAATCCCAAACACCAAGTTTCTGTTATGAATGAGCCAAATGGAGGTGACTGCCATTGCAGCCTCTCAGCTGCAGCGAAGGGAGAGAGGGCAGACAAGGTGGGACTGCAGGGTGAGTCATGCCAGGGTTCATTTACAGAAAGGTCAGTGGGGAATGGAACAGGGACTAACCAACATTACTCAACTGCTCTGTGAGTTAACATTTCCCACACCCTGGCTTTTTTCTCTAATTCCAGTACGTCCTTCCACTAAGCATAATTTATTCGGAAAATCTGGACTGTTCCCTTGGAAAATGTATATGCTCAAGCTACTAGAAGCAGTGTTGTAAGCCACTGCATGTCCAAAGCTCATGACAGCATCATACAATGTCCATAAGACCATAATTTCTCCTGGGCTGATAGCATTAGCCCATGAGTACTCTGTTCAATTTTTATATAAATTAATGACCATTTAAGTTTAGATGAACTTTGCCGTAAGTTTCTGCTGTTTCTTTAAATAGTAAGGGGTGCGGGGAAGAAAAATAGTACAGAGGATAATAAAGATTATCCTATGTGTTTCATGAATAAAACATATTTCCATCCCAGTAGCTGAGTGTAGAGTGTTTTAGATTTAATTTTCCATACTACAGAAAGCAAGAGTAAAAAATAAACATATTTAACCATATGCTATTTAAATACAGTAGGGCATTCCAAGTAACCTCAGCTATATGTTTAAAACTAAAAAAAAAACCAACAAACCAACCAAACCACAGTACCAGAACTCTCTTCTTGTATGTTTAATGTGTTCAGGGGCTTTTTCTTTCTTTTTAAGACTGTGAAATTGGTATGCTCCTTTTTCTTCAAGCAAATTTTACACATCATCAAAATTAAATATTGACGTGATTCGGGTTAGTTTTCTGTGATGTTTTAATAATATTCCAATTTTCATTCAGATTTTGAAACTTGGCATTTTCTAAATAATATCCAGGAAATATTTAGATTTTTTTGAAAATTTTTTTTAGCAGCGGTGTGACATCACCATGCCACAACTGCCAGAACTGAGCCTAGCTGGGAGAACTTGCTCCTGACAGTAAAATTGGACCTGAATAATGTGCAATTCTTCAGGGAGTGTGCCCAACAGACTAACTTTCTTACTTTACATCTGGCATAAAAATATACAAACTATTGGAAAAGATCGTTCTTTCCTCTGCCACTCTTGCTTCTGTGTACCAGGACTGTTGCTATCCAGTGGGAAAACTCAACATTATTTTTATTTATCACACCTGTTTACAGAATGCTTACTTTTACTTGGAAACTTCTACCAATTTTCAAATACAGATAAAACAAGTTGTGTATAAGATTTGTATAGAATAGAGAATTTTGTGTAGTTCACTATGCATGTTCAGTGGAATCATATCTTCATGGTTTTACTCAAAGATTAGATAAAATATAGTAGCTATAAGCAGTGTTATCTAAAAATCCGTACTTTGTGGGTCAGAAAAAACATGTAAACTGTTATAGTGTTGTGTACATGTAACAGTAGAGTTCAAAGTGGAATAATACTGCCATAATTAGTTTTTGAAAAGGGAATAGGTCATGCCAAAACAAGATTCAACAGTTTCTTTCATCCAATTCATTCCAGAGATTGCAAAGCGTGCTGTCAAATAGCTTGGGCCTGATATAGCTGACCTCATTTTAGTCATTACAACTTAGCATTCATGGTCCTCTAAAGAAAGAATGCTAGAAATACACTATTGGGAACTACCCTTGTAAATTAAAATCATTCCAGGTCAATGGCCCTACATGCAGTTAGACATAATCCACCAGATGCTGAGCTCAACCAATCCCACCACGTGCTCTGCCCACCTGCCAGGCACTGCATCTTTCTAAGAATCACAGTCCTCACAGCCTCACAATAATAAAACACATCATAAAGACGTTCAGAGCACTGAATTTAATAGGGCAAAAGTATTCATGGAGACTAGCCATGTTGGTTACTGCATCATTCTCCTGACCAGGCAGTGCAGGAAAGCAGGTGCTCCACAAGGAGCAGAGAAGGGGGAATAGAGTGAGTTTTGAAGCAGGAGTGTTCGGAGGGCAGTGAAACAGGCAGATATAAAAGAGTGATTCTGGCAACGAGGCCAAATTCTCTGTAAAAACATCCTGAACAGTGACAACACTAGTTATATTTCTTTCTCACAGATATTGTAGAGAATGCATTAAAAAAACAAAAACAAACAAAAGAACAAACAAAAAAAAAAACCAAAAAATCTCAAAAACCCCCCAAAACAAACAAAAAAAACCAGGAGGAGAACCAAAATATTATATTGCTATAAACCTCAGGATCTCTTAGGTCACTTAGGATTTGGGGGCTTTACAGTGAGTGGACAGACGAAAGATATTCAGTTGTCGCAAAAGGGCACAGACACACCTACTGTAGCAAAGCCTACTGGATCACAAGGTTAACTTTGCTTCTAACAGAATTCCACATATGACAGGAGCATGTAGACTGTGTTTTAAATTTATTTTTATCACAAAGATTTTCAGGGGTAAAGCTTACCTCTTGGTTCTTAGCTGCTTTCCAAGTCAACTTGTCCAAACTTCCTGCCCCTTCACCTCCATTGCTCTTGTGCTCACTTCAACCTTGTAGAGTACTAACCATAGTAGAGTGAGGATTGTTAATCACTATTAAATTTATCAGCTTCCCTCTACATCTCTTAACTAGTTGCCCACTATTTTACAACAGGTTCAACTCCTCTCTTAAACTGGCAAATCTAGCTTGAGTTACAAACCCAGGCAGGACAAGAGGACAGTTGCTGGTAAAAGCGATCAGCTCAAGGACCTGGATCACCTGGAAACACATACCTTTGGAAGGGATCTTCATTGTATCAATACTAACAATTGCTTTTAGCTATGGCAACACTGGAGCAGATGAAGGTTTAAGACACCTCCCTCTGTAATTTCTCCAAAGCAGCAAGTTCTGCTCCGGGAGAGAGTAGAACGGCAAAGCCTCCAGCTTCAGCCACAGCATATTCCATCAAAAGGGGTGGAAAGAAAAAGATGAGAAGGCAGGGCAGTCCTGGCCCTCTTCTGCTCTCCCTGTAGCTGGTGAGTAAAAAAGAAAGAAAGGATAGAAGCATGCACATTCAGAAGTCTATGTCTTCTTACACACAGAAAGGGGAAGAGAGTAAAAAAAACCCCTTTGAATGTATTATCTCATAAGATGTTATTTTCAAATACATCCAGCTCAGGTGTCAGATTGATATAGTGCCGCTACAAAATAGTTTAGTGGCTAGACTTGTACATCCCTGCTATGTTATGATTGAGTACATTTTTTTTTCTGATCTACTTCTGCCACCCAGTGGATAGCTCATATGAAAACTCTCCCTTGTGTTTATTTCAAAAGCTGTCCCAGAAAACATGTCCTTGTCTGTGTGATTATGAGCAGGTAGCTAATACCAGGGTCTTAGTGAGCAGCTAAATACACTGGAACATAAATTTTCAGGGGATTTGGCATGTTTTTTGATATTGTGGTAGTGTCTTCTCTCCCCATTCCCAACTTGGTTCTTTTTTTTCTCCGTTTCACAGCTTTGAAGGAGAGATAAAAATATTCCTTTAGCATACACGGTATTGTGAAATAAAACTAACTTATCGAAAACATAGAAGATACTCCAGTAATAACTGTCCAATAAAAGCCCTTGGGAAAACAGGTGTTTTTTTTTCTAGCAGCAGCTCAAATATCAAATATCATGGTGTTGGAGTCAACAACAGACCTAAAAGCTGTGCCTAAGACAGCATTATCTATTATGTGCTTTGTATGATTAACTGAAACAAAGTTGTGTTATAATAAATACAATCAGTCTTGAATTGGGCATTTCCTAATATTAGAAAATTTTACTTTCCAACATGGTAAATATTCTTATTAAGAACATTTTACATTAAGATCGATATCAAATTCATCTTTCATCTAAAAGACTTCTTGAAACTTAGTAAAACTCATATAAATCAATGGAAAAATCCTAGCTGTTACTTCGTCTTCCACTACGAAGAACAGATTTAAAAAGAGAAGGCATTACAAAATACTCTGAACAAGGTCAGGCTGTAAAATCAGCTCAGCAAATCTTTATGTGTCACTAGCCATAACAGCTGTGGTATGAACAATTTAGTGTTTACAGGACTAGGACTCAGAAGCAAGGTCACAGTAAGTCTCTCTTTTGTCCACCCATTGCACATTCAGATAGAGGCCAGTCTGTGGGCTGAACTTTTCTTCATTAAGGTGGGGGAAATGGAGATGTTCAGACTACTATTAAAGTATGCATATTGCTCTCATCTTATTTTCTTCAGCCAACCATCACATCAGCCAGTTTGAATCATTTCTAACTTTTGCCTCCAAAGTGGAAGGAATTGCTCCTGCAGCATTGCTGAGATGAGCTGAAGATAGTGAAATAAATATCATTCAGTGCTGGGTGGCACTAGCATACACTCAGTGGGTCAGGGCAGACTACACTTTTCTTAGTTTCTTCCTTGACTTCTTCTTTACCCAGAAACACAAACCTTCAAAAAATATAAGATGCCCTAAAAAACCAACTTCTGAAAAATCCCCACCTGCCATGTTAAAGCAACTTTAACAGCTCTGCACTCACCAAAGCCTATCTCCTCCTGTACCTTCCTGAACAAGCAGATCCTTCCTGCTCATGTCTCCTGATGCTCATAACTCATCTCATGTCACTCACAGACAAGTGTCTCAGTTTGCCTTGCATCCCCAAGGAGAAAGTTTGGGAATAGTAGTTATTTCTATCTTCCTCCCCCCCTTGATAGTCTTACTAAGGAGAAAGGTGCTAAGATGGCCAGAACAGAGGGATGTGTTATATCAGCTAAAAGGATTAAACCCCACCTCCCTTTGTCCAGTACCTTCAAGTTTATATGGTTCATCAGGGAAAAATCTTAACACAAGCTAGATGATAGATTTAGAATATGCAGTATCATCTCAGCTATCATTTCCACGGCAACAGGTCTGGCAGCCAAAGCAGCAAATGAAATGGCCTCTTGAACTTACCCCTTTCTGAAATTATCCCTTCCTGTACCCCATGGTCTCCTTTCCCTAGATCTCACCATTATCTTCACCATGGGCTGCAGGGGAATCTCTACTCCAGTACTTGGGGCATCTCCTCACCCTTCTTCTTCAGTGACCTTGGTGCCTGAAGAGTGGCTGCTCTCACATATTTTCACTCCTCTCTTCTCTGGCTGCAGTTGCCCAGTAGATGTTTTTTCCCCCTCCCTAACTATGTTATTATCCCAGAGGTGCTACCAGTGTCACTGATGGGCTCAGCCTTGGAGCCAGCTGGCATTGCCTCTATCATAAGAGCTTCTGGCAGCTTTTCACGGAAGTGACCTCTGTAGCCTGCCAACACCAAATCCTGGACATTCAAACCCAATAAATCTGCATTTTCTTTTCCCTGCAGGTAAACAAACTCTCTTGGTTCCTGTTGAAGGAAATGGAAAACTCACTTTAGCTTTAGTTCAATGAGAACAAAATCAAGTATAACATTACACCAATAAAACTCCTTCATGTTCCATGTCAGTGCTTCAGCTGCATTTAGATTTGTGAAATAGGCCTATTTTTCTCTCCCAGTACACTTACCTCATGCCCAGGATATACAAGAATTTCCCGATGTCCTGGATAAACCATCAGCAAGTTTCTGCAGAGCGGGCAGCTGCTGGCACATTACTTCCTCATGCTATCTGCAGAAATAGAAATTTGCACTAAGAACATTTTTTCACACACTTCTAATTACATGAATTTCCAGAAAAAGTAGTCCCTACAGTTAAGGAGCTTTAGAAACATTAGGAAAATAAAGTAGAAACAGCTCCATCAAAAAATCTCACCAAAATGCTACTTAAATTTTCTGTAATTATCTGGTTAACAATGTTTGGCTGCACTGCCTTCTTTTAGTATCCAGCCAAGGCTAAAATTATGTTTATAGTCAAATATTCAAGTGTGGTTGTTTTTAAATATGGCTTTTACAAAAATAAAAAAATTACAAGAAAATGTCTGTGATCTTATCATATTGGTTTAATGTCCTTGTAAAGTTAAATTCAGATTCAGTGAGCCAGAAATATTCCCTAGAAACATGTTTCTACATCTAAAGACAGGGACAGTTTTAGTCTCTCTATTTCTGTGACAGAAAAAAGAAGATAATTCAAATACCATGAGTAACCAGAATCAGTTTTCTGAAAGTCATCAGGAAATGCTCATGGTCAGAAAGGCGTCATTCTATGGAAATCCTGCAACAACAAAAATTCAGTATTCACTCAGCAAGAAGAGAGCTGTCTTTTGAGTCATTGGTATCACCACTTGCACACCAAGGCTTTCCCTACCATAGGACTTTCAAATTTGTTTCTCAGTTTGGAAATAATAATTGACAATTGCTGCAGTAGCAGGGAGAGTTGCTGCAAAACAAATTAAGGTTGTTTCATTATGCTTTGTCAGCACCTGATCCTTACACATCCCCACTATAGACTATTCAGCCCTTGTTTTCTGTCCATACCTTCTGCCAGCCTTTACATAGTCTGGCACATAGGGAAAACTGGCACAAGCTGCAGCTGCTGCAGACCTCTGACAGGGTGTGGATGGCATTTGCTGCCTGATCAGCTTCTGCTGCAAGGAAGAAGAGAGGCTGAGTTCTGTTTGTCTTGCTCAAAACAGAGTGCTAACCTCAGCCATACTTTTGGTGTTTAGGTTTTCGTATTTTAGAGTTTATTAGTTTGCACTTCACAAAGCTTGTGGGACATTGACTAGTTACTCTGAGATGACTCACATTTGGTTGAAATTAGACAATGGAACATGGAAAGACCACAGTAAGAGCAATGCACAACCTTCATGTAGGAGACAAGTCATAAAATCAACCTTCTCTGCTTTTGCTGTGGGCTGTCCTCTGTGTCAAGACTTTCAGATACTCCCCAAAGGGAAAAAGTCATTTGTACTACCAGCTGCTTTCAGTAATAATGATTTTATGGCTCTGTTCAAGCTGAAGATAATGACATTATGCTACATGTATTTCAACTTTAGACGCTGATAATACACTTAAACTGCAGGAGACACAAGTAGATACTGCAGGGAGAATTTACAACAGGCAAAGAGCCGTCCCCTTTTGAGAGAGAAACGTATTCATAATACAGAAAATATTACAACACTTAAAAAACTGTCAACCAAATTAACACTTCTATATTACTGATCTCATCTAATTTTCCAAGCAATTATGTAACTTTAAGAAATTTCCATATCTTCATACAGACCAAGTTTCTTAGCCCAAGTTTCTGTGGATTTAAAGGGGTTACACAAAGGAAGCCTCTAACATTATTTATAAAAGAAGTTCATTTTCCTCCCTCATGCATTTATAATTACCATTTACAGATTAAAAATTCAGATAAAAGTTTGATGAAAAAGCGGCATAGCTCCTTTTCAAGGTACTGATTTTCTCCTTAAAATTTAATGTTAGTTTGCTTGGTAGTGACATATGCCAGACTTCTTAAAGCACACAGAATAGAAAGCAAATGCTATTCTATCCAATATGTACCCTTTTCAGACCTTTCTCACTTTAAACAACTACTACTCCTGAAGAAGAAAAGTGTGGTCTTTATTAAGGAAACTAAAAGAAAATTCAATTAGAGACCCATGAAAATAAAAATCCACTAAAACTGTAAAATTGTTCCACAACTCTGACAATTCCATATTCTAGTGGATCACCTATAACTCTGCTAACAATAGATAAAAGCATTGTGTCATCTTAAATGAATTTATTATGGTTTAATATTTTTAAATGACCATGCTGAAGCACAGCACTTTCTGTTCACCTTCTAGTTACACCTTGAGGCAGAAGATATTGTAGTTTTACTCTGTTGCTCAGCACAGTCCTGGAGGTGCAAGGAGAAGATGCTGCCATTACTAACCCTAGTAATGATTCCCACAGCAGCCTATATCCTGAGTAACACCTGGGGCTGAGAAATCAGAATTTCCAGTTCAGCCTACAGCATTTGGCAAATGTAACAGCTGAGCTTCAGAAATTTTCACATCACACGTGTACGACATGTAACAGCACAGCACAGATGAAATCAGGTACCAGAGCAGAGCGTACTATGACAGCAATGATTAAAACCTCTCAGCTTCCTCCATGTACTTTTAGGTCTGGCTGCTAGATGACAGCTTGCTCAGAGTGACACCAGAATGCTTCAGTTTGAGAAATTTTTCCCCCCACAGAGAATCATAAGTGTATGTTGACGTCTCAATGAGTGATTAAAATCCCAAATCCCACAGCAGCCATCCTCAACAGGCCACGGCCCGTGCTTCCTCTCTGCTGAGAGGAGCCAAGCGAGTCACACAAGGCCAAATTTCTGGAGCCCAGGTGGTTTTCCACAGACAGAAGGGAGAGGTGTGGGAAGATATTTGTAGATTTTTGTGGGATCACAGTGTGCTGTCAATCAAAAAAATTGTGCTGACCACCTGCACCCTGGCTTTGCTGCTCTGCTTCTCACCCTGCTCACTTCAAAGCTGGCTTGGTAAGAGAAGTGTGGTACCTTGTTTTGATATTGAAACTGAAGCTTATGGCTACTATATTTATAACTCTGTCAGACTGTCATTTTTGCCCTTGATACATGTATTAAAAGGAAAATGGGCTATGAAATGAAATCAGCAGCACTTCCACGTGGACATGGACAGCTGATTGTGTTTAAAGGTTATCTGGTGGCCTGAGGCTCCATGCCTTTGCTGGCTGCTGCTGACACCCTGGCTTGATGGGTTTCCAGCCACACCAAGTTCAGCACTCTCTCCGTGCTGGCAATGAAGAGGCATTATTTATTTTCCGAGTTCTGATTTCCATCCAAAGGCAGATTTGCTGGCAAATGAGTTTCAGTGACTCTGCAAGCTGGGGAGGAACAAGCACTGGAGAGTTGGCAGGCCTTTCCTTCCCCGGCATCTGGGAAGAAGATTTCGAAGACAAAGCCTGTGCAGACAAGGAGGAGGCAGAGAGAGGTGGAGAGAGACAGCTCCTGTCTGTGCCAAGCGCAGGCAACCAGCTGGGATTGCAGCAAGCAATTCTTGGGAACAGCACTTGGTCCTGGCTTTGGTTTTGTTTTCGCTGTGTGAGGAACTACAAAGCTGCTTCTTCTCAGAGTACATTAGAAAGGCTGTAAAGTCTCGTAGCAGAGCTGCCCCTTGGCAGGCACTGCAAGCACACTCACAAAAATGTTTTGGGGCTCTGGCAATTTCCACATCGAGCAGGGCACCCATGCACCCCTCAGGAGTTGACCTACACAGCACCAGGCTGGCTCACAGGCACAGCAGCTTGGACCCATTCCCAAACCCCAATCCCCTTCTAAGCCCCTCCATAGGCAGCACTCACTATAAGCATCAGTCTCTTCATTTTGACAAAAAGAATCACAGTTTCCAAATGTTCTTGCTTCATCTACCGAGTGAGTGGAGACTAAAACTTGCTCTTTCTGTTTATAAATTCATTTCAGCTGTGCAGTCAATAAAAAAAAAGCTGCATGTTCTTAGACAATACAGAGAATTAAGGAGAACTGGAAAGCTAATATTAAATAATCACCAGCAAAAGCAATCATGAGAGGAAGCCTGCACTGCCGGGAAGAGAGCACGGCCTGGCTGTATCGGGAAGTTCCCGGCAGCCATCCAAGCAGGCTTTATCTGCATTACAGTGAATTTCAAGTTGCTTTAAGACTATCTCAGAAACACATAAAATAATTGTTTTTAACTACACACACCATGACACTAATTAGTAAACAAATACACGAGTAAAACAGCCCCACAAAGCAAAGCCCTAGCCCTATTCTGCTCCTGGACACAGCTCGTGAGTACATAAGCGCTGCAGCCACCGTCTCCATCAGCCTGGTGAAGCCAATGTTTCCACACCAGCTCAGACACTGCTTAAACTCATCCCTGCATTTTATCCAGCAGGTTCTCCCCTCAAACAAGATTTCAGGTCCTGTGGAGAAGCTGCAGAGTCATCTAATCAAATACTGACTAGGAGGCAATTACATCTCTATTGATTTCAACAATAAAACTATTTTCTTTTTCAATTGAAAGTTTTAGGTCAAATGCTTGCTGTCTGCAGCTATATGAGGAACCAGACTCTGAATTAAAAGTACAGCACCAAATTTTCTTCTAACTGTTTTCTTTCCCTCGTAATTTCTTCCATTTAGGAACCACCAAAAAAAAGTCAAAATTAATACAGTAAACTCACAAACAGCAAGCTTAGTTATTAACCACAACACTGCATTTGCAGACAGAAAGGGTGCTACCAGTACACATAATTGTGTGACCTGTCGATGTTAAGAACATACAACCATGAAAACTTCCCTCCTTTTTGAGCCCTACAGTCACCACTAGAGGGGAGCTGGTTAAATAATACTTAATTCGATTTGCCAGAAAAAAACTGACTAGTTGTATAGAGCTTCTAAGAGGGGTAACTGTTATAAAAAAGAAGAAAAACAAGTTTTCCACAACTAAAAGCTCAATTATTCTAGCTGTAAAATTCAGGAATCTTTTTGCCTATTGGGGGCTCAGGGGGAGGTAGAGAATGTGCCTGAAGATTGTTAAAAATTCTCAGTAAAAATGACTACTTTTGGCACTCTTGAAAAACAAAACAAACAAATAAACAGAAAAGAAAAACAAAAACCCCAAACAAACAAAAAACCAAATCCAAACCAAACAAAAACAACAACAACAAAATGAAAAAGGCCCACCGAAATAAAAATAAAAGGATACTGACTGTAATGCAAAGAAGATATTCCTTAAGAGATTACACAAACATGCAAAAGGGTGCCCTAGTAAAAAAAGGTGTTAAAACTCTCAGAAAAATAACCCAGTTGTGAGTCCCATCAGGGAGCCAGATAGCATCACACACCATCGGGTACCAGGAGGAAGAAAAGAATGACGCACATGCCTGATCCACCAACCAAAAGAGGACTTGTCAGCTGATGGTTTCATGGCAAAATATATTAATTTCTTCAACTGTTGCTCTCACTTTAGGGGATAGAATGAACCCTCTAAAAATCAAGAAATAATTTTGCATTATTTTCTTTCCTGCTCAGTGCTATTTTGTGCCAAGGACCATCAAAATCTTTCCTTCCATTCTTTACAGTCCTAAGCATGAGTGTTTGATCTGGTGTGGTATAGAAGAGACCCAGAGATTGTCTTTCTGTCAGGACATGAATGACAACATGGTCTTTGCTGCCAGAACTGCTGACTTGCTGTAAATTCCACCTGGGCCACAGACTGCCTTTCACAACCTCAAAGGCTGCAATGGTGGAATACTCAGATGGTAAGCCACACTGTAAGAAAAATACATGTAAGGGCTGTTAGAATATGCCTGATGAAAAATACAGAAAAGATCCGTTCAATAAATCACATTTCTGAGGTCTCTCACATAGCTATTTTCATGGTCCTCTAATGTAGCAGAGATATCCACATCAAGAGCTGTTGAGGAACACATTTTAAAATGAGTAAAGGATTTAGTTTCATGAGGCTTCCTGAGACGAATTACCCATGTGTCTGGGAAGTTCAAAGAAGAAAAGGCCACTATTTACATTTTTATTCTTCGACAAACCTCTGCTGAAGACACCAGGGCCACCCCTCCCTGTGGGTCTGTGCAACACGCAGCACTGCTCTGACGGCTGCACAGCAGAGCAGGATGAGAGCACCAGGAGCAGGTTTCCCACTTACCTGATCCTTTGAGGTGGACTGCCTTCCAGCACATCCAGAGTGATCTCAAGGTGCTTTTATGTGTATCAATTGCAATTAACAAAATATTCTATTTGTTTAGGAGTGTCTTGTCTCCTAAAAAAATAACCAAAAACCAAACCAAAATAAAACCCAAAAAAAACCAAACCAACAAACCAAACAAACAAAAAAACCAAAAAAACACCACCAACACAGACAGCCTGATTTATAACTTACATAGAGCTTTTCCTGTGCTTCGTGGTAGGATTTTTGTAGTGGGCTACATTTCATGAGCTGAATTTTTCAGCTGTGCCTATCTCACTTGCCCCAGACAATCTGAATCTCTGAAGAAGTTTGAACATCCCAGTCTGGAAATACTTTCATTACTTTCATTCATTTGGGGTAGATCCTTAAAAACTTGCCCTTGGCGGAGTTTTCAGCCCATCTGTTTGACTTTGGTGATGGAATTGTTATTTAGAGGTAGATACGTATCAAGAAACACTGACCTTGTGAGTGCTGCCAATAAAAAATAGAACTGTTTTGGTTATTTCCTGGACTATATTTTAAAATTGTCAGGTTTTGCAGCTCAAAGGAATGAAGATGCTCCTCTTCTTTCCAAGAAAGTCTGAAGACCAAGGGCATGCACAGCTCTGGCACTGGTGATTCCCAAGGGGTCATTGGCTGCCTCAGAGGAAGTCAAACAAAGACAAAATTAGGGACCTACTTCCTCATTGCCTACTAAAACTGGAGGTTTAGGATGATTTGGACTGGAGAACACACAGTCCCCAACTCCCCACATCTTCTCAATCTGCACCTAAATTGATCACTTGATTTCTCCCTTAAGAAAGCTCAATATCATTTTTATTAATTTCCTTCTTTTGGCTACCTGGTGCATTCTACAGTAAATGCACTTTCAAACCAATAGAGAAGTCGGAAGCTATGAGACATTTCCTTCCCCAGCTCTAACAATGACTTCTTGCCCTGGGAAAAAAATATCTGCTCTTCCGAGTTGCTTATACCGTAGGTAAATAGACATTAAAAGGGAGTGTTTTGTCAGGAAATGTGTTTCTTATCCAGCTGCATGAAACACAATTGCATCCTCTTAATTTATGTGTGTGTTTCAGTTGTGTAAACTTAGCTGCAGTGTCTCTTTGCTGGTGTCCTGCAGACCATGGACTGACAGCACCGCATTGGCTGTGGAAATCTTGCAGTCATGCATAGAGCTCAATACCAGCATTTCCATGCTGATATACAACACTTTATACCAACTAAAGGAGATTGACAATTTCAGAATACATTGAAAGACCCACTCATAGATTTAGAAACAAATTTGGTGGGCTACTTTATAAAATAGCATAATCTTTGCATGCTTTCAGTTCATTTTCATGAGAAAGTAAACCATTTTGAGCTTAATGTTAAATTATATCCTGAATGAAAGTGCAGTTCAGGAGGTCTTCTAATTCTGTGGACAGACAAAGGAAATAAACACATATAAATACATAATACACATAAATACATGTGCATCTTGAAAAAAAAAAAAACCAAACAAAAACAGAAAAAAAGGAGGGTTATGTTAAAACAAAAGAGGCAATTTTTAATTCCATTACACCTAAGGTCATTTCTCTCAAGAAAAAAGAAGAAAACAAAACCACAAATGTTTTGTATTTTAGTATTATTAACAGATTTTTTGGACTCTCAATTTTACAATACCATGGATAAAACTATGAAGAAAAAATATTGTTACTTCTCCTTTTTTCTTCATCATAGTATGTTTATGTAGCAATAAAAGTATTTTCAATTAATTCCAAATGAGAATTTTCAGATATGAGGAGAAAAGAATGAGAGACCATTTTTATGTTTGCACACTTGCAGCATTGATTAAATATGTGCACATATGGGCACAGTGAAGTATTGAAGAGTATCACCAGTAGAACCAAAACAGTCTGAAACTGCACTGTATGAATTGTATGATACATTATATATGTATCTATGAATCAGGCATTTACTGTTAATTCTGATCACTGTTAGTGATGTTCCCGTACAACCAATCTGTTAAGTATTAGCCTTGAAGTGATTTTGATACAAAACCACCCTATATCTTAACATTAAAAAAAAAAATGTTGATAACCTTATAAGTGCTCTTATTTATTGTGCTCTGAATCTCTGTCTAAACATACTCTACCTGTACACAACAAAAAATTTATAAGTGCCATGCACGTAAATATATAAAATCATGGTCTAGAAATATACACTGCAATTCTTTTGAAAATTAGATTGAAGAATCATATACAATTAGTAAGCAGCAAGTAGCATCTTCCATAGCTAGAATATTAATATAGCACCTCCTCACATTTGTTGGAAAAATAATATAATTTCAACCAACATGTATTAAAAACATTCAAGAAGTAGTATAATTTAACCCTCTTTTGCTGAGAAGTGAAGTTAGATGTTGAATGTAACACTTAGAGTGTACCATGAAAGTCTGCTCTAAGAATTCAACTTTCTGCTCTTCTACAGATTTTCACTGATTGGTGTAGCTGATTGGTGTAGCTGCCTTATTTTTTTCACATGGTTTTGATGATTTTTCTCTTTCCTGTTTCCTGAATTTAATTATCCAGACACAGATAATTTTTTTCTACATAAGAAGGTATGATATTAAACAGATTTATTTCTTCTCATTCTCACCATAAGAACCAGCCAGGAGGAGTTCTGCTCTTTTCAAAAGGTTAAGATTAAAATTACTCATGTCAAAACAAATCTCAATTTGCTCAGTGGCAACCTGTGAAGCAAAATTCTGCTTCCTCTAGGACTGACTGCAGGGAGGTAGGGAGAAGACCTCTGGTGAGAATATGTAAAAGATGACAAATTTCCTACTGATCAAACCATTCCTGTTCATTCCAGTTCTGATCCCTGTAAATGAGCACCTGCAGCTGCCTGTCTGTGTTTGCAGTGGTAAGATGTATTTGGAGCACAGAGCTTTAAATACTGATAATTCAAATAAATAACAACAGATAGAAATCACTTCCTAAAATAAAGATCAAAGGACTTCTCAAATGCCATATTTCAAAGCCTTGCTTAAAAGGTTTTATTAGTACACCCAGTTACTTTTATATCAGTCTAAATTTAATACATGGAAATGTTTATTATATCATTTCATAATTATTAAAAAGCCATTTTTGCTAAAGTATGTATATATTTACCTTAAAAACTGCATGCACATTTTGTACGTGATATCTTGGGGAAAAAATTGCTTTTAATATTCCTGTAATACGACATAAAAAAAGTTCTTATATGAACTGGGGTTTAAGCAGTTGTTCCTTTTTGTTGAATAACATTTCTTATGCTGAAAAAAATCACATGTTGTTCTGAAGAAAAGGGAGAGAAATCAAATGCAAAAATTCCTCTGACACAGCTAACCAAATGTTGTGTGTTAGTGGCAGCCACAAAGAACAGCTATCTGGGTACACTGTGATGGGTAAAACTTTTGCCAAACAGGAAAGCAACATTACAAATACAAACAAGAAAAAATCAGATCTTTGACACTTGGAGAAATAAGGTAAAACTTGAATCAGGAGAGTAGCAGCATGATTGTCAACTAGAATAAAATAAATCTAGCATAGTAGCTATTAACTAGCTTCCAAACTAAGACTGGAGATGAAATCTGTTCTGTGAAGTCCTTCCAATTATAATACTCAGACAGCAACTGCAAATTGCATGTACATTTGAAAAAAAAAAAAACCAAACATGGCTATCCACATACAAATAGCTACCACCAAGTTTCAAGCTCTTCAGGGTTTGATTATCATGTGGTTCATTTTTATTGTCTGATATGAATCACGCCTAGTTCCTTGGACTGAAAACAAACAAATTAATGTTTCTTGTTCTTGTTTCCACTTCCTCTGTTTCATACTAAAATGTCAGAACAAAATCAGAGGTGAAAATATCCGTAGCCAAACCCAACTACCCACCCTTGCAGGAGTGGGTGAGCTGGATCTATCCTCTGCAATATAAAGATGGAAACCTAATGAGTTCCAAAGGAAGTATTCTGCCCATCATGTATCAAGCACATGGTCATCAATAGTGTCCCTTACACAGGAAATTTCCCACAGGGAATATTTCTTCCAGCCTTCTTAGTTACCAATTCTGACCATGCAAGTCTGCTAGTTCTTTTGGGTTTTTTTACAAATCCCTTTCCCTTCTAAGCTGTCCTTTCTCCACTTTCACAAGAATATTTTGCCCTTCAGCCCCAGGGACTGCTTCATTCTCCTGGTTTGATAAAGGGATTCTTTCAGGCTATCATCTTGAACATTACTCAAACTAGAAAATATTTTGCTAGTAAATGTTTCTAGATAAAGTACTGATAATAGTCCTCTGCCAAGGACTACAGCAAGTACAGAGTTGCTAATGAATTAATAACAAGGTCAACATGACTTCATTGCTATAAACCACAGAAGTTATGTGCAATGACTAAGCACAAAATCCGCTCACAGGCATAGATGGCTGCAGGTATCTCATATTCGTAGATCAAAATGTTACAGGAGTACAGAAAGGAGTAAGTCTTTCCTATTTCCAGGTATCTATTCACAGAGCCCCACTTGTATATTGCTCTGATTAGGGTAGAAGGAGTAAAGCCCTCTGTAGCCTGAATGTGCAACAATCTCTGGTCCCCACCTTTACAAGTAGCAGATGGGTCTCTGCTTTACCAGGCAGATCTTTGATATTTTTCAGTTTAAAATCAAAACCATCCAATTTTAGCTTCAAAAATCAAACCCGTGTAATGCTCAGTTGAGGCAGAACACAGGGCCTCAATTACATCTGAAGGAAAAGGGTCCCGCGGCCCCGTGCTTGCTGCGGATATGCTGCTGCTTGTCCAGCGGAGGGCAGCAAAATATTTACTAAAGATTCGTCTTTTAATGTCCTCATCGCTGGGTTGTCTCAACAAATGACTCAATAAAAACCTTGGAAGGGTTCCGTGCTGCTTCATTTGGTTTACAAGACGTTACTTATTTGTTTATTTTAGTCAGAAAGAAGTTTTTAAAATCTTTGAGACTATTTTCACATCAGAGATCGTGCCTTAAAACAAACAATGCATGCTGTATAAAGAACTCTGTGGTGCTCCCATTCTTCCCAGAGCTAATGACATCTGTATCAAGAGGAGGAGGGTACTGTGCTCTGCCTCGAAGCCCATCAGTCCGCTCTCTGAAATGCTTGTGTAAATTTACCAGAGGTTTAAATGCAACTGCAAATCTCCATCACAGCTGTATCGGCATACTGATCTTCTTGCATCATTCATTTGCTCCAAGCACATGTTATCTCAGTTTTAGCTTAACAGAAAGGGGAGTCAGCAGCACTAATGGAATAGTTTGAAGGCTGTTCTAAGCTGGAAGCCAAATTAAAAAAGGAAAATATGTTAATGAATTTGTTAATGGATGGAATGCAATTCTCTTCAGTATAATCTGAATATCAGACACATCTAGTTTACGTTGATATTTCATGGAAAGCTACTGATAACCTTCCTTGTAGGGACAGACTGACTGCAGAAAGACTGCTGAGAATAAAATACATCTTGTCTAAAAGTCTTTCATCTAAATCACGAGAGCTGTATAAGATCTTTAACTGAAGAGTGCACATGTGTTTTATAGCTTGCAAAAAAAACTATTCTCTTCATTATATGGTTGGGGCATCCTCCTGGAAATGAGCTCTGCTACTGATTTTTATGATGACAACAAGGCAGAAGGCAGAAAAAAGAGTCACCACAAAATGGTTTGGAGTCAGCAAGGGTACAGAGGCTGCATTTGCCTCCAGCATCTGCTTACACTTTACTCTGAGCTGACAATACCTGTGCCACAGAGCAGCTCCAGCACTGGAGTTCACCCTGGCAGGAGAGGGGAACAGATGCCCACGTCCCCAGGGTGACAACTGTTGTGTTTCTGGTGCTGGTTTTAAGCAGTCAGCTCACAAGATCAGGCTGAAATATTGAGGAGCACACACTGGGAACAATGCACACCTTATGGACAGAAAATTGAACCATGCAGGGGATTTTTCCTGGCAAATACTGGCAAAATTCAGTGTTTTAAATTGTAAATTAAGCAAAGTGCTATCAGCTGCATGAAGGTATATATCAGTGAGCACCTAGATATCATAGTGAGTGCACTGGAAAACCCTTTCTACACCATAAAGCAGGCTGTAAGGAAAACACAGTGAAATTACTCCTGATTATATCCCTGGGAATTCAGGACAGAGTAGCCTATGCAAAAGTAAAAATTCTCAGAAACAGGAAGAGTTTTGCTGTGTTTCTCACTAAGATATTGGCAGCTGATTGTACTGTAAATACTCAACTGCAGACAGTGAAAGTGAAGAAAATAATCATGCAACAGAACTGCTGAACAGCTAAGAGCCAGGACTGCAGCTGGGGGATGCAGCAAGATACCAGGGCTCTCCTGCAGGACTATCATACAACCAGCAACAGCATATTTGCAGCTGATGCTTTAGATAAGGTAAAATTTTTGGTAGCTGAGTGAAAATGCAAAAGAGACAGGAGATCTCTTAGTGAGAGGTGGGATTTCAATCAGGAAAGGGGAATGCACTAACAGGACACACACACAGGATTTTATGGAGTGTTATTCCTAAATTTAAAAACTCCTCAAGTAGAATGAAGATCCTACTTCCTCTTGGAGCTGAATGAATTATCCATAAGAAATACCCAAGTAAAACATCAGGATATATATATATGTCTTGAGTAGCTACAATGCACAAAGTATCTGTATGTACACCTAAATTATACTTCATGCTCGCACCTGACTGTGGCAAATTATTTTTACTGGCGCATGCTGTAGTAAACGTAATTACAGAACACACAATGCTCATATAGTGTGTGTTGGCATCGGAGTGGAAATCTTGCAAAAGAAAAGTGCTCTGCTCTACAGAATGCAGAGATTGACTGAATAACTGTCCGAGTGCCATGTTTGTAAGGTCACCAGGACTTGCTGAAGAGCCCGGGCAGGTTTCATCCAGTACAGTTTTTTCTCAACTGGAAAATATCAATATTTTTTCTAAAGCATATGGAGCTGTCTTAAGTGGTTATTTACAGTAGTATTAATTGCTATGGGGCCTGATCAGATGGAAAAGTTAAAAAGAACAAAGCCGGAAAAGTGAAACAATAGCAAAGAGAAGGAGTGGCCCAGTGCACACAATAACCAGGTTCACAGCTGCTAAAAAACATCTCACCCACCCAGCTCTCTGGGACTGAACTGTCCTGCCAAGGTTGTCAGAGACACACATGCAAACACTGGAGCTAGTCCTTCCTTTCCAGATTCTGCTGGCTTCCCATCAGGCCTGGGGTGTCACTCTGTCCTGCTCACCGTGTATTCCCGGCTGCTTTTGCTGTGAGCTTTCACTTAGCTTCCTCCGGTCTCTGCCTTCTTAACTCTGGCCCTTTTACGGCACTAAGACCCAGCAAAGGGCCAGGAGCTTCCTTTCAGCCTTGACAAAACATACAACATTTATACCAATGGGATGAGAATCAACAGCTGGAAGCCTGGCACTGCCTACTGAGCTGTCCCTTGTCTCAACTATCGCCTGGCCTGGTTCCCCATGATCCTCCCTGCCTTAAACTGCCAAATTACCTCTATCTTATGCAAAAATATGAGCAAAAGAGATAATGTCTTTTACTCTTCTACCAGGCCCTTGCCTCCACGTCCTGACTTGTTTTCCTTTTCTGTCTCCCATTTTCAGTGTTTGACAGCAGGCAGCTCACTTGGAGCAACAGCTCAGACCTGGAATACAGCAAACTGACTGTGATCTAAAGTTCATCTGGGAGCACAGAGTTCTCATCAGCCCAGAACGCATGAAGCAAAGTCTATGTACATTAGCATCTATATACGATAGCCCTGACATCACAGACTTACCTGTGTTTCTACGTGGATTTTCCAGGCACAAACATAGAATATCTGCTGAGAGTCTTCCTAACTATCCCTGTAACTAGGGTTGTAGAAAACAAAATAGAGCTTATTTTCAGACGTAGTACAAGGGTGGTTTATACTCTTCCTGCAGTGAGAGATTAAGCCCACTGGAAAAAAATACACTAGGTACAACCATATCTTAAAAACAGCTCATGGAGTGCCCAGAAACAAGCAGTCAATAGGCAGAAGTAAGACACTTCTTGAATTTGATGGATGCTTAGGCAATGTAGCATGATTCTGTTCAGAAAAATAGAGTTTTCCTGTCTGGCAAGGGGGGTCCAGCAGGGCCAAGGACAGCGAGAAGGCAGCCGGGGCTCCTGCCCTATTTTCAGCAGCACCTTACTGCCCTGGGCTCTGCTTCCTGAGTTCCACACAGCAGTGGCAGAGCTGCAGCTGGGAACAGAAAAGGATCTTGCCAAGCAAGGGAAGCATGGCTGGGAGGGAAACACCTCGCAGCTGGGACAACCAACCAACCTGGGCACGCCCAGGGAAGCAAGGAGCCGGAGGGGCTGAAATGGTGGCAGCGGAGCAGCGGGACACCATGCCAGCTCCGCAGGGCCTCAGGCGCTAAATGCGGGCCCGGGTCTGCAGGAGGGAGAGAGAGAGAGATGCCTCTCACAGCTTTTGTACGACTCCGAGTGCGAGCTGAAGAATGGCTCCTTTGTCTCGGCCCCTTTTGGGTCTAAAAGCCGTGAGTCATGCGGCCAGATGGCCAGGGCAGCCTCCAGGAGCGCGGGGGGAGGAAAAGAAGGGAATTTTCCTTCCTGCAGTTTGCACTGATCCCTGAGGCTTAGACAACACAACTGCAGGGAGCGCACCCAGCCTGAGGGGGTGACCGAGGGTCTCGGGCAGCTCGAAGGCATTCCCAGGGAAAGGGGAAAGCTGGGGATGCACCTTTAGACCTTCTTGCAGAGATGTGTGTGAGTGCAAAGCGCAGCTGCTGAGCGGGGTCTCCATGGCGTGCCATGGCCCAGGCACGGCAGGAGCAAACCGAGGCTTAAAAGAAAGCCATCACTCGGGGAGCTGCCCAAGATAGAAACTGCACGGTGGGGGCCAGAGGCTGCGAGGCAGCGTAACTAAGATAATGGATGAAAAACAAGTGCTGAGCAACAGAGAGGTATTTTTGTCTTAACCCTGCCAAATGGATTATTTATACCCTAATCTTCTGCTGTTGGTATGACTGAGCTTTTTAAAAGAAAGTTGCAGCCAGCTTCTTCTGGCTATTTAATGAGGCAGATAAGCTCATGTCTTAAATCAGTTCCACCAACCTCTGGCTGCCATCCCATGCATGTGGATTTCAGGATAACTCTTGAGGAAGGCAAAAAGTGACAGTTTACAAAGAGAGATTCTGGGAACGACGGGGCATAAGGACTGTCCAGACTATAAACAGGCCTTTAGCAGCAAAACTACATCAAGTGCTGAAAGTGTGTTGCTTCAAGGAAAACATCCATGGCATGGAATGCTGGTTAGGGGGAACTGGATCCTGGAAAGGAGTGAGCACGGCCCAAGCAGTCTTTGCTGCCCAGAGGGTGTCAGTGAAAGCTGAAAGGCAAGCAAGGCAAATCAAGAGCTGAACAGGGTTCTGCAGTTCATGGGAGCTGGGTGCCCTGGCATTAGCACACAGAACACCAGGAGAACAGAAAAAAAGACAAATACTTAAGGGCAAAAGAAGACAAATGCCCTGAAATCTTCAAGGCAAAGTCATTTCTGTACCGAACAGCATCTAACCAGCAGCACCCACTGAGCTGACACCTACCTGGAGCCTATGCCTGCCTTCAGAGGCCTCCTTTTCAAAGCCCTAGAGCCCCTCTTCTGCATTACTAAAATCCATGTGTCATGCCCTGAGTGACTGAAACCACCTACATGGGATGAGCATCAGCTTCTGCCTTTTGCTCGTTAGTTCTGTTCATGTCATCATGGAAGAATGGTCACCCTCAATTATCTGTAAGAGATTATGCAGCTCACCACAGCTGCTAAAAAACTGAGCTAAATCTTTCCAGTCACACTTTGGATATTTACACAACAGAATGGATGTATAGTCATTTATTACAGAATCCTAATAATGAGCTCCCACCACCTCTCACATCTACTGTCGAGAACCTCCATTGCTTTAGTATTAGTATTTAGTATTTAGTAATCCTCCATCTTTAGTGTTAGAACAGTTCATTTTCCCTTCAAATTTAACAGAAGTCTCTTTACTGCTATTTAAGAACCCTGCTTCCTGTGCTTTTTCCCCTGGAATATCATTTATTCCCTTCTTCCTTGGAGTATCGTTTAAAATATTTTAACAAACAGCGTTATCATGCCTCTCCTCAGTCTTCTTTTCTCTAGACTAAACATCCCCACTGCCTTCAACTCATAGGACATGATTTTTTAAACCTCTATCATTCTATTTTTTGTTTCTGAGCTCTGTCCAGCAGGTCCATATCTTTCTTGAGAGTGCAGTGTCCACAGAATCACATCTAAAATTTCACCAACATGTTAAATACTGAAATCATCTCTTCAGTCATCTCATTATACAGTACCTCTGACATTGCATCTCATTGCTAGACTTGTAGTTTTTATCTTCTGGGGTTTTTTTCCTCCTTCAGGCTTTCACCATGGAAAATAGAACTTGAGATGTTACCAAGACAGTTGGGAAGGATGTTAGAGACTCCCAAGGCAGGAATCTGATGTCTCTGTTTAGGAGACAAGTCCAGATATGAGGGTAGACTTGAGAGAAGAGGTGCTACCTCTCACAGGTTTATACAGACTTGATAGTGAATTTGAGCTGATTCGTAGTGATGCACACAATGCCCTAGTACAACTATTTCAATAAAAATGAGAGCATTTCTGTTGCTGTTATGGAACTTTTCAGGTTGCTGATTGGGTTTTTTTTAACTAGAATTACTTCTTGACCACCAAATTACTTCTTGATACATTATTAAAATCTGTACTAATAGAAAAACTAAGGAGTAAGCACTACAAATAAAATTACTTATACATATGAGAGCATATGCTGAAACAGATACACTGGTGGAAACTGGTAATAGTTTCCTAACTTTGTGAGGAGAAACTTCAGAGTATTAAATAACTGTCACCATAACCATCACAGAGAGGAAAATAATGTAACATGTGATTTAGGGCTGATGTTTAAATACTTGCTGTGCCTAATTATATAGTGGACTCTGTGGCAGAATCTTCACTGACTGATATTTTAGTCACCTTTCTGAGCACTGAGATCTGTAAAACTTTGTCCACAGCTTGCAGTTCCTCTGGGTTTTTTTTCCCTCTTTGGCATGAAATTTAGCATCTAATTGCACTTTTTACATTTGGCTTATGATTGTCTACCAAACTATTTCTCAGGGCAGAATCTGACTCATGAGATCTGGCATCATCATCCCCCCAGGACTGCATGTTTGTCTCAACCAGCCCAGCTCTATAATAAAAGCAACGTTTGGAAAATTACCTACATTTCAAATCCTAAAGTATCTTCATTTATCCTTATCAAAAAGGCAGGTTTCTTGAACCTCTTTCACCAGTTAGTCAAACTTCTGGCAGCTTTGCACCAAAGCCATTAAGCTTCTGTATTTTCTCATTCACCATGTGTCTCTTTTCTTCTTGATTCCTTTATTATCTCTGCCTTTCTTTCAAGTCTTGTCCTCATTTGGGGTCTCTTTGGTTTTAATCAAAATCTAAGTGGAGAGAAATAAGGAGCCTGAGTCAATGTTTAGAATTAGCAAACAGGTGGGTTAGTGGACACTGAGGAAAGACCCTTGTGGGAGTGAGATGCATGATACCTTCATTAGTCACTCCATTAACATCTTTACAAACAGGTTTCTACCAGACTATTCTGGGAGCTAGTTAGATTCCTGGTTTTAAATGGTTGCATACCTTCCCACTCTAACTTTAGAAACTGGCTCAGTTACAAGCTTTACAATCTCCTCTTCTATTAGCTTTTTCTTCCATGTTCTAGAGAAATAATGTGAAGTTCACACAAAACATGCAAAGATTTTCCAGACTAGGAAGCTGCAGAGAGCACTGCAGTGGGGAACCCACCCAAGTCTTGCACCTAACCCAGGAGACTTGTAATCACCCAGAGTTTGATGAAAAGAGTAAGGTTTTAAATTCTCAGCTAAACCTAATAATCCCGTGAGCAACAAAATGAAAACCCTAGATAATATATGTCTTCCAGAAGGAAGAGGAAAAAGCAGCATGTTGCATAGAGACCCAAATGTCTTGTGTAGCCGGCAGGGCTCAGCACAGACTGTTCAGCAGCATGTGTGTGCACATGTCTCACTCCAGCCCAAAGGTGCCCTGAGGTCAATATGCCCAGAATGACAAAGGTTACTGAAATAATCCCTGTCTCTGCAGGCGACAGCTGACGTGAGGACAGAGGGATCGGTGCTGTCTGTGCAGGAGAGGGTTTGGGGCACATCCCAGCAGATTTCCAGCGCTCCTCAGGGATGGGCATCAGCGCTTGGAAGCCGCTGGCCCGCAGCCTGCTGAGGGGCTGTTATCTTGTGCAGGCACAGCACACACCATTAGCTGATCCACTTCTGGGCCAAGAGAGATCCTGACAGCTGCTGAGGGTGGTACCTGTGCTAACAAGCTCCTTCAAAGGCAGTAAGTGTATTAATAACAAAAATTGAAGCCACCCATGGAGAAGAAGCTACCTGGATAAACAAGGATGCCAGCAGCACCTGAGGATGAAGAGTCAGGCTCTTCCACAGCCTGTAATTTAACATTTCTACCCATCTCATAGGATGACAAGCCAGCATAAGCACTGCTTCCCAGGAGCATTCAGTGGTTTAGCACAGAGCAGCACTGCACTTAATCCTGTCATCCAAATTCTTCGTTGTTCTTGGAAAAGACGCCAGAATACCACGGGAGGAGCTGGCCTAATTGCTTCCTTTCATTACCATCTATGGATGCTTCTGTCAAGCTAACCTTCTTTACTGACTGGGCTTCTTTACAGCTCCTGACCTTCAGCCTCATGAGAGGGTTTGGGACACCAGCTTCATTGTCCACTTCCCTCAGAGTCTATTTTTTAGCCTGTCTTTTAACACTCTCTCCCCATCGTGGTCATTCAAAGTAGTTACTCTTTTCCACGACTAACCCTGCTGCTCAGCCTAAAGTGCAGTTTTTCTGAAGAATGTTCTGGACAGGGTATTTTCTACTTCAAACACACTAGTGGCTTTTTTTTTTTTCTTCTCTTTTTTTTTCTTTCTTTCCAGGTTTTTTTTTTGCTTGACAGCTGAGTTCTATGTTACCTACTTTTAAATTCCTACAGCAAAGAAGTCTTCTTTTAATGCAAAGTAGGTGTAGCATAGAGACCTCCAAAGTCCTAAGAGTATCCCTCCTTCCTCATTCCCAATACTCTGTGTTGTTTTCACCAGTAATCAGTATCTAAATAATATTTATCAGAATATCCCTGTGATAGAAAATCACTCCCTATGCAATAGCATTAGAAACAGCAGCAGAATTACTACAGAAATAGCACAGCTTCAAGTCGTTTGCTGGGCACAAAGTAGAGTTAAACAGGTGCTGTTTTTCTAGACTTTGTAGTGGCCTTTAATTAATGATTAGACATTGCAATTTGTAAAGTTTTTATTCCCTTGAGGTCTATCTTTCTTTTTAACCACAAGAGTAGACTTGTTTCAGATCCTTAGTCCAACAGCACCATGATCTGTTTCCAGCAGAGAGAAAATAGCAGTCCCTTCAGCCAGTGGTGGTGAACTTTCACCATCAAAGCTGTCTTGGTGCAGCATCCCTTAGTCTTGGCAAATTTATCTCTGTCCTTTGGATGCCAAAAGAAAAGTTGCAAATCTGTAGAGCACAGATTTCTCAGGCCCATGTGCTTGGCCTGTGAATTCATGTGTAGAAGATGCTTCTGACAGGAAGGCTGGGTTGCCTTCCAGCTGAGACATCCAGATGGACAAACCAACATTTTTTTGGGAACTGCATGGAACAATTACAGCATATCCAGCAGGATACGACTCCCTTCAGCATATTTGAGTAGAAACAATACAAATAACAGAAGATAACCACAACCATTTCTGACTGAGTACTAGGTAGAAGACTAGCACCTGAAAGATACAGGAATTCATTTTTTTCATGCTGAATCTTTTTCCAGTTAGACGGCAACCACACCAGAACAAGGAAAGCTGATATAGAGAGAAGGTACAGGCTTTTAAAAACAGATAATAGTAAAGAAAAAGTAAAGGATTTAAATCTATAGTTGTGAAGAATAGTACCAATCATAGTGTTAGTGATCCCATAAAAGTCTCCATCATCACATTTTTCACATATTCAGCTACAGAGCAGGTTGCAAACAAAGGAGAATTCTTATGAGGCAAAGCAGGAAAAAATTAACCAAAGGGTAGAAGTTCAATTTGAATCCAAAGCCAATAACCCCCAAAAACAAAACCATAAGTTTCCTTCAGCCAAGTATTTTTATTGCTTAGCTTGTGGAAAATTGCTCTATAATTAGAAAAAGAATGAAATGGGTTCACTATTCTGGTCATAATACTTTATTATTTTCTGATAAGAACATTTGAGAAACCTAAAATGTTTCTGTCTTTACGAATAGATTTGCAGAGTAAAGTACCCTGACCAACAAAAAATTATTCTAAAACTAGGGGAATTTAGAACACTAGAAGTATGCATAAGGGTGCAAAGCCAGTTCTGCTTGCAGAGTTTACAATCTAGCCAACAGCATGAAGGGAGAGATGAATTGAAAGATTCATGAAAAGGGTTCTAAGGCCACAATGCAAACTGTTCTTGAGGGTGAAAAAAAATTAAAACAGATAACTTTCAATAAATGTGATCTTGAAATAATTTTATTATAGCAGTACCCAGAGAGTTTCTTACACTTGTCTGTTGTGTGCGTAGAGGGTTTTTAGCATCAATCTTATTTAAGGTCCTATATATACCACACAATAGAGAGTCATTTGAGCAATATTGAGGGTGACTCCCAGCAAGATGGTCTGGATATAAACATCATTAGCTAAAGCATCTGCTCTTGGCCAGTGTCAGAGACAGAATATGAACACAGAGAAGCTTTTGATAATACACTGTAAGGCCAACAGGCTGCACAGAGATATTAGGTTGGGTCTCAGTGGCAAGTTAATTCTGTCAGCTCATGTCAATTAATCTTCTTTTTGGTCTGTTCAAGCTGGCCAGGCACAGCCAGAGCCACAGTGCTGCTGTGCTGGGGGATCTCCGTGGAGTTTAAATCTCACTAACTGTACAAAAACAGGCTAGGTGGAAAGGATGAGCCTGTGGAGGCCCACAAAAGTGGCTGTTGCTCTCTCATATGGATGTTCTAGAAACTCCCTTGTAGGTAGAGGAGCTCACTTGCTGGGTTACTCTGGTGAGGGCACTGTGAGGAAATAGATGTGGGAGAAGAGGAAGTACCACTGTCTTTCCAGACATTTGTCTACTTTAAATGCATGAAAATCCATTGAAACTAAGGAATATTATAATGAAATAAAAGCTCTTTAAAACATCACAGGATGTTTCAGTCAGTGGGTACCACGAAAAAATAACACCATGAATGTAACACCGTCAGAGAAGTGAAAAACATCCAAGAGGTGGGACCACTTTGAAGGACCCTACCTGTGATCACTGTGCACAAGCACTGCATGAAGATGGGAGCCTTTGTCTCGTGGCAGCTGGACAGACCCAAGAGCTGTGTGATGAGACAACAAAGTAGGGGCGAGGCGGGGGGGGACACACATGGGAACTTCTGAAAAGCCCAACTTGCAAATCCAAAGTACATGTGTCTCTCAGCTGAGGAGGGCACCCATGGAGTCAGCACTGCTGGGGGCTGATGGGGCACCTTGTGCAGGACAAGGGAAGCCACTGAGCCACAAGAGCCAGGACATGTGCAGACAGGCACTGCCTCGTGGCAGATTTTCAGGAGAAACCCACATGGAAGAAAGGAGATGGAAGAAAATCAGTGCAGATCTCCAAATGGAATATGAATAAGGCTGTGCAAATCAACTATAGCTCACTCAATGTTTCACTGTGCTGACATACTGGCACCTTCCAAGATGTTTTTCTGAAGGGAAATGAATAAATATCTAAAGCCTCTCATCGAGGGCAGTTGCAGGCTGGTATCCAGCAGAGGCCACACGATGGCAAGGTGAGCACCATGGCCACAGCTGAGCAGAACTGGGACCATTCCCCAGCATTCAGGCTAGATGCCATGGAGCAGCTCACATCCCTACCACTAAATCCACTCTCCAAAAAGACAAGAGGGGTCGGGGGAGGCACTGCCTCCAAAACAGCTATTAGCACAAGATGAAGACTTGTCCCAACTCCCAAACTGTGCCCAGGAATTGCTTAGGAAGGCAAGAATTGGAAAGGTTTCTAGTGTGATTTTGGCCTGAATGAACAGCTTAATGTTAAAAATGGGACTGGGTACCAGTGCTCAGGCACTGCTTGATTCCTACCATGCTACCGTTCATCTATATATTAAATCTTTACTGGGAGATTATATATGGAGACCAAAACTGTTCTCAGTATTAATACCCAACTCCAGCCATTGCTATAAAACAGTGACAGTAACAGAAATATATGAAGAGGCAATTTCAGTGGGGGTTTTTGGGGGGTTTTTTCCGCTTTTTTTTTCCTTCAGGAGTTCTCTGTAACTTGAATAGTTAACTTGCGAACCAATAAATTTCATCTCTGGACTTGAGGAATCAGTAGAATCTGTAGCAAGAAATGCAAGCAGCAGACAGACCAATGTGATAGCCTGAGGAGGAGTGTTCCCAGAAACCAGGGGAGTCGCATCTTGGCAAACTACCAGAGTCACTGTAAGGGTGATATACCTGAAGTACTTTCCTTGGATTTCCAAAAAATGTTGAACAAGGCCCCTCCCAAGGCCCACAATAAACAAAGGCTGGTGTTAAGGAAAAGGGGACATCCTTTATAAAATTACATTTTAAGGGTGGGAGAAGAAAATGTAGAAATAAAACAAATATCAGCTTTCATATGGAGGTTATGTTAGGGACCTGTGCCTTTCCATGTAGTCATAAACTGTTTAGAAAAAGAGGTGGCTTAGCAGAAGCAAAAACTTAGTGATGAGGCAGTACAATGAAAGATGAGGTTCAATACTGAACGGACAGAGGATGTCAGGAGGACACAATTTCCCCTGACACAAAAATCTTCCAATCACCAAGTAATGTTAAGCAGTATAATGAGACTGGTAAAAGGACCAGGTAAGAACTCATCCCATTTTGGCCATTCCTGAGGGTGCAGCAGAAGGCAGCAACAGCAGCAGAGCAGGTCATAGCCATGCTCTCAAATCAACAATTCTTCTTTGAGTAACTCTAAGAATATAGCTAGAAAAAACAAAATTTATAAATCTGGCAGCATAACAGATTTTATTTTTAGACAAAATACGCACTTTAAAATGTCAGTGGTAATGGAAATTTCTTTATGAGACCCACCTCTGCCTTTATTTATTAATATGTCAGTGGCTAAAATAAAATAATATTTCATGGTTTTATTCTATTCAATTGACCTAGATTTTAATATTTTCTTCCCTGGTAACATCTACAATGCGTCACATGGTCTTATCTTCTTATCTCCAATTATGCTCTTGATCCTACTTTTCTAAACAGCAGTTTCATTTGCCCTATCTCTGTTTCCTGGAACAACCAAGATTACTGTTCCTTCTGCAACATATCTACATGGGAAGCACTCATATTCACAGATAACACTGCTTCCTGATGGAAAATGGCTTTCCAAGACATGGAATCGAGGTGTAGCACCCCATCAAGCAAAATATGATCACTCAAATGATCTTCAGACTAAACAGATATATAAGAAGGTACTAAACATAGGATCCAAACACAGGACTTCAGTTCCTCTCACTATTATTTCTGAACTCTGTTGAAATTTGTAACTTCCGTGCTAGAAATTGCCATTACTCACATTTTAACAGCAGAATTGGAGCAGCCCAAGTCACAGATGATTTGCAGCTGGATCCCCACATTTTTACAAACAGCTGTACCCTTGTACCCCTTGACCTTTGCAGGCTTAATCTACAGCCAAGGAACATGCTTAATGTAAAGACTGCAGAACCTGGCAAAGATGCAAAATGCCACCTGTAGCATTTACACAATTTATTTGCTTTAATCCCATTTTACTCAGTATAAGGAGAGATGTGTTAGTTATCCAAGATTTGTTCTGGTATCAGAAAACAAAAATGTACACAGCTCACACTAGAGTGGGGGAAAAATGAACATTTTCCATTAACAAATAGGAAAACAAGTGCGTCTTTTGTCTTCTGTTGGAACAGGATCCAGATTGGGCTAGTTTATGTGACATTCCTGGAGGGAGCATGCTCTTGCAGCATGTCATATCAGATCTAGGCGTGAACCCCTGAAACTAACCCTTGCCACAAGTGCTATGAATTCTTTGTTTTCTGTATTTAGAGGGATTTTTTCCTAGTTTGCTGACTAATACGATATAACAATGTCTGAAATCTAAAATCCTCTGCTTTCAGAGGAATGACACCAAGGGTGGCTACACCAGGCTCAGCAATATGAGAACCTCCTCCCCTCCACAGCTGAGCACCGTGCCCGGCTGGCTGCTGTCCTGGCAGCTGACCAGGCTGCCGAGCAGCACTAATAGGCGTTTGGGTTTTGTCCTGCAGGATCTCTGCATGAAGACTATTCAGCACAGAGCCTCTGCCCCAGTAAACACCATTTCCAGTGTGTATTGAAACCATTCCACACTAGCTGAAGTACACGTTAATCAGGATTTGCTTCCAGAACAATCCTGTTAGCTTAATTAAGTCTTCAGAAAAGAAAAACAGTCAGGAGGAGAACAATCCTACAAGCTGGGAGAAGAACCATCTTTCCCCAGTCTGCTCATCCAAAAGAGCTGATCTAGGATTACAAAATGCCTCTGCATGTAGCAGCAAGACATGAGATGTGTGTCAAGCACAAGAAAAATTATTATAAAAATTTGACATGACAGATAAACATAGGAGACGTTAACAATAGCCAGTTTTTCATAGCCCACTTAGATCCCTTGGATAAGAGCAGGCACATGATTAACCAAAAATTCTAGCCAATAGCTGATGTTATTTCAGCATTTTTCAAATGCTTCAACTAGAACCTTGTCAAAATAAATGGTGGATTTGTGCTGTATGTGCTTATATGGCAAGGTTGATCCACGCTGATACTATTACAGCGTTGTAAAGCATAAAATCTAGTTAATGGTTTCTGCCAAACCATGAATCAGTTGCAAAATAGCGACCTAAAGTATGTTCTTTTTTTCCATTCTCTAATATTTCTTCACAGCACAACCCAAACAATTGCTCATAATTAAACTGATTGGAGGAGCAGACACTGGCAGGAAATACACTACTGGCACTGCTCCGATAGCACTTCATTGTACTGGATTTAGAACAATTACATCAGTTCCTTTCATTTTGCAGAAAAAGAGGAGGGGGGCTGCATTTTATCTTTTGCTGTCTACAAGCAAAATCAATGTTTATCGAATCTCCTGAAGCAGATTCATATATTTTTAATGAACAGCATTAAGTGCATCCCTGAATACCCTGCTGCCTTTGCCCATCCCGTTCACCTACTTTATGAATGCTTTGTAATATTAGTCAGTATCCATCAGGGTATTTTTCTAGGAAAACGTAAGTAGATTAGATTTTAGTAATGGAAGAACAGAAAATGAAATGTATTATACAGTAAACAAGCAAAGGTAGAGTGAAACTGAAGTCCATATTTAAAAGTAACATGAGTTGTGACTTCTTCCACATCTATGGAGCAAGAGTTGTGGGCACATATTATAGAGTAGAATGACATCCCACAGCACTGTAGGGAAGCTAAAGTCAAATTTTGCTCTTAAGCAGGCAGTTTGAACAGAGACAAAGGGTTTGCTGATACCTATAGAGACAAAGTCAAAAGAACACTGTATAAAACTGTGAAACTGTCCCTTCTCCTTCACAATAGTTTTGTACTCCAGATTAGACTTAATTTCCAGCATTCTAGCAGCCTTTTTTTCCTACACAAATTTAAAAGCACTCAGCTCTGTTCAGAGTACCTACAGCTAACAGCTCTGTATACGGAGAGAAGCCGTATTTAGGAGGTACTTCAGCCGAATGAATGATCTTTATTGCAAGGAGCTTTTTTCAGTTCCTGTGGCCACCTTGACAGAGCCGGGAAGGATTTGTCTTCATTCTGCAGTGCCTGGTCTGCTGGGCAGCTCATAGAGTAAAAGGATGGCATGTCTGTGCCACAGTTTCTTGCTCCCAGCAGAACATGTGCAACTTTGGGCTTGCACAGAGGCCAGTCACAGTCTGGCAGTCAGTTAGATACTCATGCATTCAATTAAAGTGCTTTTTCTCTCGCACATGCACGGCGATGTAGCACTTCCCATGAGTGGCTGTGAATAGATATTTGAAGAGGTTCTCACAGAATGAATGTACCTCTGTTTCCCCCAAGTGCTGAATAGAGGGCAAACTTGGTTCAGAAATGTAATCTATATTAGTATATTTATAAGTGAGATCTGTGCATTCATATCTCATTCTTTACCCATGCACACTTAGAAACAAAATCCAGAGTGTTTTTGGGGGGAGGAGGGAAAATTCCTACTTGTGAATAGAGTATTGTGCAAGGAGTGAGGAAGACAAAGCTTGCAGCTTGCCTTCAGCAAATCCCTTTGTTTGTTTGCCCTTCCCTTTCATGGTCCTAAGTCTTGTCTACCTGTATAAACAGCTCCCTGGGAGCCATAGCCATGGCTGATGCTCCTCAATACTCCTTTGGTAGTACATCCTAGAAATATCAAATATCATAGAAGATAAGAATTTGTCTATTCCAAAGATGAGGTTACAAGTCACAGAATCAGAGAATGGCTGAGGTTGGAAGTGACCTCTAGGGATCATTTAGCCCAGCCCCTTCCTTCAGAGGATGGCCAGCTATAACATGCCACTCAGGTCTTCATCTAGTCAAGTTTTTAATGTCTCCCAAGGATGTCAACTCCACAACTTGTCTAGGAGGTCTGTTTCAGCATTCAGCCATCTTCACAGAAAAGTCTCCAAGTATTCTTCCTGTAGTCCAACTTGTGCACATTGCCTTTCCCCCCTTCACAGGAGCAGTCTGTCTCCATCTGTTCCCATCTCTGCCTTAGTCAGAGAACATCTCTCTCTCTCTCAGTCTCTCATTTTAATGCTGCAGTCCCTTCATCACTGGGGTTATTTGCTGGCCTCCCATGTGTCTTGTACTGAGAAGCCCAGGAGTGGACACAGCACCCCTGGTGTGGCCTCACCAGGGCTGAGCAGAGCAGAAGGATCCCCTCCCTCGACCTGCTGGCAAAGCTTTTGCTGGTGCAACCCAAGAGGCTGCTAGGCACCTGTACCACAAGGACACATAGCTGACACACGTCAACTTTGTACCCACCAGGAGCCCCAGCTTTTTACCTGCAAAACTGTTTCCCATGTGGTCAGACTCCAGAATATCCTGGTGTTTGGAGTTACTTCTTCCCAGGTGGAGGACTTCATATTTACTCCCTTTGGTGAACATCATGTGGTTCCTGGTCACCATTTCTCTTGCTTGTCATGACCCCTCTGAATGGCAGCACAACACTGTGGTGTATCAGTCACTGCTCCCAGCTTTATATCATCTACAGAGCAAGTTCCAGACCCAAATAAACACAATGTGGATTGAACCAGAAGTTTAGATTGGATATTAGGAAAAATGTCTTCACAAAAAGGTTTGTCAAGCACTGTCCCAGGCTGTCCAGGGAAGTGTTCACCATCCCTGGAGATATTTAAAAGGTGTGTAGATGGGGCACTTACGGACATGGGTCAGTGGTGGACTTGGCAGTTATGGGTTAATGATGTGACTTAATTGTGTTAGAGGACTTTTCCAGCCTAAATGTTTCTGCAAATCTAAAAGTGGAGCAGAAGTACATTTTGACATATGCCCCTAAAGGATTCTGGCTGCATGGTTTGCCCAGCCCCAAAGCTTCTTGAGGCCATCTAGACTTGAGAATCACCATCAGCTCACCTGTCAGAGGCACAGAGGGGCCACTGTGCAGAAAGACTATTTGTCTTGCTTGTGCTACATCATGCCATTCTCAGTCATGAGAATAAATCAATTACATGGGAAAATGAAGGAGAAATAGCAGCTGCTTGTTGCAGAATTGCAGCAGCTCTGACATACGAGTCAGTTTTAAATTGGATTGATTTTCATTTTGTGAACAAGCTCCTTTTGCAGTTTATCTTTCTGTATAAGGAGGGTGCCTACTTTCTATTTATAACTGTGCTGGGAAAGAGTCAATGTTTTGGTTTTATTAGAACACTGTTAGAACAGAAACATTCCAGAGCCCCAAACTGAGAGGTGAATTCATATTGATGTTTGTGTTTCCCTTGAGCCCGTGTTCCCTAGCAGAAACACTCGATGGGCACAGTGTAGTGTAACTGCTTGACTTGTACATTTGTAACTAGCACATCCAATGCTTTCTCCAGCAGATAATACTGTATGAGTAAACATTGACTTGTAGCTATTTTAAAAATTAATAATAATTTAAGTTTTCAGATAAGCCAGGATGTCTTTTCAGACAAGGAGCATTAAACTTATTTTCCTAAACAGACATAATTAAATAATGATGTTCTTGAGAGGGATGTTCTTCTCAGGTTGAGGATGAAGATTAGTGTGTGCCAAACCAGTTTCCTGATTTGCCAGCAAATTTCCTGAGTATTCCCAGCCCAATGGCTTAATCTGCTTCTCTGTTTCCTATCTGCAAAGGTGGCATATTCCTGCTTCCCTTCTTCCTACTCTTTAGGTGCAAAATGGCAAGAGCAGATCTGCACTCTGCAGAGGTTACAGATACCAGGAGGGACCAGAAGTGACACAGTAACCCTAATTTGGATTTAGGACACGCCCTGTGAGGACTGAACACTTTTGTCCTGCAGGCAGCTTTGGTACATACTGCCTTTAGAAACAAGATGCATTTGAGCATTTGCTCTTTGAGCCACATTGTTCAGAATAATTCTAACTTCACCAAGAGGTGGTTTTTTGCTCTCTCATCTCATCTGCTTTTTAATTTTAAGCATCTCTTTGGAACAAGACTTAGATAACATATCTCCAACATAAGATATGGTTTAGAAGTACAGAGAATACTTATCCCATTCTAAATCAACCACCTGTTGGCCTCAGAAAAAAAAAAGAAAAAAGAAAGAACTGTTTCAGTACATTTTGAATTCCATTCTCCAGGTGAACTGATATGCTAGGGAGAGATGTGTATGAACAGGAAAATACATCCTAAGGCAAACCATTAAAGATTAAAGTTAGGCTTGCATTTATTTGGGATTTTTCAAAGTACTCACATCTACTGATTTTTGCATTCTTACATTGATCTTTATATCTTGGTTTCATTCACCACAGGCAACAAAGTACCAAATAAATAGTCATCATAATTTTTCCACCCAGAACCATGAAATCCAAGAACAAAAACCCAGACTCTGTGAGCAAGAAATGCCATTTCTATTTAGCCAGCTCAGCTAGTCATTGCTGTTGATACAGCCTTAGTGACAGAGGAAAAGGGCTGGCAGAGTGCCTTAACCACTTCACCAAACCAGACAACAAAGAGTTATATTTGAGAGGAGAGTCACCATCAGAAGTGCTGGAAACAGAATGTGTTTTGTTATACTAATATTTATTGGAAGCATAGCATCACCAAAGCATTTCTGAGGCAAACCAAGACTAGCCAGGAAACTATCACATATGGTATTTTTCATATTTCCAGTAACTTGACCTCTTTTTTTTAAAACTACAGAAACAATCACCAACACAAGTGCTTTATACGGGTGTCTTACAGAACTGTGTCAAGAAATACCAGCCTAAGAAATGCCCCAATATCATCCAGCCTGATACTCTGGCTTGCTTCTTTACACCATTTTGCAACATCTATTTGAGAAAAGACTCTCCCAATTTGTATCAGCTTGAAGAAGCACCATCCATCTCCTGCTTTACTGCCAGAACAGAGCGCTGCCAAAAAATAGCTCTTGCAAGATATGACGTTAAATGTGAGACTCCTTGTTTTCTTTTGGCTGGTCTCCCCTCCTGAAATACTAACTGAAGAATAACCTTGACACAAAACACAACTAAACACTGACTTCAGAAAAAAAAAATTAAATGGAACTTGATTTTTAGCCATCTTTCTTCTGGCCTGATCAAGTCAGTCCCAAACTCGCCCCACATCCCAATGCTCAGAGCCAGGAAAAAATTTGTGCTGCAGGACTTGCCACTTTTTTATTAACAAGTCTATCCTTCCTTGAATTGAACACTTATTTCAGAGTTTAATTAGGAACTATGCTTTAATTTGCTTTTTCTTTGCCATGGCATGTTATCATTCTTATGGACCATTCTTGGACAGGATTGGAACTAGGACAAAACCTTTTATTTACAGGCACATGGATTTCAGCCTTATTCCTGCTATTCTGAGAGGTATGAATAAATTATGCCATAATTTTTTCTGACATGCATTGTTAGCTAGATCTCTCCAGAGATAGACACAGCTGGTGCTCCAGTCTGAGACTACACATGTGAGTTTACAGCAAAAATGTTTCCTTGCAAGTTAATATCACAACAACCCAATGATGTCTTTCTCCTCTTGTATTTTAATCCAACTGATTTTATCTCCAGCTCTACCTTCCAAACCACATATACATCCAAATGACCTCAGTTTGGTAAGCTCATTCACAGGCACTTAACTGCAAAAAACCCAGCACCAACCCCCAAAACTGAACTCTCCAAACCATCACATGATGTTAATGCAGCTGCCTAAAATATCATCCATCCAACGGGTTCTTCTGAATATTTTTGGTACTTTAACAATCATAGCATAATCTTTGCACAGTTAATTTTTTTTCAGAGTTTTTATTTAATTTTTTAACAGTCAAATTAGATCACTGTGCTTGAACTCGAACTCCCTCAACATCATTTGACTACTCAGCTGAAAGTATTGCATTTATTTATGTAGTACTGGAGACCATATCTTATACCCTAGAGTTCAATAACACAGCATTCAGGGCCAGAGACTGACTTATATAAAGATCATACGAAAAGGCATTCCTGGACACAGTAGGCCATGTGTCTAAAACAAGGAAAAGATTCCCTAATCTCTGCCATTTTGATTGGAAAACTCAACTCCAGTTTGTAATCCCTCTTCTTAGTTTGTATCATTATCTAGGAAATTCCTGGCTAATTGTCTACTCCCACTACTGTTTCACTAGAGCATGGCTTGTCTGATGGGTGGGAGGATAGCTCACCTTGCTGCTGGGGGTGAGCTATTGCAGCTATGACATCTTCCCGTGAAACCAGGCCACCAAGCAGCTGCTGCCACCCATGCCAGCCACTGCCTCTGCCCACAGGCACTTTTCCTTACCCTCTTCCTCCAAGAGGGCAGCATCCCCCAGCCTCAGGGCACGTATCCTGCAATGCGGGGAGAGGTTGTGGAGGCAGCCTAATGCCCCCATAGCCAGCTACAGCCTGATGAAGGATTTGGGCTAGTACTGACCAGGGTTATTTTACTGGATGAGATCACTGCAGCATTTTTGGAGAGCCATGCACACATTATTGGAAACAGAGTGGGAGCTTGGAGGGGAGGAGGAGCTCTCTCACATGAAAGGCTTTAAAGCTACCAAATATTAAGTTCTCACTCAGAGGCAGAAGTTTCCAATAGTAATTAAGAAGAGCTTTTCCATTAGCAAGTGCTACATTAAAATTCCTTTGCATCATTAAGAATAAAATCCTCACCAGAAATCTGGAAAGATTTAATAAATCCTGATAAGCTGGAGGGGTTGGAGGGGCAGAGAAAAAAAAAAAAAAAAGCGAGAGAAACGCATGCCATTAATTGTGCGAAGATAACAAATTATTAAAGATTAGTTCTTCATTAGTTCCTCTACTAGGTAAAGACAGCATGTGTATAAAAAAAGAGACTCCATGCAGAAGGTTGTGTTGGCAAAGTGACCTAATCAGTGGACTTAGGGAAGCACTGTGATCATGCTCACACTCTTCCCAAGCATCAGCGAAACTAATGAGGCATCACCTCCCAAGAGCCACTGCCAGCTCCCTCGGGTGAAGGGACAGCTCTGCCTGCGTGGGGCTGTGCCCAGGAGCTGCAGCCGAGCTCAGGAGCTGGGGCTCATACACCCTCCTCACCATCTGGCCACAGGAAGCACCACTGCAGTTCTTGTTACAGAGCCACACGCAGGGGCTGGGAAATTCAGTTTGCTCATTTTAACAGGAAATGCTGCAGGGCTGTTTTACAGTTCAGAACAACTGTGTTTGTAAATACACTCTGTGAGGAAAAAACAATAGCAAGGCATGGAAACAGCTTCCTGCCTTCCTTACACTTGCCTGATTTCATTGTGGTTTGTTTACTACATCTCATTATATTTTTACGAAAGAAATTACATTTCCTTTAAAATTAATGTCTATGTTTTGCCCTTAAGTTCCGATACAATAAACTGTGCTCTGGATACATTTCTCACTGGAGAACTATTCAAAGAAACAATAACTTTTTTACTCATTTTTCTTTTTTCCAGAAAGAGCTATTTATGCATGGCCACACTCAATTGTGCTTATTTAGGAGGCAAATAGGACCCCCCCCGCCAAAAAAAACCAAAAACCAAAAAGACAACCAAAACAACCATACCATACTAATATTTTGGAAAAAACAGTGTTATCTGCCTCAGATCCATAGGACACTTGAAAGGAAGAGAAACATGTCAACATGGTATTCTTTTCAATTGCTTCAGGTTTTTTAATGGTTTAGGTCTTGAGATTGTCCATGATCTGCCACTGTCCCATGAAAGATACATTCATTTCCACCTGTGCCAGTGGATCCCAGGAGGATGAACAATTGGAAAACTCAAAGGAAACAGGATTTGCAAGTGCCTTGCAGAGATAGATATGCCTGGGAGCAACACAGAGAGGAACACTCTTGTACCTGGGTTTGCTGCTGAAGGATCCCAGGAAAGCTCAAAAGCTCCTAAATATGAGAGCAATGTGATGGGATTCACCACCCCCCCTTACATGGTTTGCATTTCCCGAATATGACTAGAAATGGTGCAAAATTATATGATGATTCACACATGACCTGAAATACCTTTAGTGCACCATAAAGGCATGTAAGTGATAAAAGCTAGAAGCAGAATTTAAAAACCACTCAGAAAAATCCCATCCAGTGTTTCTTAGCTAGAAAGAAACTCATTCATTTGGGGTGGGATTCATCCTACTTAAATTAGCCATCTAAAGATTACTTGGCTAGGGCTGAGCTAGTCCCCAGCATCAGTGGAAAGCAATGCACGCCCCCAGGAGATGCAATGAATCACACAAATGCGGTGATGCTTTTTTCCAGAGCACCCTTCCAATAACGTGCACTTCAGGAACCTCTGAGCCAGCGTTTGCAGCTTTATGTTAAAGCCTGTCAAGGACTCCATTGCAGAACTCTTTCCTCTGGTAAAACTGAGCACTTCTCCTATGCTGTCTTTCCTAGCTTTCAACGTGCTGTTTACCCTCAGTAAGCCCTTTCTTCTCACCCCGTTAACTGCTCACTCCTTGAGAACTTACTGAGCTGGTTTTTTTTTGCAAAGCCATGTGGTCAATCTCAACCCTTGTCCACATTAACCAATCCTTTCAAGGACTTTCAGACAGCTTCTAAGGCATGACATCCCTCCAAAAGCTAAGCCAACTCTTCTATAGTATATTTATTCAGGCTTCCACTACTATCCCATTTATTATTGCTTCTATCATTTTTCCAAGTCTGAACTCATCAGCAGTTTTCCAGAGCTCACCAGTACCTTTTCAGAAAAGGCATCCATTATATATTAGTTGTCAGTCCTCTCCTGCTCACACAAGACAAGAGGACTCCAAGGAGCAGCTTAGCTACTTCAGTCCCTGGTGAACACTACCTAGTCCTGATTACCTTCTTTTGTTGGTTTGGTCTATAGAGCTTCAAATCAGTGGTGCTAAAGTTACATCCCCTCTTCCGATAAGCATATATGGAGTTCCTCAATATTTCATATTTGCAAGCCTGTTTTTCTCATGCTTATTTGTATCCTGTCATATACTTTGACCACATCAAATGATTTTTAAAATATAAAGATATTCTTTATCATGTACATTATCTTTAAAAATAGCCCAGACACTGCAAACTCTTTCATAGATCCCTAGGTTCTCATTATTCTGCCTGGAGAACAGAAAGATCTTAGAGGTCTTTTCCAACCTAAATTATTCTATGACTCTAGGATTTGGAAGAGCCAGGATCAAGCCCCAAAAAGAGGAAAACAATGAATGGGATTGGATAATTTTCCAAATGTTATAAAGATCATCATGACCCCCACAAAAAGCTCTACATCAGCTTTCTCTGAGGACAAAGCTATCACCACTCCCTCTGCCTCCTCTCAGAGGTACAAATAGTATTGTAAATGCTGACAGGGCCTGATTTATAGGTTGGGGTTCTTACTCATATTCAACTATCCAACTACTAATAACACATATATTAACATTCACATACTTACTCAGCAAGGATTCCAGCTAAGTTACACAATTTGCCTTCATCCCACTTTCCTTCAGCCTTCCAACAGAGAAACAGTTTGAGCACCCCAAGCTGCAATTCAGACTATTTAAACAATTTCAGTTCAGAAGAACTACTTAGTTATGAAAAAACAACCCCTAAGATTCCAATAGCTTCAGGTCAGATACCACTTAATTTGCAACAGCAAAACTCTGAACAAGTCTTTATCAGAGGACTTAAAAATACCTTAATACTATCAGCCACTATCATCTGTGTGCAAGTTATGCAGAATTTAAGGTGCTGCCTCACCCATTTCTGAGGAGCTCCCTTTTCCTCTGCAATGATCCTGTTTTCAGGAAATGTAAGTTGTTTTTGTTCCACAGAGATGAGTAACCTTACCTGCATTTAACCCAACAACACTATTGAAAAAAAATAAGCAAACAAGCCAACCATCTCTCCCACCTCCATGTCTGCAAACAGGTTATCCAGATTCAGCAGAGAAAACAAGTTTCATTAGGGAAGCACACTTTCTTTCTTCTAAATAAGCCTACTCACCTTGCACAAGTATATAAACCTCCTAACATCACTGCTTCCTCCTAGAACCCACAGTCAGACCAAACATCTAGCTAAACACCTCTTCTCCAGGATGAGCTCAGGTGCTACCAAGCAGCCAAGAACTGGAAACACCTGGAAGCAGTTAGGGCAGCTGTGCTGAGATGCAACAAATGAGGCAATGCTCATTTTCCTTCCCTGTGGTTATTTACAGAATATTAACAGCCAGTGCTCAGCAATGTCTTTTTGCCACATCCTCTGAGGAACATGCCTAACACCCTGGCTCATGCAAGCTGTGGGTGCTGCTAGCCCTGTCAGTCCTATAGCAACTTATGGGTTCAAACCCTGCTGCTCACTGTGGTATGCCATAGCTGCTCGCATTAGTTTATTTTTATGAAATGCATTATTTTTAAATTAAGATGAAATATAACCTCTTTCCTACATTTTTGTGATGAGATGTGCTGGAGGCAAAGATTTAATTACTGTCATCTATTGCATTAACATGTAAGAAGCTCACAATATACCTTAACTGAAGCTGAGGATGCCTAAGCCAGGAGGCATCAGTAGATCACTACAGATTTCAACTACAGATTTCAGAAAATTCTGTGGAAACTTTCCCATTTTGAAGGGAGCAAAACAGACAGGCAGAAAGTTGAAAATGACTGAAAAATTAAAGGAGCTTAGAACTGACTAAGCTTTTCTAAGTGCTAAATATATATTATTCACTTAACATGGTTCCCATAGCCATAGGCTTTCCAACCTTTCTTCCTTGCCCAGCACCTCTGCTCCTTCACTGTGCAGGACAATCACAGAATAAACAGGTATAAGAGTCTAGGCCACACAAAGTTGTCATCTCCTCATGATCATCCAGCAGGCTGGTGAACTTATGATCAACTCCTGTTGTTAAAAGGAAGGTAATAAAAAGGCAAAAAATGTACCTCCCATGATGAGGTTATGTAAAAACTCATACAGCTGAATAAGGTGAGGATGTAGCTGTAGGGGCTGATCCTTCATCTCCCATTTATGCTGGTGCCAAAGAAGAAACATTTTTAATTACAGAAAACTGGAAATTGAATACCACTACTTTCTTTACAAAAGTAGTTCACTAAACTGAGATACTTATCACTTATCAATATGTTCATAATATGCCTTTTCCATGAAATTCTGCAGATGCAGCCTTGGGTCACAGAAGTGTAGAGCATCCACTGTTTATTTTCAGACTTTTCTCAGTATGAACTTTGTATTACAGGGAACAGAATTTTGAGAAATCTCTTAATATCAACCTAAAGTAGCTAATTTTTGGAAGAAGTTAATTAAGGTATAACATTTGGAGGCAGATTTAGGCTTTCAACTGCATTTCCAGTCCTATTTAATTTACTATTAATTTGGTTTCCACATCTGCCCAGCCAATAAATGAACTTTCCCACTTTGCCAGTCCCATTCTCCCCCATTTTGCAACCACTAGCAAGTCACAGTAATCTACTTTGTCCTTGGGTTTTAGCTGGCATTGGATTTCTCAGAGGCTGGTCACCCCTCTAATATTTCTATTAAGTTACAATGTAGTCATACAAAAATTCCACGGAGTTGCATAATAAATGAAGCATTAAAAATATATTTGAGCTAAGACTGCAATATAAAAGGTGCTTTGAGGAGGTGCTAACGCTACCTCCTGTGTAGGTATGTTGCTCTTGGGATACAAGGTATTGAACTATGTATGTACTCTTGCAAAGGAGTTGGATTTGTCCTCCCTGACTGAACATCAGTCTTGTGGTTAAAAAATGCACCAAGAATGTGACTGGGCACCATCATCGATGCACAACCATTGCTTACAGCCAAGTTATCCATGCAAGTGCCTAAATTCTATCCTTCTCCCTTCTCCTGCTTACAAGCAGAGATAGTTCAGTTATCACCTGTAAATGCTGAAAACTATCCAAGCATATTGGAGGTTTCAAAAAGCACTGAACTCATCCTGATCTATTTTAATGTTCTAGGAAAGCAATCACTGGATTAATAGAAGCAACAGGAGATGTGAAAAATGGAAAGATAAAGCAGCACAGCAGAGACTGACGGTTCAGTAATCAGTAAACACATGCTGATTCCCAAGCCAGGTGCGGTAGGACAGGTTGGTCATGGCTTTCTACAAACCTTTATACAACTCTCTGTTGAAGGAAATCCTGATGCAAGTGGATATTGATCAATTCAATTATCTTTTGAGTATTACTTTGTCTATCTGTTTCTTATAAACTGATTGTGAGAGTCAATTTGTGAGTCTGCAGGAAGCTCTTGTGACAACTCAGGAAATATAATCTTAGTAATACTGCCAGGAACATTAGCAGCAAATGCAGGTTTCATCACCTTCATGTGATCAACCAAGCTTCGGTTTCAGTGTCAGCATGTTAAGGGACCAACCATTATTTTGTCTTGCCCTAAAATTCCTCCACTAAAGGTATGGCATTTTCTGATATATTAACAGTCAGGTTTAGACTATTTCGCCTGCCCTGTTGGCCAAATCCCACCCAAGTCTTTCTGATAATATCAAAGGGCATTTGAAATTTCTAGGGATTCGGTCACTACTTACCACGGCATCTTGTCCAGCCATGCTAAAGCACTCCCATTTGAAGCTGCACCTTTTTTCCAGTGAAATTGAACTGTTAGCAATCTTTCAAGGAATCCATGAATGGCTAAAATGTTGCACTGATTAACAGAGCAAGTGAATTACTCTCTATGCCTTTCATATGTGGTATATAAATGACACATTTTAATATGGAGAAAATAATTGTCGACACACAGTAATTACATATAATTTCATATGATCTGATATGTGCAATTTAGTGTTTTATTAAACAAATACAGTAGCTAACCAAAATCAGATAGCTGATAATGGGAAATAACATTATAGCCTGTGTTCCTATGGTAATTATTGGTCATCTGAAATGGTATCTGCTCTAAAACATAACACAGAAAACTACCTTCCTGTGAAATAAGAAATACAATAGAAATAAAGTTAAGGGACATGTTTATTTCTGAGCTTTCTGCAAGCAAAATTGCTTTGATACAAAATGAGTTCAATGATACAGTGCTACCATCCACTCAAGCAAAAGAAAACCTCACATTTACATGAATGCACTTTATATTGATATTCTTACAGAATAATAGTTCAGATATCCAGAATGTGGTCTGGCCTCATTGAAAGCAATGGCACAGAAATGCTGCAAGGTATTGGAGTATCATATTGTTGGCAAGTGCTTAATTAACTCTGTGAGTTCTCTGAGAGATGCTGTATAAATAAGGGTACTGTGAATGTGTGTTTGTATTCCTTAGTAGCTTTGACATACATCCTTTAGTGTTTGTTTAGTTAGCTCAAAATGTGTAATTGTGTCTTTTGGCTTTTAGTATTCTCTTTTTCTTTTTTAAAGAAAAATCATGAGGTATCCTTTACTGTTAACTAATGACATAGTGATAGGCCTTTTTTTATTGAGGTTGCAGAGACTTACTGTACATTCAGTACACTGTACATTCGGCAATTATTTTTAGTGTACTTTCTACATGTTACTGTGTACAACTGTTAGTTTACATTAGAACTCTTCCTCTTCTCACAGGATATGGCAAAACAAAAAAGAATCTGACAAAAATTATACACATAAAATAAGAAGACAAATACACAAATAAGGCCATCTGCAGAATTAAAAATCCACCTCTTGCGATATTTCACAATAATTTCTACATAATATCTTACATCTTATGAACTTAAATATTTAATGCAAAAGGAAAAGACCTTTATGGAGCCAATCATATTATCTCTTCAAGGACTTGTCCAATTTGCTGGCTAGTGGCCTTCTCTGCGGAGTTGGAATTTTAGAAGGCTTGGCTGATCCTGGCCGAGAACCTGCTCGGGGCGTCGGTCTGCTTGTAGCAGGAACAGTCTCTGACATATCTGAGCACACAGACTGAATTTCTGAAATGTCAAAGTCAGAGGCGTCACTGCCTCGGCGGCTACTTGACCTACTGCCAGCCTTGCTTCCTGCTCGGCTACCAGGTCTGCTCGGAGTTCTTCTGGTTTCTAGAAAGAGAGAAGTTAACCATCAGTATTCAAGGTAAGGATGGAAAAGCTGTGCAGGTCTTTCCTAGGTCTTTGGCAACCCCAAAATTCCTCATTGCACAGACTAAACTTTAGACCTTTGCCAGGCAAGCTAAATGATGCTGTCTCACACTGAAAAGGAGGAAACGCAAGATCAAATGTTGACACATAGTTAATGCATTAGCAGCACATCTCATTAAAAAAGCATTATCCTGGCAGCTTTTCTTGACTTATGAGATGTGCATTGTACCTTCACTCAACAGCCAGAGCCTTTTCTTTTCTTTCCCCTGCCATTTTCTCAGCTATTAATTGGAAAAAAAAACCAAGTTCAGTATCTGGTCTCTTCATGCATTCATGATTTCTAAGAATAGGCATCTCAGAGATGCAAATGAACCTCCCAATGTGCAGCCCTCTTTTTAAAAAAAAAAATTAAAACCAATACAGATGAAAGCTGCAATTAAACAAGGGCAAAGTATACATCCTGACCAACAAAGGGCTGAGACGAGTTCTCAGCAAGGTAAGAGCCTGCCCAGACAATGTGCCATGAAGAAAAAAACACAACAAGGAATCTTAAACAGAAAACAATTAATGTGGTTTTTCATAATTTTCCAATTACTTTCAAAGTATTTTTGATCTTCAGAAATCTGGTTCCCTGTACGTGTGAAGAACACCATGTTGAAACTGAAATCTTAGGTGGCTTGTTTTTCAAATCACCTGTAATTTAAGACATGTACTCTTTGATCAGTATTTTCCAGTACTGCTGAGTATGCTTTCCAGAGCCTAAGCTGAGGGAAAGCCAGCAGAGCTATCTTCTGTTCTAACCATCCAGCCCTCTCCCTTACACAGAGCTGCTCTGGGCAGCCTGGAAGAGCACAGCTTCACTGCTTTCTATTTTCATCTACTGATTTAAAAATCTCTATGGGATATTCCATTAATAAGGTCATCTATAGCTGCTCCCTGCAGTTCTTTTAAAAGAAATGGACAAGTCATGATTAAATGACCCCTTTGCTTCATCACAATTGAGAGTAACTTGAATACTCTTAAGAACTGGATCCTTTATGTAAATGCTTCTTTCCTAGCTCCTTGGGAGATACATTGGAGGGAGGTACCATTGTCAAGAAGATTGCAGTCATGAATTTGCACATCCAGAGCTGAACATACCTGCTGTGCAACCATGTGAATGGAGGGACTGATTATGTGCACCCTCAGCAATGGGCAGACAGTAGGACTCCCACTCCTTCCTGCTTTTCTGACATCTCCCTTGAACCCTAATGTGACCTTAAGTATTCAGGTGGAAAAGAAAGCAAGTGGTAGATCAATCTCTGAAGTCGACACTCACCTGCAAACTGAGCTCTGACTCTGGTAGCTGCTGTTGACAGGATGCCACTGTCTTCTCCTGAGTGGAAACCCTTCCCTGATAGATACCCTGGCAGTCTGAGTTTACTTCCTTGAATTGGTGTTCCCTACGCAAAAGGAGACAAAACAAACAAATACTTTTTTAACTGAAGAAAATGACTGGTGTTAGGTGCTATATAGCTTAGAATGTGATCATCATAACATTCACTGTGAATCTGAAATACTGGTTTGAGCCACTATGGACATTACTCATAATGTGAAGTTAAGAATGTTCTTTAGCAGTTTGTATTTGAAGTAATGTAAGTGCAAAAGAACACAACAAAAATCATTTTAACAGTTTGCATAACATTTTAACATCTTTGTGTGTATTTCAATGCATATAAAGAAAGAAAAAAGCTACCTTATAATTAGTCAAGCATGTAAGATTAGTTGATGGCACATATTGAGATTTTATGTCTGCATAGCTTGATCTTCCACCATTCTGGCTGCAGGTGATGAAAATATTTGTAAAATTGAAACAAGGCTATCAAATTTCAAAAATCTTTTGCTAGGAGGAAAAAAAACCAAAAAACAAACAAAAAAAAAAACTCAACCAAAAACAAACCCCAAAAAAACCAAAAAACCAAAAGAACCCAGAAAAAGGGACATAGGACTAATTTTAAAAGTTCCAGTTGTCAATATACTGTCTTGCAGTATCTCTACTACACAGCCTTACCCTGCCTGCTTTCTTATTTCTGAAATGAGTCTTGTTTTACAATCTGCCCCAGATCAGAAAATTTCTTTCACAGCCACAAAAATTAAATCCTCAACTCTCAAAATGCCTATCGCTCAGTAAATAAGAGGTGTATGCAAGTAAGAGAAAACTACAGTATTCATAGTAATTTAATTAACACAAAAATACTACATAAATATCCAAAAATAAGAACTAACAGTGCAGTGATGAATGCAGTGTGTGGAGTGGCCTGGATCCCAGGATCCTGTGTTCTGTGCCTTTGATCCCATACAACTGTAAGTAGAATTAGGGACTGAAAACCAAGGTCCAGAGGAGTGTGTTGGGAGATGCCTTGAGCTAAGAACAGAGCAGAGGCCTGGCATGAGCTTGCCTGGCAGCTGCCAGCTCAGACCATTTCTGGCACTTCTGAACAAAAGAGCACTGAGATGCTACAGAGCAGACAATCTGCTGGCTCTGACATTAAACTCTCATTAAAGCCAAGTACAATGCCTGACATCCACCTAGCCACACCCTCGGAATCTCTGCTATACAGACACTGCTTGGAGGATAAGGAGAAAGGGAACACTGTTACCTCCACTGAAGCTGCTGCACTCTAGGCAAGGCATTGGGATAGAATCACTGGCACAAAAAATAAAACTAGCCTGTTCTTCAGTTTTGCCTGAAGCGCAAATGCAGTTTACATGTAAAATTAATAACTGCTCTCTTGGGCAGTAAATGCCACAGAACGCCTTAGAAATTCTCTGCCACCTACCCCACCCTAACCATTCTATTTATAATCTTAAACCACACTGGTTTACATAAAAGAAACTCACTGAAGTTATTGGCAGTTGGAAGAGCAGATAAGAAATACAGTGCCCCCACATGAAATCAGGCCAGCTGCTTTCCTGTCATTGTAATTCAATGAAAACAACACCTTTCCATGTCTATAAACACTTTAATGTACCATCAATTAATCTTTCACTGCAGTTAACCACTAAGAGATGAAAGAAAATACAAGAATATATTAGAAACTGACAACTGACTAAACTCTGTGCTATTAATCATTCTAAGCAACAGCCCTGAGTGCTTGCAGTGCTGTATCCACAGACACACCTGCAGTATGCACAGCAACACGCACAGAAGGAGGGAGGGAGAAGTTTGTTGTGCATCTTTGAGCAAAGCCATGCTGAGGTTATGGAAACTTTGTGCCAGAAGGTGTCACACAAACAGCAATAGGCATCAAAGTGCAGATTTGTGAAAAGCAGATACAACTGAGGGGGTGGTAGCACAAGCTTCTCCTCTCCAAGCCTTCTATCCAACCCAGGCAAGAGTAACTCCCACGAATGACACATCAGTGTGCAGCCTAATGCAGCTGCAATCTTTTCACTGACTATAATGACATTAGAGGAAACACTTTGGCTCCAAGCCCCTTCAAATTTTGGTCATACAGCCTAATTGCCAGCACAATCCTAATTGCTATACTAGCAATTTCCATGTAAGTCATGCTAGTTTCCTGCTAAGTCATCAAATAGCTATCCTATTAGAGCAACGATTGGTCAGTACCCCCCTAAACAAAGCTTTCAGTTGTTGTAAAGATTTATATATCACAGTCAGACTTTTGGGCCATCTTCATCACAGTGATTGGATATTTCTTTATTTAGTCATTTTGCACTAGAGATCATGATTTATTAATCTTGTGCCTGCAGTTCAGAAACATTGTAGTATTTTATGAACTCAAAGTAAACAATTTTAGGAAAGAAACCTGCAAAGTATATTAAACGCTTTATTGTTATTTCTTTAAAAGTACTTTTCCACATTTACTCAACCATTTCATTCCATACTTTTATGCTTTATTAACCATTTGAGCTTCAAACATAAATTCATTGAGGCTGAGTTTTCCTAAAATTAAAAATCCATGAAAAATAGAACATTAGAAAAATACTTCAGGGGGAAGGTAAGAAATAATTTGACAAAGGTCTAAAATAAAGACAATGCATTAATATGCACAGGATGCTGCAGCTCTGAAGCACTGAAACTCTAGTGGTTGTTAGTGAAGTGAGAGTTTTAGTGAAGGAAGTCATTAGACTAGAATTTCTGTCCTTACTGTACCTCTGCAGATGACCCTTGATAGTCTGAGGATTCTGGTGGCTTAGAAGGAGTTGATGTTTTGCTGTTTGTCAACCATGGTTTACCATAGTTGCGTGTTAAATGATGTGGTGTCTGTATGAAACAATGGTAAATCAAAATATGAAGGACAGTAGAGGAAAACAACGTCATGGAGAAGGATACCTAGGCTTTCACAGGGAGATCAAATCTCAGTAGAAATAAAACCTAAGCAGAAAGAGTTAATGACAAATGTTCTAAAATGAAGAGATGACAGAGTTTATTTTTTAAATGAAATTGAGAGGTCTGTTGATCTTTCAGAGCAATTCCCAAATTGCCAGTTAGCTTATGTGGCACCTTAAATGTAGAAATTCTTCTACTGCCATATTGCAAACAAACAGTAGAGGAAACACATTGAAAAGACTTCTCAGATCCTCTCCAGACTATGAAATAAAATGGAAATACTTTTTCTCCATCAGCTAGACAAAGCACCAGTATTACCGGACAAAGAAAAACCCAAAAATTCAATATGTACTCCATTTGTTAACCAGTGCAGTTTTGTACGTTTCTCCTTACCTTCGGTGTACTTGTAGTAACAGCCTGTGGGGCAGCTGCCTGGCCAGCTTGACTTGACTGAGAAGTAGATCTGTTGGGAGAAGCACCTCTTGAAGAGGGTCGTGATCTACGGCCCCTTGGTCGGAAAGCTGCCATGCTCTGACTGGCACCATCTGCCAAAATGAATTTTTCACGCAGCTCCACGTTTGTCCTCCCTTTAGCTGCAAAGAAAGGTGCTCATTTAGTCAGATATGAAAGTTATCACAAGGCTGTTTATTGCCATTTTTGCCATGCCAACTCCAACACATTTTAACAATAAATAAAATGCATTACTGTGTAATGCATTTATTTTGGACACAGAAGAGTTATGTGCAGAACTCGCTTATTCTAATACTTTATGCCAGCAGGAATGAACCACTGTCAAAGGAAGTCAGCGTGATAATGGAATGCTCAACGTGCTAAATCATTGTTAATCAGTCAACTATTAATACATAGACACAACCTGATGGGCAGTTTTGCTAACTCTACAGCTATTCATAATAAATAATACTTGCTTGGATGCTCTAGAAGAAATCACTAAATACAAATTACAGGAAAGCAGGAAATATATTTATTCAAAACTATGAAGTTATATAGTTTGGCAACATGCAATGACGAACATAAAACCCAAACTATGATGAGGTAATTGGTGGCTAAGCACTCACACAGACATACAAACACACATATGAGAGAATGTTCTGCATGAATAAATGCAAGACATGTTAGCATTTAACTGTGTCAGTGTGAATGATAATTGTTTTTGAAACACTCTTCAAGCGTGTCAAAAAAATTAGCTTGCAAAGCACCAGCCCATGTAGGAACATGTTAAGCTAAATATGATGGGTGAAGCATATTGTTAAAAGTATAAATATATTAAAGAAGTGGGAAGGAAATGAAGAGAGAGAAGAAGAGGAGAAGGAGACAAAGAGAGGGGTTTGCCAACCTATAGTAGGCTGAGTGGTAATTGAAGAGTTTGATTCCGAACGTAACATTTTACTCCCGTGATGATGAACTAGAAAAAATGACACAGGACATGGGTCACATTAAAGAAAATCGTTAGCAGGAGAAGAAATCAAGTACAGCAGCTGCATATGCAAGAGGCTTGGAGCACCAGGCCAAAAGACAGGACTTGAGCAAAAGCTGTCCCTAAGTGCTCTGAGTTCTCAAAGGTCTCCTAAGTAAAAAGGAAATGGCATTTGGACAGACTCAGCTACAGTCCCAAGTATACTTGTGTAACAACGGTATTTATCTGCTGACATAAAGAAGTAATATAAGCTAAAGAAAGTGATTTTATATGACTAGGTGCAATACTTTTAAAGCTGTTTATCACAACAGTTCTTGCAATGTGATTTATCTGAATACCTGCGGAGTGCTTGGTGGAAATGCAAATTTGCCAGGTGAAGTGATTTAGGAAAAGTTTGAACCTGCATCACTGACTTCAACCAGACAAGGATTAGGTACCAATGCACAATGTCCAGTGACATTGATTTTACAGAGACCAGTAATCTTTAGACCCACTGTGTTGACATCTGCTCACATATACCCAAGAAAAAGGGATAAAGCACTATAGACAATACTGAGGACTGTAATAAGGAATTCCAATAAATTAATTGGATACTTATTAAGTATTGTATCTCTCAATGCCAAATCAGGAATGAATTGCAACAGTCTACCCATCAATAGGCCAGAGAAAAATGTTTGGGATACAACAGAACTAACCAAGTTAACCCTTCAATAAAGCCAATTCTTTTGAGGCACATTTTATTTTCTACTACCCTGCACTTTTGAGGAACAGAAGTAGAAATTAATAAAAGAAGGATGACTCTGCAGGCGTAAATTACTTTTCTATAGTGCAAAATCAGGTGCTAAATTTCAGGCAGACCTGTGATAACACCAATAAATATAATATTACTCTCACATTTAATAAACAATATATGCAATACATTGGTAAGCAAAAAAGGACTATTTTTAACCCTAAAACTAAAAAAAGTCACATATGTCATAAGGTTATGACAGCACTTTTATGATACTGTGATAAGTTTTATGGGTACCTTTTAAGCCTGTAGGCAAAGGTTTCTAGGCCTTAATGACACGCTGCAAATCCTTATAGGGTTCTGTTATTTTTGGATTTAACAGGGTTTTATGGTAGCTTCTTTTTGTATTTAACATCCTTTACTTAGCATGACAACTGCTACAAATACAAGGTTTCCACCCTCTCAAGGTCTATATGAAGCTGTTTAGAAACTTGTCCCAAAGTAGAAGCTGTGTGAGCAAGCTGAAACTGGAGTAAGGTCTAGAGGACAGCTAGTGTCATTGTCTTCACTAGCTCACGTGTCTCTCCTGAACCCTTCTGTGCTGCTCTCACAATATTACAATATTTATCATTATTATTATTATTATTATCATTATTATTATTATTATTATTATTATTGTAATAGTCTCCAGAACTTCTAAGAAGTAAAAATGCAGTAAATTTAATGCTGCTAATTAATAGGGTGGTATTGCCTAGCTACAGAACATCAGGTCACTCTGAAGATAGAGAACAGTACTTTCTGCAATTTTACTACTCTGGCTGCTATTTGACTTGTGTCTTTCCCACTCTCTTCACAAATGGCTTCTTTCCTATCTCCAGCTGTTTCTCCAAGAACAGTGCCAGACAGAGCACACCTTCCCGCTGCAGAAGTGGGCTTTCCATGGCTGTGTACTGACAACAACACATCTGATGCAATGCCCTGGAGGGCTCAGGAATAGAGCACCCCCTGCTCCCCAGGAGCACAACGTCCTCCAGACCAGAACATTTTCCACTTCCTCTGTATAAGGCTCAGGGGGCTCTACAAAGTGTTTCTGGGGAAGATGCCCAGGAAAAGACAGGGTTACAAAGGTAGAGACTGAAAGACTGGGAACAGTCACTGGTCAGAATTTTTTTGTGGTGGTGGTGTTACTCATCAATTCAATTGCCTTATTTTGATTTATTGTATTGCTGAGAAGGTTTTACTGGACATTTCTGTGTGCTATTTCTGCCAAGTTATACAAGCTGCTTACATGCCATAAACTCTATCTGGGCTAAGTTCAGTTCTTTCTTGCACCACTGTAACACTGAAGGAACTGTGCAGAAGACACCACAGTTATTCCAGACATACATCAGTGCAACTGAAGAGGATCTCAACCATGGGATTTCAAGTTTACAAAAACGTGACATTTAGTGAGATGATGTTTACAACAACTGGCATTTTATACGAGTCAATCTCCATCTTGAGACAATGACTGGTGACTGCATCCAAATAATGTGCTGCAAGTCCATTTTAACAGTTCTGTTACGTACCCCGGCAAGGATCATTTTTCACTAAGAACTCATCAAGTGCCATCCAGCCACCTCCAACACGGACCATGACCGTACTTCTTAGGATACGAACAAGGCGCAGTTGTTGAGAGTCACCAAACTGCAATAAAAATCAAATGACAGTCTAAGGTTCTCAGTTATTTCAATGCAATTCAACACTGATAGGTTAAAAAAATCAGACATTTAAAACAGTTTATTTTGATATTTAATTATTAGTAAGTGCTAAAAAAATCAATTTATTTATGCAATTATTAAAGCTGTTAAGATTTAAAATCAGATGGTACTGCATTAATCAAAAGAAGATGGCAGGATGGTAAGAAAGAAACTCAGGTTTAATTTTATGCTTGATTCTCAAATGTCTGAGGTCATAAAGGAAGCAAAATTAGTAATACATTATTTAATTGGTTACAGTCTGCTTTTGTGCAAATTAATGAGGACTTATTTGCATTATGTCACTGGTAAAATCTTAAGCAAACACTCTTCTGCAACAGTCTTGATTTTTAATGTTGTCAGCTGAAAGGAAGGCAGCATCGCTTCAGACAATCAGTATATGGTCTGGAAATTCAATGTGTTATGAGTGTTGCACAGTTCTATCAATTGACTCATCTATGGGAATATTTTCAGGTATAGCACTACAGTGCTGACCCTGCTTACCTATAGCAAGGTGCATGTGGGGAAGGGAACATAAAAGAAGCAATGAACGATTGATAACTATCGTTTTTGTCCAGTGTTATAAACCGTGTGTTATTCCTCTGTCTACACATCAAAGTTCTTCACAATTCAGAGATGCACAAAAATCTGTTTCATACTAAGTTCCTGTATGAGTCCATTCTTCCTTTGGGCTGATGGCCAGGCCTAATGTATATTTTGCTCTTGAAACCTGTGTAGCAAAATCTGTACGCAGTACCTTCACTCAAATTCGGAACAAAGAAAGCATGACCACAATGCTAATGTCACAATCTCAAGAAAACTAACGAGAAGAAATCAGTACTTTTTAGCCAGTGCTACTAAAATATTTGGATACCAAATCAGCAGACAAGGTGCAGTGCACTCTCACACAAGCATGCAGAGCACTCACTAAAACCAAGGGGAGTCAAATGCACTTCTTTGGGACAATCTCTGACCCTGGGAGATGGCTGGCCATAATTCAGCTGTACCTACTTGCTCCAGAGGACTGAAATGCTCTAAATGCAAACCACACAACAAACGTGCTCCCTTCTTGTTAGATGACTGTAGTTGTTTGGTACTAATCAAGCCAAGAAGAGAGAATAAGTTTAAAGGAATATTACTTTTAGGAACCAAACAAAAGCAAAGCTTGCTGCTTAATTCAATAATAAATTGCATTTGTTGTAAGTAAGAACATTCACATGAGCATTATTTGTAAGGGGATTTTAATAATGTACTCAATATGTGCCAAGCAAAGAACCATTTCATATATGTAGATCAAAGTTTTTAAGAAATGGCATCCAAATTGATGCTGTTTATTTTCATTAGCTTGTTCCGACCAAGAATTTTTTCTAGTGGTTCTGAAGATACTATCTTTCTTCTTTATTTTTTTTTCACCATCCCAACCTAATTAGTCAGTTAGACCCCATCAGGCAATTACACCAAGAGTCTAATACAGTGTGCTTTGGAAAATGTACACCTAGCTGTGGTGAATTCAGAAAGTGGGGCTCCTGGAAAGTAACACAGAGTAATACAATAGTATCACTCTATCAAGGCATTTCTTCTTATGGGAACTCAGTTGATTTCCTTCCCAAAATAGCCCGGATACCAACTTTCTTTAAACAGTATTTAACCTGTTTCAAATAACCAGAGGTAAAAACATAAAGGAGTTTAAACTACAAAAAGGCCTGTTCTTGACAATAGCCTGTAGGTGCCGTTCTGCATCAGTAAGAGTTAGATGCTCTCAATAAATGCTCTATGTTTCCCAGATCGGAGAGTAAAGATGACAGATAAGAGGATTAACATAATTTCAAACAGTTCTTTCAGAAAGAGACTTGTTCTATATGTGGAAAATATTTTAAATTATTGCTTAGATATATTGCTTGAGGCATGTGGCAGGATTATCCACTGCTCTGTACTTTCTTCTATACTTCAATGTAAACAAGAGTGCACCCACATTTTCAACATCTTGAGATTTAAAATAGCTATTGCTGTTAACACTAGTGTGTCCAGAATGTGTTACACCCATTACTGTCTTTTGAAAAGCATAAGACAGTAACAGTATCTAATATCTGGTTTGCATAACGAGTTTCGATTCTTACCAGGCAGATATGATTTAGCACTTCAGGAAGCTGTGTACCAGTGTGTAGCCCAGGAGTAAGTGCTGGGTAGCGTTTCCTCCTGAGAGAGGACTCATCAGTGACCCAGCTGATACAAAATATTCTTAAACACAGCTCCGATACATTAAAGGCTTGCCATAGCTCCTTGAAAACGCTTTGGGAGAGGAGTTAGTCTAAATGGGAACAGCAATTTTATTTTGCCTATTTCCAAAATATGTATTTAATGATTCACTGTGTTAGTACATAAAATACTAACAATCAGGTAGGTTCTTAATCAGTCTGCTTGATTGTGTAGAGATTGTATCTTTTTTTTGCAAAGATGAAAGTATTTTTGTGCAATTTGCAATAGATAAGTGATGTGACACTTGGATGTGTTTACAATGATTAGCCTTTAATCAAGTAGCCTAAAAAAGATATTACAGAATTTTGAAGGATTTGACTATGAAACTGAAAACTGATTAGATAGTCATAATCTGTACAACTGCAGTTTAAATGCTCAAGGTTTTTTGCTGTGGGAATTGCTGCTGACCATTATCTGGTTCCTTTAAAAGTAATCTCCTTAATGAGAAAAATGGCCAAAGAAAGCTGGTGAGGGATTGTAGAGGAGGGATCCTGAGACAAGGAATGCTCCATAGCATTTAAAGAAATACCACAGCTGACCAGCAATGAATTAGCTGAAAATGAAAGGATGGCAAGAAGACTGACCATTGCAAGCTTAAATCACTATGTGTTAGAAAAGAAATTATAAAAAAAAAAAAAGGGAGGAAAAAGAAAAAAAAGAAACTTCATAACACATTCCACTGGTTTATACCTGATTTCCCAGGAAGAACTGATAAGAAATGAAAAATGGAAGAAAGACACGATTAGTTTACAGGAAATTCTCTACATGACTCTAGAACACATGCAAACTAACACATCAGACATTCTAAATAAAGTATCTATTTGAGAGATGAGCAGGTAGCTAGCCATCCAGAGACTGAATATTTAAAAATATTCAAGGCCTTCGTTTCCTTTCCATTGCTGTTTCTGTGGTCTTTTAAAATAATCTACAAGTACTTATTAATCTCTCTTAGCCAAATATTGTATATTTTACCTGAAATTGTTCTGGTTATTGAATCCAGGAGTAGCAGATCCTTCTCTATTCTGTGATATTTAGTCTTCTGTGATCTAATATCATTCTGCAGGTATCTAACACTTTGCTTACACTTCAGAAGTATGTGTGTTCCAATAAAATGGCAAAAGAGTGTAAAAATGACTGAATACACTTTGGTAAAGGATTTTGGCAGTACAACACAACACAACAGCACAAGAAAATACCAGTCATTGTTTTCACGAATCTAAGAGAAAATCAGCTACAGTTTAATCATTTAAGGTATCCAGGCAAAAATACCAGCTTTTGAGGAGATATTGTATGTATGTGTGCAGTTCGCTCTTAAAAATTCCTATAATTGAAAACAGCTTTAGTAGTTTCAGTGAAAATTAATACAAACAGCAGCATTTTTTCCATATTTTTAGTCTATATGTTCTAACAAGAAAAGAACAGAATTTAGGCAAGCTTAAAGAAAATGTGTAATTGTCATACAAGATTCTTACGAATTCATATAGCCTAATTCCTTGTGTAAACCATGTAATATGAAGAAAGCTGAAAGAACAGCTCCTTATAAGACTTACCCTGTATTTGTTATCCCCAATCTGTTCCACTTGAAACCGTTTTGCACATTTACACTTCGCTACCTGCCTTGTAACCTGCAAAAAAATCACAACTGCATAATTACTGTAAATATCACATCTCTAAAGATTTGTGTACCTAGTAAACTTGTAATTAAATAGGAGCAAAAATAAAACGAATTATTATAGAATGTGACCCCAGTAGAACAGAATGTAACCTAAGAAAGCAGAGAACATACCTCATCTTCAATTTTGTCAGCGTCTGTGAGAGGCTTGTATGCATCCTTGTTTGGATGAAGAGCTGCTACAAATTCATAATAGTCAATATAACCATCACCATCTCTATCAAAAATGTCTGCAACAGCACTCATTTCAAGTCGGCTTGTAGGGAATTCTGTAGGACAAACACAACAACACAAGTTAAATCTTTTGGCTTTTCAATCTCATTACGATGAGAGGTTTTATCACAAATATTAAAAGGTGATTAGGCGTTTGATGACAGATAGTGCTTATCAAAAAAATAAGGACATTCAAACAAGTGATGGAATCTTTCTGAAAAAAACCTAATCTGGATCTCCATTGTTACCCAGATATTGGATTAAAATGAGTACTGTAATGTGGCTTGATGACAGATACCAAAGCAATGGAACAGATTAAACTGTAAAATATATCAGGGCTTGTTAACAGTTTGACCTTCAAAGTGCATAAAATACCAGAAATTAACAAGAGAAATAGTTAGTGAGGAAAGGTCAAGCAAGCATTTCACTGCTAATTAAATCTGGAATGCGAAGCCTTCTCAATGCATATCCATGCGTTTGATGAAGTCCTTCTTTAGATCAAGTTCACAGCAGCAGAGTATTAACCCACACAGAGATTCTCAATGAAATAGTCAAAGAAAATTTCAAGGTGATGAACAGGGATTATATCAGGAGTGTTTGGTAGCCATAATAAATTTACACCGAGTTAAACAAGTAAACTATTTAACCTCTTGGTGGTATCAGGTTTTTTTCATAAATTTCTGTTAATTCAAGGCAACAGCAATGTCCACATACAGTGATCTTTTACTGCATTTCCTAAAGCAGGGGAAAAATGCACACAGCACAATATTCTCCTACTGAGTAATACTAGAATGAAATTCTAGAAGCAGCCCAATTCTGAATCTTTACTGTTCAAAGCAAAAGTCTCTATGATCTGAAGAAAAAGGATTATTTTAAGTATTAGGCCCTTATCTGTTACACATCTGTCCCTAAAAGGAAACATGATCACATACATGATGTGGAAGACTTACATTACCACCAATTGTGAATACCTGAGGAAAACCAATTCATCAGGAAAGCTAGGAAAGTCCTTTCCTAGTTTGATTGCTTGGCATTTTAAGCCTTATTATGTAGGTATATGAATATTCTTATGGCTCATGGAAACACTGGTTTCAAAAATTACACAGTTTCCTTCTATAATTGAAATTATTCCATGTAAGTTCTTTAATAAAAGTCCTATGAACTGGTTTTGAAAATCATCTGTAGGTTACAGTGGTATTTTTTACTATTATGAGTAATCAATGAAAAGTACTTGTTGAAGTAGCTAGTGTACTATAGGAATGACAATCTGAGTTCAGTAAATCAGCAAACCACTACTTAGACAATAATATAAATGTGACATTTGTAATCTGATCCACAATGTAAAATAACTACAGTTTCTAGAATCTAGAAATATTTTCAAGTAAGACAAATGAGTAATATTCAATAAAGTCAAAAAGGAAATCTGTGACCTTCTAACACAACAAACTGCATAGTGTACACTATCTAGACAATAAGACTTTATGAGATGTTTGCTACAAATTTAACATTACATTTCTTTTAAAACTTACTTGAAGAAAGAATTCCATCGATAAATTCCTGTCTTGTAATCTTTCCATCCTGATCTTTATCAATCCTCCTAAAGAAGTCCATCACACGAGACTTCTTATGGTTCATCCATCGCATGTACTTTTTCCTCCAAATATCAAAATCAAAGTTGGCAAATTCTCTCAGCTTAATAAAAAAAGGAAGAATTTTTTCAGCTGAAATTCATCAATTTAAAACATCAATGGGATAGATACCATCTGCGTTTTGTTGAATAATTGGTTCTTTGAGGACCTACACAAGCATTTTAAATATCTCAGCTTTCCTAATTTAAAATGAGGATGACAGCTTTTAAAGCACATTAAAGCACATGTATCACAGTGTTTTCAGTTAGCTGTGCCATACAGTATAATGCAACAAATATGGAAGTTGTTTACAGTTTTGGCAATTTAATCCAGGATAAAGAAAATTATGCAAAAGGTATGTATATTCTGTACAGTGCTTTTCTGACCTCTTCAAGTCTGTCCAAAGCATCGTTAAGTTTTCTTCTTCTTTCCAAGGCCAGAAGCCAAACTTGTTGCCATTTGCTGACTAAAAGGTTTACCCGTGGATTCTTGGTTTCGATTTGTGCCTGGGCTGCTGACGGATAAATGCCTGGTGTTGGGGAACGCTTTCCTGTTAAAACATTATAAATTGCATAGGTCTCACCCAGTTCAAGCAAAAAAACCATCCACATGAAAGATATTTGACCTTCCTAAAACTATTCTTTCCTGTCCCAAAGAAAGAGATCATAACCCAAAATTATTCCATATAATGGGATTTTTTTTTTCCTCCCCATTCCTGGGGAACAACCCAGTGGTGGTTACAGTCTCTTTTATTTAGCCAGAAGCAGCTTGTAATGGCTCCAGTAGTCAAGCTGTGCAGGTTAAATTAAATCTTTGTAAATCTCTCAGAGCTGTAAAGTAAACAACCTCATTTTAGAAGCAGGTTCCATGTATGGGTAAGTACAAAATACAATGGGTAAGTATATCTAAAAATACAAAAAGCAATTTCCTCACTTGATGATTCACTTTCCATTCAGCTTCACTGAATAAACTTCTAATTGGATTAATATAATTTTATAGACAGTAAGAGCACAATTTTGTCTCTACATCTTTATGAGAAGTTGTTTGCATTCAGATAATGGTCGATTTGCAAAGATGCAGCATGTCCTTCCTCTTGGAAGTTTAAGGGCACATGAAAGGCTGCCCACTTTAAAAATAGCTGTTCATGAAGATTAAGACAAAATTTTAAAATACATGTCCACTCTGAGAAATTTCCTCACAATGAATAAAAAATGAGAGGTAATTAGAAAAGTCAGCCAAGAGAATTTTACCCTGTTTCACTAGAAGTTAATCAAACCTAGTAGATTATTAGCAATCTGTAAATTTTAGAGACAGAGCAATGGTATGTGTGACACACCCCAACATACGCCATTACTTACTTCCTGTTCTCCCCTTATCGAGGACAGGAATATGAGATTGTACTGGAGTGGGTTCAAGTGCTTTCCTTTTATAGGTCTTTGTAACTTTATCCACATCAGGCTGTTTTCTGGTCATTTCTTCCATGAATGTCTGCAATCAGATAGGGGTGATCTTAATTAACAATACACAAAAGTAACCACAGGAATGAAAAACACACACAATAGCAAAACACCGAAGTTAAAAAGAAAGGCATAGAAAGACACTTATAATGCCAGCCTCGCAAAATAGACACAGATAAATGTTTTGTAGATAAGAAAAATCAGCAGTATAAGCTTTTAAGATCATTGTGGCCTAGCCATTAAAAGAAAGCTAAATCTGAAAACCAATCTGTCAAACTCTTTTATTAACTGTATATGGTGAGTTGATATGTAACAGAATTTTGTCTCCGAGATCCTGCTGTCTCCAGACTGCAGTTCACAGAAGTGAGACAGCCCTGGTATGTAAGCTGGGGTAAGTCTGTGAGCATTCACTACACCAGCAGCTCCCTCTGGCACTTCATAAACTCTTTTTTGGCAATCAGCAAAGCCACACTGCAACACTGGTTCTAAGGTGGCAGCACTATCATACATTTCATGTGGGTTTTCTTTTATTCCTAGTATTATCCTTGCTTGTATTCAACTATTATAAGATAAAATAGCAAAGGAGATTCACACTTGACCACGAAGCCTAGCTGAGATGTGAGGCCCATGTGAGCGACACATGTCACTTAATAATCCTTACCTGATGTTCAGCTATAAGCGCTTTAACTTCCTCAATCTCCTGGGGGATAACCTCTTTATCTTTTTCAGTTAGTGTAGTCTCTGCCCACTGCAACCAGGACAGCAAGGCTTCCAGCAATTCCTGGTTAGCAATGAGTGCAGCCAGAGCTCCTGCCAGTCTCTGTTGATGTTGTTTAGCCCATGCTAAGACCTTGACAAAGAAACCAATATGTGGGTATGTGCACATCTGAAATTCTTCACAATGTATTTAAAACTGCTCTGCTAACTGTAAACTCAGAGCTACTTCTTAAGTCTACTGATGTTTAGTATCAAAAGTATTAAATGTAGTGGCTGATCACTAACTGTAGCTAGGTAACTAGAATTCCTAGTTCAACACATTTCTTCCACAGATATTCAGGATTAGGTGCTGGTAAATGCAGCAACTGGCACATTCAGGCAACATATTAAGAATTTTAACAATAAGTGTGAGTTAGTGAATCACACAGGATTTGGGGTCAGATTTGCTCCTGGGCACACCTCAAGCCATACTTTTCTAACACCAGTATTTTGTTTTTCTTTAAGCTTAATATTAATCAGAAAATACCACCTTAACAGCTGAGGGTGCAACCTACCTGTAGCCACCTAAATAATTTAGATATCTTCTAGATTAAGAATATATTAGGCTGAAATCCTCTCTAATGTAATCAGAAAATCCTACACATTTGCCCTGTATTTTGTTTCCTTTGTAACTTTTCAATTTCCCCCTAGAAACTATTGGCTTTCCCCATTTGGGAAGTGTCAGACAGTATTTCCTTTAATACATACAAACAAAGAAGCTTGACCATCTGCTTTAGCTCTTAAAGCCCTGTAAGTTTTGAAATAAAGCCTAGGGAAGCATGGTATTCACATCCATCACCATGGGTATTTTAAATGTTGAGTTCTCAACAGCTGGATCATTTCCTCCCAGTGTAACTACCATGTCAGTTGTCAGCTGTGTTCCAGTCAAAGATGGACTGCTGCAATGAAGATGGTTCAACACGTACTGACCTCTTCAAACCTGGCTCTGATGATCGTTATCCAGTGCTTAATGGTGGTGATGGAGTCAGGGTGGCAGATAGCCAGAATAGCTTCTCCCATACCTGTTGCTTTATTCAGTTCTGCCTTTTTCTCTTCCAGTTTCTTCATAAATTCCTAAATCAGAGGTAGTAATTTTAATTAGATACTGATGAAATTTGCAAGACAAATCTGAGTGCATAATCTGGAAGGTCATGAGCTTCTTGACTGCTCAAGCAGATTCAACTTGCAAAAGGCAAGTTTCACTTGTATGAGAAAAGCTTAAATGTTTAAAAAGCCTATTCCACATAAAGTACTAAAAAAAGCTCTAAAACCTTTATCCTAGCTTTCCACTCCTTAAAAGCCCACCACACTAAATACTTGAAAGATGCATGCCTTTAATAAAGAAACAAAGGAAAATCACAGCATCTAGAAGTGCTATAAACCAGCTATATGATGGTTAGAATCATAATTGGCAACATTTCAATGACTTGGTTTGTCAGTTACAGTAATTCTTCATAATAAACTTTCAAGCTCCTACCAGAGGCTGGAAATGTCCAACTATAATTACATGCTCAGACAAGATGACAGAGGAGTTCAGGAGCAGCTATACTAAACTAACACAAATGTGACAACTCAGCAGCTGAGGGGGAGAGACACAGCACGTGGGAAAAATCTCGTAAAAGCAAAAAGTATGTTTACAGCTTTAGGCGTCCAAGCTCATAGTCAGTGGTATTCCTATGATGGTGGGACCAGAACTGTGTACAGAGGAGAAACAACAACACAAAAAACCAACTAAAAGGAGGAATTTTCCCATCCTTTCTACAGCTTGCATTTAGGTTTTTTTTTCCTTTCCCGTTTATTTTTGGTTAATCATTACTACTACAAAGGTTTTATTTTTCTGCATAAACGTTAGGCAAGTCTGTGTGTCTTTGTGAGCATTCTTAACTGGAACTGCTAATATCTCTCAGAGCCTATTGGAAATTTTTGTTATACCTCTTTAATTAGGCTACATCTTTAATTAGGCTACAAAATGGAACAATGTCTCTGAAAGCTAAACTCTTCCTCTCTCCAGCCATAAAGGGCTATTTTAGATTAAAGATGAAATTAAAGATGAGCCAAGTCAGATCCTAGACAATTCAGAATCACCAAAACACTGTTAAAACAGGTTCTTCAACAACTCATAATGACATTATCCTTTGTCTTTACAAAGTATGAAGTTATTATGAAATAAAAGTGCAAAAGACACAATCTCTTCTACCTTGCTGTAGAAGCCTGGAATATGTAGGCTATATATGTAAAGGGATTTGTTGCTAATTGATTTTGCTTTAAGCTTAAATTCTTGCCAGAGTTTTAAGACCCAAATCATAATGGCAAACCTTCTCTCACAAAAACACATGCATCCTTACAATATTCCAGTTCAACATGGCTTTGGAAAACTTGAATTGGATTGTAATGGGAGATTACCAAAGTAAGACAGGGCCAGGAGGAAAATGGGCAAAAAAACCATTGTGTTCCCCTGCCCAGCTGTACTAGAATATTTCAAAAATTAAATCTGTGGCACACTACTCACAGTATATTCAACTCTCCCTAATTGTATTGAACTCTGTGGCAAACCAGTGATACAGACACATTTACAAGAGAGGACATGGGATGCTTCTCATCGAGCAATGCAGTGCATTAACCCCCTACAATTCTCAGTCCCTAGAGAGGTGGACAAGTGACAGATATCTGTCTGAGATAGTAGAATTCACTAAATCATGTGTAGTATTCAGGAAGAGAAAAATCAGAAACAGGCATAAAGATGGACTATTTGGATAAAATAGTGTCCTGAAGTAACCTTCCCATATGTAGTTGAATGCAAATGCAAGAATCAGTGACAAAAGGAAGATACATTTCATATCTATGTAATAATTTCAGTCTTATATTTTTATGTCAATACGCAGCATTATAATGCATACATGGTGTTTAAAAGTTATATATATTACTTCTTCCCTTATTTTCTTTTTCTCTTCTTGAAAGCTAAGGTTATAAACTTAAAAGGAGATCACCTACTCAAGAAGGATTGTGTAAGTTGTAAAACTGTAGTGATGTGATCTTTCTTAGCTTGACAATATCTCTGTTTCTATCATTTGCCCTTTAAGAGGAAAATGTGATTGGGAAAACACCTTCCAAAGCCTATTAAAAAAATTGAAGAACGGTACGGCCACATCTAACACCAAGGTTGGTTGTGTTGTTCTAGCTATCATCCTTCTCAGCTGGACAGGGTTTCTCAGAGACAACCTTTGCTTTGAGGTTCCAAGTTATGCTTGAGCTTTGGCAGCACAAATTTTGAACTTCAGTACAAAAATATTTTGCTAATCCATCTACAATGCAGACATTTAAGATTTTATTTTCTAATTATTTCAGTGGACCTAAGATTTCACTCAATTCTTTTTTCTGTATTCAGAAGATTAAAAAATCAAATAAAAGGGAACTGGTGAAGCACATGTGGAGGAAAGGCAGCTAAAAGACAAATTTCATTGCATCAGAGACATTAGGTTGCTGCTGCCAACATTAGTCAACACACTGTCAGCACATGCTGATGTGTACATACATTTGATGCACACATACATTTGCCAGCTTATGACTAGCACCCAGTTTCCGGGGCCCTAAATGAAAACTGGAATTTTTTTCAAAATATTGCATTTTAAGTATCTCAAAATATCCTTAGTTAAGAACCATTTAATGGCTGTATCTTGCATGCACTCCTCTGCATAATAACATTAACAAACTCAGTTTAAACAGAATGCTTTCCCAATTTCCATTTCATAAATTTTGCTACAACTTTCTTCAGAGTAATGATGAACAAATCCCAATTTATAATTTCTTCTATAACACTGTGGGCACCACACCCTTGGTACTATTACTACTGCACTTACAAGAAGTTTTGTGTGGACTCAACTGTGCATATTTGTAACCTGTTTGGAGAGTGAAAATATGACCTTTTTGATCCTTACTTAGCCATTTTCCCATTGCATTACTGCAAAGTTAGTTTGATGGCCAATAATCTGCTATCTGCAATACCTATGCCACTGCAGTATTTCAGTAGCTAGTGCATGTGAAGTATGACAGCATGCTGTTTCACCATGACAAAAGATTCACGGATGATAACATCATTCTGCTGACATTAACAAATGACCTTGCAAGAAAAGTATAAGCCATTTTGGTCAATAGTGCTAAGATGACAGATAGACTTTTGCTACTGTAGCAGTCTGTGTTGTAATTGCAGGCATCATATACTCCACAGAGGGGTTTGCACCTGTCTCTAAATGTTTATAGCAACTTTCTAAAGGCCCATTATTTCCTTAATCAGCCAAGATGACTCAAACAACAGCCCAACACCAGTCTGGACTTCAAACTGTTAACTACATTAAATTTCTAACTTCTCTACAGAAAGAGTTGCAAAACCCAACACTGGATGCTGGATAGAACTGTACGGGATAGACGCTGGCTCCATTCCTCTATTTTACTGTCTATCAGAGCAATTTGAATGAAGAGGATCCTCTTCCTTTTCTTGCTTACCCTGTGCTGCTCTATCAGTGTACGCAAGGCCTCTTCATCATCTGGAAGGATGCCGTGGAAACGGAGAGCCTGCTCTGCCTCTGCCAGCCATTCCAAAAGGACGTGGACAACAGAGTGGAATTCTTCTGCCTGTTAGGATATAAGAAGCCACAGTCACTCTGAGGTGACGTGACAGACACACTGCAGCTTGCACAAGGAGATTGAGCCCACATTGGGAATCATTAATCATCCAGCAGTACCAGCACATTATCCTTCCATTAAAAAGTCAATGATACACAGCACTAACATTCTCATAACTGTAAAAATAGCTCATGCTTCCCAAAAAATTATAGGAAGCCTAAAAGCCTGTTCATGCTTTTAGCCATCTCATTTATAGTGTATTTGCAGCTCCATTGAGAATGCCATGCCTTTACACTGACAAATTACATAGGAGGTGCTTTCAGGGACCAGCTGGAGAGACGAGAACTATTTTCTGCACAGCCTAAATCACCAGATAAGCAAAATGAATTGACAGCCTGTTGGAGAGTGACCCTTTTATGTCTGGAGAAAAAAAAAGAAGATTCACCTTTGGGTACAGCCATATTCAGACACAGTGTTTGAGGTAAGCTCAGGATTGTGTCTGCTGAGCAAAGCAAAGCAGGAATATTGTACATAGTGGATACATTGCCACTGCAAGAGTACCATCCTAGCATCAATCCAAGCTAGTATATCTTCAGAGAGATGTACATCCATGTTATCTCAGGTTTGGAAACAATACAATTTGTTTGGGATTGGAACCAGATTATATTGACATACATAGACTGTTCTAGGTCATGACTGCACTCAGCACAACTCTATTTTTCCTCCAAGTACCTCACTGTGCATTGTCAATTGTGTCAATGTAAAGAAGTTTTCAATACAAAAATTTACTTCTTTCCATTACGGCATAAAAAGCATAAATTTGATTGCAACCTCCTGCTTCTTGTGAATGGGGCATAGTTCTTTATCATCTTTCATGTTTGACGGTAACTTCAGTGATTTCCTTAGATAGTAAGGTCTTTGAAACATTTGTTTTGCATTTGTGGTAGAGACTAATAATAACAGTAACAATAATTGCTAAGAGGCAGGATTTATGTGCTGTGGTAAAGGGATAGACAAGGTAAGCAATGCATGAGCAAGTAAATGAGTATTTTCAAATGAAATGAAAGTGAATGACATTAAGTGAAAATGAAATTTAATTTTTAGCAACTAGACTGCACGATATTTTCACTGCTTCTCATACAGTACATGTAGCACCATTATTATTCCTCTACCTGCCGAAGAGCCTGTTCCAGTCGTGTTTGCTTGGATACTGACAGGGCACAAACTGTCTCCCAGCGAGTGCTTAGCTCCTGCATTTGGACTTTGACCCAGGAAGAGTCGTCACGACTGCCTTCTATCAACTCCCTTGCAGAGCGCTTCAGAGCCTGGACACTGCTTGTTCTTTTTCCCAGCTCCTTCTGGAAAACCTAGACACCATCAAATATATTTGAAATGTTTAACTCATCAAGGCATATTTATGTAAAAAACAACAAAAAACTACTGGTTATGAAAAGAAATGAAAATACAGATTTACTTCTGTCAAGAGTAACTCCATCTAAGTGATGCAAAACATCTAAGTTCTGCTTGTTAGATTCCGTAGCAAAATATTAATACTCTCTTCTATCATAATAAAACTGGAATATGGTAGGAAAATGTTAGTCAGATCCCAGGAACCCATTCTAGTCCAATGCATGGGAAATCTAGTCTTCTAATCACTGCTGGTTTTTCATTCTTTATCGAAGCAATTGATCTGACACAGTGATTATCGCATAAGATTGCTGTGGCAGGAAAAGATCAGATAAAAAGCTAACAATCAAGGAGAGAGTTGAAATCATCAAAACAGAAATAAATCCCCATCTGGGGTGTAACTGTAAGGCTGTGGATCTTCCTGCTTATTCACACACTTACATGGGAGTATATTCACATTAGTAGATGGAACAAGCTCCAGTTACTTAAAGGAAGCTCTTAAAAGAAAATAATTACAATGCCCCATGCCACTGACTGTGACTTACTTGTGATGGACAGTGGGATTTCAGAAGCGACTGAAGCATATTGCAGACTAATTTTTATAGACAACCCATGTTTCCAACTTTTTTTTATGAGGCCCAAAACCTCCTCCTCAGTGGAGATACTGAGTCACAGGTGGATGAACAGGACCCTCACCTCCTAATCCTCCCAGGCTTCAGAGCTCTGCCTATGTGTCGTCTTTGCAATATAAGTAACTCCAGCAGCCATTTCTTCTGATATACTGAACAGCAAAACTGGGATTCAGAGGCAGAATCTGACATTTTCTACTTGTTCTCATGTCCAAAACCACTTCAGTAACAAATACTACAGGTTTCCAATGCAAGTTTCCTGGCCCATGGTCTAGTTGAAATCTGTGCATAACTTTAGCATTGTAATTACTCTTCTCAAAAAATATACAGCAGCCCCACAGGTCTGAAAGGCTGCTGCAGTCATGACAAGTGCACTGGATATTTGGTTAGCAGATAAGACTAAAAAAGAGCTGTCTGCCTCAGAGTTTTCCAGTAAAATAATTTTTGCCATCCTTTGCCCCTAGACACATATTCTCAAATGCATATTTGTGATGTATGACATGATATTAATAAATACACAGGGTAGCACCATCAAATAGAATATCTCAATGCTAACTGACGTCAATGAGTCACTAAGAGTTCTCCTCTTTCCTGTATGTTTTATAGCATTTTCTATTGTTGACCATGTTACTGTTACAAAAGTATTCCATATTTCTAAAAATTACAGAATAGTCAAAGATAAAGATAGTTCTAAAATGTTACACTTATGAGCAGTCCAGTAATTAAAAACCAGAATTTTTGGAACTACCTTGTGATTGTCAATCAGGTTCATTACTAAATCGATGTCTCCATGTACTGGCTGGTCTTCTGCTAGTTGAGGTTCAATTTTGTATAACCAGTCAATGAGAGCTTGCAGAGCATCAGTAAACTGTCCCGAAAACAGCAAGGCTTCCTCCAGTTTATTTTGTCTGAGAGAGGAAAAAAACCACACACACACAATCATTTACACTCTTTATGAAAACATTTTCAGCATAAAATAACAGAATCATAGAAGTGTTAAGGATGGAAAAGACTGGTAAGGTCATTGAGTGTAACCACTATCCCAGCACCACTGTGTTCGCCACTACATCATGTCCCCAAGTTCTATATCCACATGCCTTTTGAACACTTCCAGGGATGGTGACTCAACTACTTCCATGAGCAGTCTGTTTCAATGCTTTACAACCATTTCAGTGAAGAAATTTTCCGAAAATCCAACCTAAACCTCACTTGGTGCAATTTGAGGCAGTTTCCACTCATGCTGTCATTTGTTGCTTGGCAGAAGAGACCAATCTCACCTGGCTACAGCCTCCTTGCATGCAGTTGTAGAGAGCAATAAGGTCTCCCTTGAACCTCCTTTTTTCCAGGGTAAACAACCCCAGCTCTCTCAGCCACTGCTCAACAGGCTTGTGCACCAGTCCCTTCACCAGCTCCATTGCCCTTCTCTGGACATCCCCCAGCCCCTCAGTGTCTTTATTGCAGTGAGGGGCCCAGAACTGGAAACAGGAACTGAGGTGTGGCCTCACCTGTGGCTGAGTACAGAGAGACAGTCCCTGCCCTAGTCCTGCTGGCCACACTATTGCTGATCCAGGCCAGGATGCCATTGGCCTTCTCGGCCACCTGGGCACACATTCATGGCTCATGTTCAGCTGGTTGTTAAGCAGTATGTCCAGGGAGCTTCAAATCAGTTTCCCTTTTCTTCCCCTTCCTTCCCTGCTCTTCTTCCATGCCATTAGGCAAATATGCATTTTCAGTATTTTACTGCTTTGGCATTCTTAATTATCAAACAAGCTAGCCACTCTGGTTCTACTTTTACACAACAAAATCCAAAAACAGAAGCCTTTTTCTTATTTGATGAGTAATTAGTTGAGTTTTCATTTACCTTTCCACTGACTTTCCACAAATTGTATCCCATTTATCCCTTAGTTCACTGAGCATATCATCAAGTTTCAAATTGTCGTCAGCCAAGGTGGTTTTCTCTTTCAAGGAACGTCCAGTCCTATTTGTGGTATCATACACAGAATGTTTGGCACCAAGAGATTTCTGGAATTCCTATATATATGGAAAAAAAAGAAAATACCCATATATCATTAACTGCTTACAGATTGTTAATCAGTTTTTTACTTACTATTTGCAATATAAATTGTAAATTTATGTTGCTGCAATAATTTAAACTTACTGCAAAATTTCTATGCTAGTGCACAGTGCACCTGGGGCTTCACACTAGCAGACCCCTGCCTTTTGTCCTCTGGAAATGCAGCTCTATGCTTACTAGAACAACTTCTGGAAAATCCCTCCTTCAGTGAGGGCAATGATTCCTGTCCTACCATAATATTCCCAAATTTCAGCCTGGTACTCAGAAGGATGTGAAAGAACTGCTACTTTGGGAGCCATTAACCAAGCATTCTCCACACTACATTCTTACAAACTAAGATTTCAAGCCACTTTTAGAGCTCCCCAAGAGCTACAAAGGTTATTCTGGTTTAGCTCAACATGAGCAAGCTGGGAAAATTCCAAGCACAAGCAGCCAGGTAACATCCCAATAAATCAATTTGTGCTAGAAGTCAAAATCACAAGCAGGTTTCTGTGCCCCAGGACTTTGGACAATGACAGTGACAGAGTCTGCCTGCCAGCTTTGACAACTCCTTCTGCACAGACCCTCTGGAAGCTTTCCACAGGCACAGAAGGGCACAAGAAACACAAGTCATCTGATACCACACAAGAATTAACCGACTGGCAGAGTAAATAATTAAATAAAGGAACACTGCCAAAAGACAATAACAGCCCAACACAGCAGCTTTTAAATTGCAGCAATGTTTGAAATGTTTGATTTCACACCTTCATGAATTGCTAGCAGGGAATCAGTTGAAAAAAAATAAAACACAAGTTTGCTTTAGAAAACCTTATATACAAAATCAAATATTCTTTTTTTTTTTTTAATTACCAAAAAAGCAACATTTGTTTTGCAATTTAGTATTTCCTTACTGTTCTTTCATTTTCCTCATATAAAGCAAGAAAACAAACTTTAGGAAAAAACAAAATTGTCAAGTTAGGACTACAGGAAAAATAAATATAATTTTCAAAATAACCAGTTTTTTATAACCGTTCCTTCAATACAAACAATATATCTATGCTTCTTTTATTTGATGCACTTCGTTAACTACTTAATACTACATGCACAATGTTACTAGCTTTGCACAAGGAAACACAATTAAATTGCTGCCAGAGAAAGATCACAGAGGAAAAGCAGATTTAAAGGTGGCAAAGGGTTGCAGTCAGTTCATTCCATGAGAGACTGCACCATATCTACTTTCATTTGATTTCAGGTATAACTGAGAGTAGATTTTAGTTTAAGCTGCCAGGAACAGACTGGTAAGTTAATTACTGAGATTTTGTTCATCTAGCTACCTTCCTTCTAAGGAAGATGGGTACATACAGATAAAATTAGCCACATTCATTTAAATGTACTGTAAGAACACTCAGCATTAGCACAGGAATGGATTGGGTGACCCGGTGCGGGTTTTTCCATTCCTGACTCCTAAAAATGAGAAAAAAATTCTAATAAACAGACCATGAATAACCCTCAAAAGTCCCTGGCAACATGCTAGATATGAGTGAGAGAGAAAACATATTATCTTGGCTTTTCTTTTTCAGGGACTTTTTTTTTGGCAGTAACAACTGGCAAAGAGCGAGTCCAAATTATTGCTTACAGCACACATTCAGTTGGGATAGCAAAATCCTTAACTAAATGGAGCAAGGAAACCTTCAAGGCTGGACAGAAAAGACAAGGACAGACACAGGGTATATGTGGGAGTGGAAGGAAAAGACTCAAAATACAAGGAAGGACATTGCAGTGTTGGGAGGTTTGACAACTCATTAAAAAACAATTGAGTTGATTTCTTGAGAGGGTGGTGTTTAAAGTTTAAAGTCACAAAGTTCACAGAAGTCCCTCTCTCACACACATTCATATTTTTTCTCCAGATCACTGGTTTCAATCCTTATGTCCCTGCATCAATTTCATCCCATTCCTTAATGAGATTGAAACAAATCAAGCAGTAATGCTCTGCAGGCTTTTTATATGAAATAAGCTGAAGAAAAAATATCAGTGACAGTAATGACAAGTCTGCCAATCCATTTGAGGAAGCTTGGTATCATAAAATGTACTGTTGTAGGTATAAAGTAGGTATCGAGTTTATCAGGATTAACATTGCTGAAGATGGGAAGAGAATACAGGTAGAGAGTCCTGAAAACCTCAAAGCAAAGCCAGAGTGTTGACCATACTTGTGAGGAGGTTGAATATACAAAGAAAAGAAAGGAGTGAAAAGATTAGAAGATTAGTAGGAGTCAGATTATCCTAACAGCAAGTTCCCCCCCATGACAGTTCAGATCACTGACTCCAAATTCTGGCAACAGCAGCAATCCCAAAACAAACTGAACAACCTGAACAGCTGCCAGCTCTCACTATATTAAAGGAGAATATCTTCCTGGTTGATAAACAACACGTCATGCAACCTGAGAAATGATAAAAAAATAAAGCAGATTGATGAAGCCATTAATATACATGACAGAATTTCTCAGAGGTAGCAGCAATCACCAGAAGCTACAGTGAAAAGAAAAAAATGGATATGCAAAGCCCTGAGGATACTGTGAAATATTAAAAAATAGGAGTAAATTGAGAACAATAAAACTGACATTGAAAGTAAATATATGCAAAAATGTGGAAAATTAATGATATTTCAATACTCTGTGTTTGATGAAACTGCCCCAAAAGAAATCTTTTTTCAATCATATCTTTGAAGATTCTACCACTCATCTACTTGACCCTCAATAATATATTATTCTAGGCATTTTACAGAAGTAAAAATTAAGTAAAGACTACTCCTGTCTTTGCTTTTGCTCTGTGTCTGATGGATTACAGAGCTTTTCACTATCATTACAAATTTGAAAAGCCTAGTGAATGAGAGAGATTTTTATGTATTCACAGCTGGATTTCTGAAAAGTTGGTTTCAGACTTTTGAATCCCATAAAGAGAAACAACCTTTGCTCTAATACTGTCACAATATTTTCTAGGGGAATTAATTGGTATTTCCACTTGATATAAAAAGCAACTGCCAATCAAAATGCAAGATTATTTTTCACTTTTGAAGTTGTCCTGCAGTATTAAAAGGAAAATCTCCACCCAAATAAGTGGACAATATACTAATTTTTGGTGAAAGAAAGCCTCTTGAAAGATCCCTGGTCTGAAATGGTATTAATTTGCTTTTTAAAGTTTCCATGGTGCTGTATTATTCTTTCTTCTTCATTGTAAACCATTCCCCTACATATCAGGTACTGTGAAAAGTTCTTTTCACTTACACTCTGTTAAAACACCATCATTTAATTTGATGTGAATAAACACCCCATTGCAGGAAGGCCACAAATCTGCTTCCTTTGCTGATTGAATAGTGCAAGGCTGAAAAACTTACCTACATTTCACTGGGCATTTTGCATATCATGACTCACCTTATGCTGTGCAAGCTGCATCTTTATTTTGTCAGGATCATTTGCAATTTCAAGATCTGAGTCCAAAGATTTCTCTGACTCTTCCAGCCATTCCATAAGTTTATGCCAGGCTTCATGGAACTAAAGGAAAATCAGATTTGCATGGGCTTTAAAATTCACTGGTTCATGAAACAGTCCAGAAGCATCAAACCCCAACCAAGACTGGCAAACTTTGACAAAATTTGATGTGTTTTTTCTCCCTGGTCTCTTAAACGGAATTGGTCCAACCATGAGCCCACTGTATTTAGCCTCCCTTCCCCAAGTGAATTAGCAACCTTTAATGTACATGATGTACACACATCACATGTATCTGTCAGACACGTATTGGTAACATCTGTTGATGTGTTGGTCATTTAGATTCCTAGTTTTAGTAATGGATAGTAAATACAGAGAACAAGGCTTAGCTATTGCTTATACAGGGCCATAGCAGTAAGTCACTGGGGAAAACTTCTGTCTGGATGGCTGCCCAAGATTTTCCCTGTAACACTCGTAAAAGCTCCCATTATATCAAATGCTATCTTGATGAGCAAGGAACAGATTTTTGATCTTCCTTCCTGTTTCAAAAAAAAGAGCATTTCAGGGAAGGAAGCAGGGAAAAACTAAAGATTCAACCAGCTTTCACACAGCGTCATCCCTTTGGGTTTTCATTTTTCTAAGGTGGCGGTTTCTCTCTCCCTTGAAAATTCTTGCCTGGGCTGCCTACACATGAAAGCACAAGAAACTAGTTCAGAAACCTTTCAAGGCACCTCAGACCCTGTTGTGCAGAGCTGTTGATTAGGCCTTGACACCAGTAGTCTTCAGTACTCCTTCCACATTCCACACACATGGTTGTCATCTTAATAACACTCTATTCAGCTTTGGAAATGCATATTGAGATGAAACCCATCTCATTGCAGAACTGCTGCATGTGTGAGTGCAGAAGAGAAACTGCTGGAAAACAAGTAACATGACTGGCTTATGGGTTAATTCATTGCCCAGAGAATTTCTTGCTCTATGAACTGAGTGGTGGTAGCAGTGAACATGGGAATGTGGTTTAGTTGTGAACTTCACCAAATTCTGAATGATCATGTTCCCTTGAACAGAAAGAAGCTAGAACTTCCTGTTGATATTTAAACAGGTTACATTCCTCTCACACATTCTGCATCTTATAAATTGTGCTCCTCAGTGAGGGAAGCATGTATCTAAAGAAAAAAACATGAATGCTCCCAAGTAAAGAAAACTGTGCAAAACCACCCCCTCACTCCCACCCCAACCCCCACAAAAAAACCCCAACCTCTCCAGGATTATATGGAAATAAATGGAGATATCTTACCACACAGAAGATATTGGTCTAGTAACTAATATAAGAGATTGACTGATAAGTGATAAATATAATCAGGACACAATATAAACCCAAGAAGAAAATACTAAGGAATACTCCCACAGATTAGTGAAAAGGGTTCATCACATTCTTTAAAATATACAGGGCTGATTGTGAAACTTCTTTTTGAGGACAGATGGCACTAATACACATCTGGAATCCATACTGTAACTTTCTTTTTTCAGGCTATCCTGTACTGCAGACAGAAGTCACTGCTTGGGTTGAAAGTGATGCTTTCACCTCCCAAATGAAGTGCTCTGGGATTGAATCACAGAAATCACTCCACTAACTCAACACTGTCTGTTACACTAAATGCAGGCTTGCTTTGTAAGTGCTTTAAAGCACCATATTCTTCAAGAATCTGGATGCAATTACAACTAAGTTCAAAGAGCTGTATAACAGCTGTTGTCCCATTACCTGTTTGGCTCTTTTCCTTGCATCATCCAAAGCTCTTCCCCTTTCAACTAAGCGCTGAACTACTTTTTCCCATCGACTCTGTACACTAATCAGCAGATTCTTAATAAGGACAACGTCCTGTTTCTGGCTGAAATATTTCAGATGGGTTCCAGTTTTGTCCAGCTCTATGATCTGGTCTCGATGAGAGTTCACTTCTGTGGCAAAAACCTTGGGAAAAAAGGGTAAAAATTACTGAATACTGTATTGCTGGATAAACACTGATAAAACCCAGTCTGATAAAGAATGATGTAGCAAAAAAGACTATAAAATACAATTTTAAAACAAATGAAATGTTTCTCTGAGTGCCAGCATTGTAGGGTTCATTTGGACATTGTTACAGTATCTCCACAGAGTGGGAGAAAAACATTACACATCTGTTTCTTTACATACCTTGTGTTCATCAATTTGAAATAAGACAGTGTCCAAGATAAGACTTGGCCGAGAAGCTGCAGTTAGAGTTTGCTCAGCCTGAGTAAGCCAATTGATGAAATCTTGAAGTGAGTTGTGGAACTCCATTGCTAAATTGAGGGCTTCTTCCAGTTTCGTCTGTAAAGACAGGACATACTTTATTAGCAGATGATATTGTGCAGGGGTTTCAGCCAAGGAAACCATTTTAGTTCATCATTTTGGAGTAAACCATTTTAGTTTAGCATTTTAAAACACTTTTCCAACTCAAAGTTTCTGAGTTTTAAAATAGCCTATATTTGAGCATATTCAAGGAGATGGATAGAGGAGCTACAGTAAAATTACATAAGACAGATGAATAGAAAATACAGCACCTACTATCAAGATAAATTTTTCCCTATTAGAACATATTTCCTGCTACTTAATCCAAATGGAACATGTGGATTTATCAATTTAATTACAAAACCAGTAGAATTTCAGAAATCTAAGGCGGTACTGCACTTGAAAGAGCCTCAAACACTCATCAAATTAAATGAAGAGTAAGTTTTCCTAGAGCACTTCTTTTTAATAAAGCCCAATTTTCATTTTGGTTGCCTGAACAGAAAATAATTTGGGATACAGAATTTTGTTGCTCATGAGACAGCAGTCACAGGTTTTCAAACGTTAACACCGCTGACCTCACCGAGCACTCCAACCTTACAGCTTCCTGCAAGAAGGTGCTCATATTGGGTATTAATTAGTTTGTTATTTTTACATTATAATTACCTTAAGAGACATCAGCATTCTTACTTTAAAATACAGCTAAGTTGTGAGTTAAATATTTGTGCTTTATACTTATCAGGGCTGTACAGAGAGTTTCTCTGTTTGCAATTATGGATATTCTTTTTGTTTGATTGAGTTAGAACAAATGGACTATATTTCGTGAAGGAATGAAAGCAAAATGAAATTAATAACAAGAAAACGTATGTTGCACATCAGTGAAATCATGCTATTGATCTGTTAGAACAGAAGGTAGTCACTTGAAGTAAATGGCAAAAGGCCAAGAGTTCAGGAATTTTAAGAAAAAAAAGGTAAAAACTAGGAAAATTAACAGAGCAAGTCTGTACTGAGAAGAAGATAAAACCTGAAGCATCATTCAGTCTCTCATGTCTATCATTACTGCAATAAAACCCAGAAAACCACTAGTCCTACCAAATGAGCATTTACAGTATCAGTTAATGTATTTCTATGGAACAGACTTGTGCCATTCTCACCCATACTACTTCCCAATTATGGATAATTAACTTCCTGCATTGCATTTTCCCGAGTACTTTCTAAACATACCACTGAATTATGCCAGTCTCTACAACTGATTTTAAATCTAAAAAATCAGGCAAGTATGCATCCATAAAAGCACTTTTCATTAACACACTTAAATACCAGATTTACACTTCTACTTTTATGTAAAAACACATACTTTTCTTTCACTGAGTTTTGTTTGCACTGATTCCCATTTTTCTTTTAAGTTATTTATGTCCTGCTCAACGTTTGTTTCAGCAGACTCTGGGCATCTTGCAAGCATCTGCTGGCCTTTCTGCATTAGACACTTATATGTCTCTTCTTTGGCTTCAAAGGCAGCACAAAGTTCCTGAATAAAAAAGGAACAAAAATAGATAAGGTATAAATTCAATACTCCTTAAAAATACCAGTATAATACTTACTCCTCCCCCAACATTTAGCAGGTATGATTAAGACTAATAAAAGAAATATATGCAATTCATAAAAAGCCAAATGAGCAAATGAAGGACCCAAGTTCTTCAGGAAATGAAAACTTGTACTGTCCGTCAATGTCTTCTCTGAAATCCAAAGCTTGGCAAAGTAAGTACTATGCACATATTAAACAGGAGTTGCTACAACTTGGTTGGTTTAGGGTTTTGTAGCCAAAACACAGGAAGTGTCAGCATTACACAGTGTGCTGAAAGCCCAGAATGATCCAATACCCTTCAAAAAAGGGTGGGACAACTTGGGAGGGCTGCTTTATTGTAGATTGTCTGTATCTTCCTTTACTTGCTAGGCATGAGCACTGAAGGCATTTCAGATATTCAAGGAAAGCCAGAATAATAATGGTAAAAACGTGTTTTACCTGTTAACTATTCTACTAGTGATGCTTTCTAAACCATGTTAAATGTAAGCTAGCAAGAGTCTGGGAGCTCCCATGCATCCCTCTGACTCAAAAAGATGTGTTCAGAATTGGTAACAGGCAAACCAAAATGCACCAACACAGTTGCTGCAGACTCCCAAATGAGGAACATCTTCAAGGAGATGAGGAGTAAGTGGCTTGCAAATAAGAGGAAAAGAACCTTTTCCTCTGATGCTCAGGACAAGAGCCCAAACCAAACATTTTCCTTGGGTTAAGAGATACTGTACATAGGGCTGTACCTGACCACATAGGAGGGCAAAGCAAGAAGCAGATTCATTCACGAGTTTAAGATTTTGACACAACAGAACACTTCTTTGTTTTCTTTCTAAGGACTATGGAAAGTGGTGTCACCTAGTCTGCTTCCGCCTTCTACTTCAGGAATAAACTGAAAACAATGATTGTTTTAAGAAAAGGAGAGGGATGGTCTGAGCAGCACTGGGACAGCTCAAAAGGCATCTTTTTAAGCCCTTTCCCACTGGTGTCCTGTAATATCTCTTCATATCTTTTATTTTCCTCGAGTTGCTTGAGCTGGAAATGAAGCCCAACCTCAACTTCATTTGTGAACGAATTATGGTTGAGGGATCTTTTATTCATACCTGTAGCAACAGGCCTTAAACTCAAGAACATGGTTCATAATATTATTTCTAAAGAGGATCAAAATATAGTGCAAAACTCTCCTTCAGCTTCACATCAGTAATTAACATGATTTGTATCACTTAGAGCCAAGTTTGAATTTGGAATGTAATAGACAACATGACAAGTGGCCTCAACAATTAAAAAAAAAAAAAAAGAGAGAATTAAAACATATCTGCACATGTTCACTAAGGTTTAACCAAAAAGAAATCAAGTTCTGTATTTTAAGGGCTGATAGTAAGTCAATGCCTGCAGATAGCCACCACTATAGTTATGTCCTGTTAAAATGTACATGTACAGTTAGGGAGCGATTGCACATCTAGAGTGCATATTGGTGGGGACAGTCAGACCTGTTCCAACAGTAACACTGAATTTAAAGGTCTTTTAACTAATCAGTCTGTAAACATTGTAAGTATAGAAAATTTGCATAGCAAAGAATGTACTGAAGAAAATCCTGAAGCTTTCCACGGAAAATTTTCATGTCTTGATCTAAGTGCAGGATGAAAAAAGGAAAGAGCACCACTGACTTTCAGGGTGCTTCATGACTTTTTTCCACCCTCACAGGATTATTTATGTTTGGATCTAGTTTCCTGTCTTAACTGATTTTAAAACTGTAAATTAGTTTCCTTATCAATTACAGATACTGGCAAATTTTTGAGGAAAAAAAAGAAGGAAAAAAAGTGTGCCCCATGTTGGTGAGCAATGATCTTTAGCATCATTCAAAAAAAAAAAATCTGATTTTTAACATTATGACAATGCAGTACTCTATTTGAAAGTGTCAGGCATATTCAAGTCAAGGACAGCTCAGTAAATATCACTGTTACATCTGAGCCAGGAGTTGAGAAGTTCTGAACACCAGGTTTGGGCTTATATCCTGACCTAATAGTACATCACGATTTTACACAAATGGAGCAGTAAGAGCCACCTTCCTTAAAGGTAAGAGATCAAGTTTAAGTGTCTTTTTTTAAGCTCTATGGTTCTATGAGAGCAGAGAAATCCACAGAATGTTTCTTAAAGAGAAAGGAAGGGAATAATTCAGGCATCCTTGTCAGCTTGCCATTTCTAATAAAAGCACAGCCTCTATGAGCCAGTAGTCCTTCTTACTTCTATGCTAATGATGACTTTAATGTCAGCTTTGGTTAGATAAGGAATAAAGGATCAAGTCTCTTAAGTCAAGGTTCAGTGAAGGTGGATCACTTTTAGGTTCATCTCCAAATCTTAGAAAAAGCATAAATTTAGTTATGGGGTCAGAAGGGAAAAGAAGAATAGGAATCACTGAAAAATCTTCAAACACCTTTGTAAAGATGCAAAAGTTACTTTATTTGTCTCAACACTAACAATGTGATCAGCTTTGGGCATGTCCCAACAGGCTACTAAACTACATTGCAAATAAGTGCTGTTTTGAAGGCTATTAAATTTCTTTAAGACACTATACAGACACTGTGATATACGGAACACACTGTATTTACCAAAAGCGCTCTTAAAAGATAGTCCTGAAACGCAATTTGCAAAGCATTCTAATACTGATACTCACCATATGTGCATTAAGCTGCTCTCTTGCTGTTTCTGGTAAGCCTCCAACAGGTTTTGATGCCAACAGCTGACGTTCAGTGTCTGTCAGCCATTGCTGCAGATCCTCAACTTCACCATGGAAACCTTGGGCCTAAATTATACCATATCATTTTAGAGATAACTTAATCGTTCTCCATTCCAATACCAGCTCAGATGCATAAGCACATTTGCAACAGGTTTAATCAGATATTTGTAATAATCAAAGGAAATGAAAGAAGAGGGGGAAATAAAGAGGAAAAAGGAAACAAATATAAACTGGCTCAATTCAATCTAAAGGATAAAAACAAAAATCACGGAAATCTTGAAAGCAGGCTAAATGACTACTGTGAGATCAATGTTTTCCCCAAATAATACACCTATACAGAAATTCCACCCTTTACAAACATGTAGACCAAGAGCTGTAGTCTTATATCAGCACTATAAGGGACAGCAGACAGCTGTGGAAGATACAGCTGGATTCAAACCTTCTCCAAATTCAGGGGTGTCTGCATTATGGTTTTGATTTAGGCCAACTCCTAATACATGTATCTGTGTATTTTATGTAAAAAGACACTTTTACTGAGTTATCTCTATATTTGATCATTTCCTGTTCACCTGGATCAAGGCACTGTCCAGCTGCTGTTTCCTTTGTTCTGTTTTTTCCAACAAGTTTTGCCAGCGCTGATTCAGGAGTTCCAACTTGCTCCGTAAATTACTTGCTTCTTCAACAGCACTTGATTCAATCAGGTCATTTCCTGCTTTTTTAACAGCTTCCACCGTAGACTGATGAGCTAAAACATCATTTTGTAGCACCTACAATTGTAACACAGCATGTATGACTGGCCAGTAAGTGACTCAATGAAGGGGGTCAGTGACTGAGCTAGTTGTAGTCCAGGGACAAGATAATAGTTTAACAACAGCACGGGTATTAGCAATCAAAGCTAATAATTAAGACCTCTTCAATCAAAAACAGTAACACACCATTCTGACAAAATACTGAAGTTTACTTTTCTATTTTGTAAAAAACAATACATTATTTCTGAAAACAGGTATTTCTGAAATTATTAAAGGTTTCTAGTAGTACTAGGGAATAATTATTTCTTCATAATTTAATTTATTACATACTTTTCTTTAACAGAATTTTTCTTTGAATACCATGTGCCTGCTGTGCTATACAACAGCCCAACTGCCACAATGACTTTTTGTCCATTTCATGGCCACAGCTCCTTTCACATTATATCAGGCTACCAGGACACTTGACCTGTGCTAAAAGCTTGAGGCATGCTTGTAGTACTAACACCAAAAGTCCTCCTCCATCTGCCTGAAAACTTCTTATCACCAACCACAGTAAAAACCATAAAAGGCAAGAAGTACATTGGGGAAAAAAAATGACGTTTTCAGAAGGATGGGGGGCAGGGCAGGGAAAGTTTTAATATAGCACAGAAAAAGAAATAAGTAAAATGTTTGGGAAGAGAATGGTAAACCCCACCTAAGAAATTCAAGTTTATGACTCCTGTCTTCCATCGGATCTGACTCAAACTCACCTCCATCAAAATGCTAGCATATGGAAAAAATACAAAGCTAAATAAAAAGGAACTTAAACTATATGGAGCACAATATGAAACAGCAAGTCACAAGTAGACCTTGAATACAAAAGACACATCACATTTACTTTAATTCTTCTAAGCTAAGCACCAGATTATTTTATTTTTCTAACAGGGAGTTAAAAAGATATTCGCAGAAGCAGATGCATCTTATCCCTTCCTTCCTGCTGAGACTCACTAAGAACGAGGTCTATTCTTTCCAGAGTTATTCAAGAGGTGGATGTTTTTACAGGCTACCACAGGATGCACTACTGTGTGAACTTTCTAACCTATAAACTCTGTATTATGAAAAGGAAGTAGATTCATTCATGTGTTTGCTGCATAGCTGCATTAACACAGACAATGAAAATATCTTAATTATCTGTGTACTGTCAATTTCAATCAATTCTCTCAAAATCTAAATGGACTCTGAGTACTTTTTAGATCACATGCAGGCCAAAAATTAAATGGCAGATTTAAAGGGAGAGCATTTACAAGGTTAAATTGAAATTTTCAAGCCCAGAAAGAATGGGTCATGCTCATCATGAAGAGCACAGTCACACACGTAAGCAGAAAAGATCTCTTGCTCCTAGCAGATACTCTTCAAATAAAGGCACAGCAGAAGTATTCTTCCATGGGCTCCAAAATAACAATGATCAGTAAAAATACTAAAACAAACAAAAAAACTTAAACCCTACATTGTAAGTAACAAATAAAAAAAGATGGGAGCTTGCATAGGCATTTGGAGAAGCATTCTCCATCTTAGCTGAGCCCGGCTGACATACAATTTTGCAGAATTCAGAACAAATCCTTATTTTCTGAGAGGGCGGAAAGAACCAGAGATATCCAACAGTCATGCAGTTTGTGAGGCCCGGCTTAGACAGAACTAATCAAGGATTTTATTGCTTCAGGGAGAGTAGCAGGTTCAATAACTTTTGAGTTCCCTAGGTCAAAGAAAAGCGATTAGAGGTGGAGACCAGGGTGAACTGCTTATTTTTGGCTAAAACCTATGCCACTTGCATGGGATATGCAAGAAAGGAAGGTATATGGAGGAGTGAGAGGAAAGATATTATTTATTCCAAGCCTTCATTTCAGCTATAATCCACATCTTGAAAATATATGAAGAGAATTATTTATCAAATGTGAAGTTTTATTACAAGACTCATCCCTAAGATAAATATCTAAAGAAGATTTCAATTAATATTCATTATAATTACATACATGATGTTTGGCAAGTTCAATTTCAATAGCCTTGGGGTCTCCACCCACAGGTTTCTGTTCATTCAGCAAGTCTTCTGTATGTGTCAGCCATGCCAGTAATTCATCCAGGGCATGCTGGAACTGCCCCAAGGCTAACAAGGCACCTTCCAGCTTGTGCTAGAGTAAAAATAAAGTGAACAGTAAAATAGTTTCACAATGCTATTGAATTGTCTTACATTACCATTAGTCACCATAATCCAGAGCAGAATCCATGCATAACACAGAATAAAAACCAGAGAGAAACAGTTGCCCAGAACAAGCAACGCTTTATAACTGCAGCTGAGTTAGCAATTCCCTTGTAAAGCCTTGCATTCCATGCTTAAATTCCTGACCTTGGAAGAAGCCATGCAACGAGAGCAGAGTTAAGTTTGAAGGTTCTCTCATCAGATAATATCAGTAGTTTTTTATCACTCAAAACACAGTTTCAGTATAAATGCAACTTGGTGCATGATTTTTTTAAAACCTTTTCTTTGTCATGAAATTACTCAGTTTAGAAAAAATAATACACTTCAAAGGACTCTCACATCTCTCAGTTTGATAATTTAAGGAAATACTACTAAAATAGTTTAATATTAAGTTAAGGGGGTTTTACTCAATTGCTCAGCTCAGCAACTAATATTAGTTTTGCACATATAAACATGTTTTCAACTGCTGCTTGAGACATGATCAAATAGCCAAAATAAAATAATAATCATTCAACATGGCACTGCTGACAGAGAATTTAAAACGAGGTTTTAAAAATATTTAAAAAGCTCAATTAATTGTACAATTCAAATCCTACTATATATAGTTTTCTTCGTTTCCAGACTAGAAAGAATGTGTAAATTAATATAAGCATCGTACATAAAAGAGTTTTTCACAAAAACCTAAGTCATTAATAAAGCCCCCACCTCCAACCATATTTACCTGTCTACTTATAATTTTGTCTTCTAGGCTGTCCCACAATAGTTTGAGCTCTGAGAGAGGGTCTTGAACAGTGTGCTTGTCACTCTCTTGTGTTGCCTTCTTCAGCAATAGTTCTGCCTGATGGTTCAGTCTTTCCATTTCTATCTGCTGCTGATAAGCTTCTGTCTTAAATTGCTATGGTAAATAGAAAAAGAATAGAAAGAAATGAAACACAAGTAATGATTATAGAATCATGATTATACAAGTAATGATTATAAAATGATTCTATGTTCTAGTTCTTGTGGTTGTGATGGTGATAATGCTTTAAACTTCAAATGGAATTATCCTTCAAAGGAAGTGAAAGCAAACTTTCTTTAGTAGAACACCCTCTAGAACCTGCAACTGGCGCAAGAGTCTGAATGCAACTTGTGTAGATACGTTCTGAACCATGTCAGATCATGATTCATTTGAAGCTACATCATAAAATACATAAAACAACCTGCCGCAGCTGACAAAATCTACAAGTGAGCAACAAAACCAAGAACATTCTCTGATCATCACACATCACTGCTTTTTAGACATGGCATAACAGCCTACCAACATCAGGATCATATTCAGTCACAAATACAGACCCGTGCAGACAGGTTTCTAAGTTAGACTGGAATTTTGATTTTCAGCTTACTCATGTTATGGGAATGTCATGATCTGTGTGACCATTTAAATAAAGGCTAGAATGGCAGAAGCAAAGCTTTGGAGGCATTCTCAGACCTCAAAGAAACCGTTCATGTTAGAAACCAGAAAACATAAAGGTCATAGCAAAAGAATCCTGTACATAATAACCTCATAGCTTTTGAAACAGAATGAACAATACTACAAGTATTTCTGGGCTATCAGAAAAAATAAAATGTAGTCTTTCCAAAATTTGGAATAGATTTTTAAACTAAGCACATTTTAAAATGAAAAGCTTGCAAAGAAATATTTTAAAACTTTCATGTAAATCCTTTTTTACTAAAAACTGAAAATGAAAATTGCTTTTGACTCTCAAAAAATACTAAACAACACAGAAAAATACAAGCAAATGGAAATATAAAGGAAATAAATTGCTAGTTCATACCTTAAGTTCCTCTGTTTGCTGCTTCACTGTCTCCAGATCTGTTCCAACTGGGGACATAGATGCTAACTTGCTGCCAGCAATGTCTACCCAGTCAAATAATGCCTGAAAATCACAGTATGATATTCAAGTGTAAGCAGAGAAATGCTGTTATTTTTGGAAGTTGTATCAAGCAAAATACCAGATCTTTTTTTCCAGAGAAGGTATTGCTATGCTCTTTCAAAGAAAATAACTTTCCCAGCAAAACCTAGGTTTCTTTGCAATACAATAGAACAAATATCAAGTATCCATGTAACAGTTACAAGAGTGTACATTCTATTAGCAGCAATGTGCTTCCAGAATTATTCATGTTGTGTAGCACTCTACTTCTTGTATAAAATCTGCAATTTTTATGAATCCATACAGGACAAACTCTGTTCTACAGTTGTTTGGAGTGGAAATGGAAGGTGGTGGATAACACACCTTAAATGAGGATTACAAACAAACTTATTGTGAAGAAAGCTATTTGTGTAAGGAACATGAAACTACACATTCAATACACACTAGGCAGTGAAGGACCATAACTCAGCTAGAATATATCTCTATGGAATAATGCAGTATGACTTTCAAAAAATAAATTATGTCTCCCTAGTTCTGATGCTTAGTGGGAATTTCTTTTGCTCCTGAAACAATGCAGAACTTCAAGAATACTCTTAGCTGGACTAAGAACAGCTGCATCAATCTGAGTAATCGCACAAGGGAAAAAACACCTCCACTATGCCCTTTTCCACCTGCCTGTTATGTGTGGAGATATCATTATGGAGAAAGGGTTAGGACAACTCGTTGGAGCTGCCCACTTCTACATGGATCCCCGAGAAAAGGAGAACTATGCCCAACGTGTTCAAGAGAGTGAGGCAGCTGCAGTTAACAGTGCCCATAATACTTTCCATATTGTCTATTGAAATGAGTGTAAGACAGCACTTAAATACAATTCTTTCACAAAGTCGCAAGCTTCTAGGATGTACCATGGACAGCCACAGGAAATAGAAAGCACTTAAAGCAAATGGTGATCATCCTAACTGCCTAGTCAATCTCAGCACAGTAGGAACACAGGAGAACCTGGAGAAAAATCTGTAGTGATGGTGCACTGCAAGACAGGCATGTTGCATTATTATTATTACTATTATTAAGGAGTGTTCTGCTGCTTGATCTGTACCAAATACAGAAGTAACTGCCCTCAGTGTCATGTGAAATTCAAACCTTAAATGTTTAATGAACCAGGGAAGACAGTAATTCCTCCATGGAAAACCCAAACAAACAAATAAACAAAAAAAACCCCAACCAAACAAACCCAAGCCTACAAAAAACCCAACAGCACATAAAGAGAAAAGATCATAGATTCAAAGGATAGATTCAAAGGATTCAAAGACCTTATAGGGTCTTCTATAGTACAACCCCTCTATTTTTTTAAACTTCATCAGTTGTAGGAAGCACAATGTACAAGATATCTTAAAACTCCTGGAATATTTACCTACAGATTTAAAAAGAGACTCATCTTCTACAGTATTGTGATAGGATAAATTATACTAAGTATAATGGTATAGGTACATTATGTTAATAAAATTTCTGTTTAAAATACTCAAACTTTAACATTTTACTTATAAAAAAGGTAGAACACAATTCAAGTGCTTTAACTTTCCTCCACTCAAAGAAAATAGCAACAAGTGAGTAAATGGACCTGTACTCTGTTCCTTTCAGATCCCAAAGATGTGTCACAACTTCCACTTACCAACCATATTAAGCACTGACTATCACAGGAAAGTGTGAGCAAGATTACTATGAATGTGTGGTGCTAAAAAACCTCTGCTCTGATCAACAAACAAGGGGACATTAATTTTGAATGTAAATACAGTGCAATATATGGACATGAAGAAAACAACCCAACATACGTACTCTTTAATGCAGAAACCCCCCAACAAACTTTGATAAAAAACCCTGCCTACTGACAGAAACAGTCACTAGAGCCAGAGGACATTACTTGTCACCTAACTAAAACCACGACATTTTTTACTATAACCACATTAAATCCCATTGACTCGAGACTGGGTTAGGTGCATCACATCATCTTACCTGCAGTCCATCTTGGTATTGAACAGCTGCCTGCATAGCTTCACCAAGCTTATCCACGCGTTCTTTCCATGTTTTGTTTAATGCATCCCAGGCAGAATTCAGCTGCAAGTAAGCACAATTTACTCCAATAGACATAAGAATTTTACTGCTATATAATGTACATTTACTAACTCTTCACTGAACAGTAATACAAATAAATTAAGCGTGAATAGTTCACATTTATTCCATACTAACACTCTTGTTCTCCCTATAGCTGCATAACTAGTTTCTTTCAGAAATCAGTAGAGATTCTGGATTATAAAAGCTGTAAACTTCAATACTGATTGAATGCTTTTATTAACAGAGATATTACAGGTAATAGTGGAAAGATTACTAAATCATTTGGAGTTCCATCACTATAATAAAAATAGCTTAAAAGAATAATACATTGCTGAACACTAGAGAAATTGAAAGTATTTTATAGTCATCCACCCAAAATTGTCTCAGTTAAGATGTCTCACTTGGCATGAACAAGATACATCCAAAATTTATTCTAACATTACTTCTGCAAGAAATAGTCACTTACCATATTAATCAGTGAGTATTTAAAAAAAAAATAAATCTGTCTTTTACAAAAGTTCTAAACCATAGATCAATGAAATAAAGCAGTGTGTAACATTCTAATCTAATCTAAGATTCATTCACCCAAAGGGCAAACCTTACTTTACCACAAAGGCTTCAGGGGTGTCTCACTTTTGGCACAAAATTTTTATTTTCAAAATTTGTTGTGGGGAATATACCAATTACAGCTGACCAAGCATCTCACATAGCAGACCTAAGCATCTGCATTTCCCATACCTCATCTATACTCTTGTTGACAATAGGTTTGTCAGGCTCTCCACAAGCAGCTCTAAGTTCAGAGCCAAGGCTCACAACTGCTTCTAGTTCCTCCTGTAGTCCATCAATTTCTTCTTTAGCAGCCTACAAAGAGAAAAAAGCCAACACTGCTAATGCTAAATTTAATAATCTATGTACAACTTGCTTTCAAGATAGAACACAGCAGGATTCCAGGATTCCTTTGTTTTCTTTCAAGTCACTTGGACTTACAACTTGATTTAAAAAAAATAACCATCCCTTTACAGTGTCAAATGAAATGAGCTGACTTCAGTCTAAACTGCAACAATGGTTTATGATACCATTTTGCATGAGATGGAAAAAATAAACAGGAAGATTTAAATTAGATTTCTTTAATCAGAGTGTCTTCTTTGTCAGAGGTTATCATTCAACCTTCAAACATTTAACTATCAGTATAAATAATTACAGGCTTAGAGGATATTGCATAGGGCATAAAACATTTGTACACCTTTCATTTAGATGTTACATATTACTCAAGGAATCTCAAGTATGTATAACTTCCAAAAGTCTCAGTGACATGGTTATTATATACATATTTACAAACAAATAAGGAAATGTAATGACAAGCACATGTTGCATGCTCATTGCAATTAAGTACTGATACGTGGTATTTACCGAAGACTCTTCAGATTCCATTATTGTAAATTTCTACACAATTACCCCTCTTAGTCTTTAAAAAATAATATATTCTCCTCTGCATACCATAAATAAAGTACTTCAACTCAAGAAAATACTTTCTACTGACCTCTGCAGCTTCTTGCTGTTGCTTCACTACAGATGGATCAACTCCAGGTCCCTCCAGTTCTCGAATGAAGTCTTGAGTATCTTTAATAGTAGCTACAAGAGCCATATGATCACACCAAAACTTTTCAGCTAGTTCCATTACATCCAACAGTTTGGCCTCTCTTTCCTCAGTCAAGGTCTGGATGTCTTCCCAAATTAGGACCATTTGGTCTAGTTTATCTTGAACAGCTAAACAACAAAGGAACTAGATTACTACCTTGGCAAACAATTCTTGGTCATAAATCTCTCTACAGTTCTACAGCAGAAACATATGTGTACATTTTAAAATTTAGAGTCTAAAATACTTCTTTGCAGGACTCCTTATAATGTTAAGTGGAAACAAACACAATGGCCTTTAAAAATAAAATAAAGGTCATATCCACAATGAATTATTTCAAACAAATGCTTTGTTTTTATAAATCTTTAGCAGCTTCTCCAGGAGAACATTCCCAGATTAGTGGTCATCAGAAATGAGGAATTTTATATGCTGCAGCTTACTGCATTTCCACTACATGAAAGTTTCCTCAGTTTACTACCTTTAGCAGATATATCCTTATCAGTGCCTTCTGAACGAGCAATCATTTCCTCCCCTCTCTGTTTAAGTGTCTCATACACTGGCTGAAGTTTTTCCAGATCCACAGTCACATTCTTATTTTCGCTGATCTGCTCTTTAATCTTCTCAACCTCTGCTGAGATCGAAGGTGGCTGCCTCAGACGTTCAACAATGCGTTTCAGACTCTCAAGAGTTGGATCTATCTTGTCATGAAACTAGGAGGGTGATAAAGGACAGAAGGAAGTGGCAGACAAATCAGAATAAAAACCAAAAAACCAAAGCAACAAATTAAAAAATGGCATCTGGAGTTATCTTGGAAAAAGGTACTTTAACATCTCTATCCAAATATGCATATGCAACTTCCAATACCTCCCTCTAGGCTCTTTTAATATCTAAATTACAAAAATAACCCTGCAAAATGGTACCTTCTCTCAAATTCAAGGATTTTACTATTAAGCTGGGGTTCAGCCCTGATACTCCCTCTTGAAGGTACTATACATATGGCAGAATCCACTTACATTCAGTCTTGTGAAATTCATAGCAGTCTGTAGCTTTAGAGAACCATGACTTCATCATTTTAGAAAGATACTACCTTACGATTAAAAACATGCATTTTCCTGTTAGGACCAACATACTGATATACAACCTCTGTTTAAGGCTTTATATGTAAGGCCATGCCAAAAAACATTTGTTAGTGTCCAGGTGGTGCTTGCTAGTGCACTATGTAGCTTTCTGCAGCTAAAGGCACCCAACAGTGTATATACTATATCCATCCACATTTGACTGAGCCCAGGTAGGTGCTCAGAAACTCAATTACAGCCATGTTAACATAGTTCAGCCTTTGGGATAGGCCAAAGTTAGCCTTTATTGTATGTTTTTGGACTCATAGAGATTCCTAAAAATCTCACACCACCACGCCCCTTTCAAATAAAAGAAATAAATAAATCATAGGTGCATTTAATGACTCTCCAGGACCTACAAAAAGCACTCCTGACAACACTTGGAAAAGATGCCAGAAAGAACACAGTAAAGCAAGATTACCTACCTTATGTGAACTAATAGCTTTAACATCCTTTCTATTCAAAGGAACACAGGCAATATAAGTATAATTACTTTTTCCCACCATACAACCAACTTCAAATCAGATTCCGTTACTAATGTTATGGGCCTCGGTGTTTTTGTTAGAAGTGTGAATATCATACAAGCCAACAAAATGTGTTATGAAAGAAAAGTAGCCCTTCTACATTCAAGATTTCTGAGAAACTGATTGTGGCAACAAAACCTTACAAAAGTGATAAAAACTGAAATTAAATTGGCAATATTTGGGTCTAATTTTAGGTCATGTCGTACATTTTTAAGTTGTCAGTGCATTCAGTGGGTGTCCTTGTACACAACTTCAATGAATGAGACAAAGTGTTTTAGAACTTAAAAGGAAGAAAATGTAAGTCATTATAATCTTTAATTCTAGCTTCATATATTATGTCCTTCCTTTGATACATAGTGCAATTTAATATAATTTAAAACCTGAAGAGTTAAATAATCATTCTTCAAGGACTGTCTAGACAAACACTGACATAGGCATCATAGTACAGAGATCTGATAATATATATATACACATATCTTCATTAAAAAATTATAGAAAATTACATTCTGTGGGCATTAAAGTGTTTTGCTTTGCCATCTGCATATACATTTAGGTATATTAAATGGACCATAAAGTATTGCATAAATAATTCAGTCATTTCTCAACATTTGATTATATTCTAGGTGTTAGCAAAGAATGCATTTCTAATTCTTGCTTTCTGTACTTAGCCAGCACAACATGTTGATGTCTATCACATACAAAACAGGGACTCTAGTACTAAAGCAGCTATCTTGATTTTCAAATTGGCAGCTCCACATATGTGGAGGACTAAGCATTTATGATGAAGAAAACCAGGAGATCTAAATAACCAGGCATATTTCAGAGGTGTGAATAAGGAAGGTGTTTAGAATGACTGAAAGTTTACATGTTATGTATATACATAACATACAATGTCTAGAACCAGTTCAAATGCAGGATGACGTGATATCACTTAGTTTTGTCTCACATTCTTAAACTCAGTCACAGGGGCTTGGAATATGACATTAATTATAATGACCTGACAAAAAACTACTTAGAATGTTGAATTGGTAAGATCTTCAAGGTGTATTTCTTTATTTAGTATTTAAAACCTAAGCAGAATATAGCACTTAATTTCCACTGAATAGCGGAAAAAAGGGGAATTTCCTATAAAAGCAGCCGTATACAACAAAGTATTTTTATTCAGATTTTTGCATGGGTTTATGTGCAAAGTTTTACTGAGTTATTTTCTGAATCTGAGGTTGAGGAAAAGAATTTCTATGTGGATTTAATGACAATTAACCCAATATTTAACAGTCTCTAGAATACGACACTTGACGATACTCTACCGAGGTTCGTTTCACAGGCTGATGAAGCTAGAATAAGCAGCTTTTATGGACTTGACCTAAATTTTATGCTGATGACATTTTGTGAAGTCTAAGTTTCCTGGTAATACTTTTCCGTAACAGTTTCAGCATATTTTGCATTAAGTTCTTTGGAGTTTACAGTGAAGAGCCAACACTACTACCATTGCTAAACTACCCACTAGTTCATTGCCAGCTCTTTTAACTACAGCTGCTAATTCCTAGAAATAACTATATCCAAGTTAACTGATCAAAAGTGACATTTGTTTACAAATGAAGCATCAGCTAGTAGCAGACCAGTAAGAGAAAATGAAAGTGAAAATCAAATCCCACATATTTAGACCACTAGATATGTTACTTGAAAATTAAGCAGCTGTAACATTTTTCAATGGCTGCAAAGTCATAGTACTGACCAATATATAAAATTATAACCTCTTGAGATATAGAAAAAGCAACACCATTAGCAGTGATATGAACATTTACAGACCATTAGGTTGAAAAATCCAGATAAAACCGCAGTTTAGTCTTGATATATACATGTAGGATGACAATGTGTATTTTTCCATTGAATGAACCCAATTATACTTTAAACTTAAATTGATACCTGGGTACACTGAGAAATGGCTTCATCCAGTGCCAGTGCTCGCTTTTTGACATCTTCCTTAATTTTACTGTAAAGGGTGTCAGCTGCCACATATTTCTCTTGGATAGAAAAGCCTTCTCCTGGGCTCAGCTCCAGCAACTGAGGCCCAGTTTTGTTCATCTTATCTATATGAGGCTTGTGCTCAGCAATCAGCTCACGCAGTTGCTATAACAAATGAAAGAACTTATCAGTTTCTTATGCTTGCACCACCACATTACAACTGTCCACACTTCCAACACATCCAGCTGGCAAGAAATTCCAAACAAACACCCTTCATCTTAATGTAAAGCAGAAATAAAGTTAATGACTGCTTTGCCAGTAATCATTCCCATTCCAACACACAACTTATCCAGGCATAAAACATGAGAACTAGAGACACACTGGAAAGGCCTGTGCAACACTCTGGTAGGACATATGATTACAGGCAAAATATAAGATGCTAATTATGCATATGATGCTAACAACAGACATTGCCCATCATATTTAGTATCTATAATGACAGAAATGGCAACGATATTCCAGACATGGGTGTAGCACTACCACATATATACTTTTCATGTTGATATTGGTCACTTGCTGCAAAGTCTTTCATTGAAGAACATCACAGAAAGAGGTACCAGCCTTGCAAGAAAATTAATTCAAATTATCCTTGACTTAAGAAGAGGAAACCAGCACAAGGGAGGGTCAAAGAAATCAGTGAAAAGGACAAAAGGACAAGCAAGGGTAATCAGTAGAGACCTATCAACCTAGTTTATCAGTCTTCTCCTCTGACCACAAGACCCCTCTGTCTTCATAACAGCACTATTATTCAACTTACACAATGTTTAACAAGTAATTAGTAAGTGAATTATATTTGATCTCAGCTGTCTATTCCTTCTCATCATCCACCCCAGAAGTCAAAACTGTGCCAAAGACTGTGCAGAGGCTTGTGGAAGTGAAATGTCACAAGGTGTCCTCCAAGTTGTCTAAGGATTTCAGATTTTCTTGCTTAGAAAATCTTGCTTCCATAAAACTGACAAAAGGGAAAGGGCTTGGTTTTTTTGGTTTTCTTTTGTGCAAGTAGCCCTGTTCTTCTCTCATTTTATTTACTTTCTCATCTCATCCCTCTCCTTTCAGAAAAATCCCAGTCCTATGAGGCACTGTCCCTCTCAGTGCTGTGAACTCCATGTGTTTCTATCCAACAGTCCCAGTACAGGAACATGAGAGGTCATGCACTGCTCCTCCCAGCTGAGAGTTTGTTTAAATTAATGAAGACCCAGAAAAGAGCCTATATCAGTCTCAGTGTAAATAAGTTCTCTTCAGCTACAGTCCTTCCCTTAAAAAGGGATCCAGATGCTGGCTTTCGTCCTTGCTCCTCCCCAGAAGAGGAGACGTTGAGGAGACTGAAAAGACAGTGATGACAACTCTTCAGTCCCCCAGTGACAAAACAGCAATGAAAAAATCCACCCTGACTCTAATTATTTACTTTGAATGCAACTCTATTTTACACCTTGCCACAAGAAAAAGAATGTTGATTAGCAGAGAGGAGGAAAATGAGAAACTAAGAAGAGTTTGAAAATTTTTAGAAAATTATTTTTGGTATTTTACTTTTGAGCACAAAGAGATGACTCGACCCAAGGCCACAAGAGTGCACATTTCTGGGTCTAAAGCTTATGCTAATACTCTGCCAACAGCTCATTTCAAACCAAACTAAATGCATGTTACTCACACAGGATCAACTCTGAATTCCACAACTTGGAACAAAGATAGTCATCAGTAAATACATCAGAACAGAAACATTAGGTTCTCAATTCACATTGACAACTATTTTTTTTTCTTCTTCTTTTTAACAGAACAATAAATGATTCAGTCTTCCTCATGATATAATATTGGGTAAACAATTCTAGTAAACAAGTGTTTCAGAGCAGATTACGTGTTAAAAGTGCCTGACATTAATCTTCTATTTAACAAACAAATCTCCGCTAATGGCATAGCCTGGGGAAAATGCAAAAATAGAAGCTCATCTGAAAGGCTTCTCATAGAAGCAGCATGATTAAAGTACATGAGGAACAATCCTGTAAGTAAAGCAAGCATGATACAGTTCACGGTGACTAATCAAGGTAGCTTGTAAAGCTTATGTTATATAGCTGGTCTTAAGAGAACATGTTTGTTCATTCTGGACATAATGGGAGGACAAATGAGTGAACCTGGTGTTTATCAGTACATAAGAGTGGCACATTTCATTAGCTGGTCTCAAAGTAAACAAGACTTTGAAGCCAGGGTTCATCCTATCTAACATGAGTTGCTTAATTGAGGCAGCTCAAATAAAAAAAACACTAGTTACTCTATGCTTAGCAGGGAGAAACAGGTATCTCCAGTGGCCATACAGGTTTTGCATCTGCCAAAACATGCAGGTTTTTAACCTCAGTGGGATACATCTGATTCCATATGATAGTAGCAGTCAACTATGAAACACCTTAATTTTATCCAAACTGATTATATATCCATGTAAGAGAACCCATACAGTGGCCAGTCTACAACACTGTTGCCTCTATTTTGTGATGCTATGGTAAACAATTATTTATTTTAATTATTACACAACAAACATTCTTGACATGATAAATTACTATGGGGTTGGCTGGTACCCAAGCAATCAATTCTTGGCCCTCTAATTGTTCATCTTGCTGACTCAGCTAAGTTTCATTTCAATGGTACCAACAAAACAAAAGCCAAATTTTTTATACATACATAAGATCAGCATATGTGCATACCTTTATACAGACTGTACTCCCCTTTTGTTTATTGCTCCAACATCCCCTATCAGTTCTATTTATGGGTTTGGTTTGTTCCAATACTGACATTAATGCGTATTTTTAAATACGCTTCCTAAGTAATAAATTCTATGTGCTCAGTTCTCTCAGTACAATGGCAATTATTATCCTTTAGCCCTCTCTTATGCTTATATGTCATTTGCTGCCTTCCCCAGGGACTGTTGCTTGCATGCACAGTTTGGTAAACAGTAGAGACATGACTGAAAATGTATTTACTCTATATTATTATTTCTTTTTTTTCAACAGAAGAATATCTGTTTAGGTTTTAAGAATATTGCAGAGTACTCCACAGTTATAAGCAAAATACTTCCAGGTTTTTAACACTTTCTTTTCCAAGACTGGCAAAATGCTTACCCTATGTTCTTCTTGTTGTTGCTTTAAAGTTTCATATTCAAGGGCTGGTGCAGGAAGCTGAGAGATGATCATTTCTGTTTCAGTTAACCATGGCCAAAGCTCTTCATAAGTCTCCCAGAATTGGTTAACCAGGGACTGAGCCCGTTCCAGCTGGAGGTTTCTCTCTGAGTTCATTTGACAGACTACATCATATTTCTGTAAGAGGCTTTCAATTTTTTTCTGTAAAATAATATTAATTTTAAAAAGCATGTTTTTTCCATGTGTCTATTACCTTCATTTCTAAACATTCTTTGATAATTATAGCACCAATTCACAGTGAATAAAATTTCAGTTTTGATGTTTCTACAGTATCACTGTTTAAGGTGGACAGAATCAACAATGTGGGAGATCAGAATTTGGCAGAGTACTTGCAAAATAATTAGAATGTATTTAATGATACTGATATTTACAAATAACACTTTATTCATTGAGCTTCTAGTCAAGCTGCAAATGATCTGACTGCAGATCTTAGCCCGACTTCTTTACTGCAGACATTTCTCTTCAGTGACACTTGGCAGAAACTAAGTTTTCCACAGCACTTCTGAATCAAAGCACCATGAATAATACACAAAATCTGTGGGGAAGTTAGGTTAGGTTTGGTGGTGATTTTTTTCTTTGAATGTGGTGGGAGGTGGCTCAGCCTGGCAAGATAATAGGATATACTGTTGTGACTGTAGTTTACAAACTTGCAACAGAAACCACAAACATTATTTTCCAGGTTAGCATACATTACTTAATGAGAATGTATTACCATTAATAACATAGATAATAGTGATAGAACTATAAGGTTTATACATTGCAAATTTACTGTATTTGGGCATGTGATAATAAAAGAAAATATAAACTAGCTATACAGTTTTCCTGTGGAATACTGCCCATGTTATCAAGCTTATGAAATATTACATGTGACAATGCACATAAATCCTAACCTTGGAAAAACTACATACAAGCAAGACATTGAATGTGAAGAAGCTGAGGGTTTTTTTTGGCAGAACAAGCTATCCTTTCATTTGTTACGTCTTGCATGTAAATTAAGTACAGAGATGCTATCCAGAGGACAAAACACAACCTTAACACACAGATACACAGTATTTTTGACAAATAAAAATATTTAACAGAGACTCACACAAAACTGCTCTGCCTTATGACTACAGTTTTATAGAGAGAACATCTCATCTATTTTAAATTCACTTAAGAGCAAATCAAATTTATTCAGAGATCCTGCAGCAGAACACAATTACTGAAGCATTGTTTTTCACGGATTGGAAGAACTAAATCTACACAACATATCCAGCCTCACCGTAATTTAGCAAAAAAATCCCAACCCAACAACTAATCCTTCCTAAACACCAACATGAAAAATCCATCTGTACATGCTTGCAGCTCTGACACTGGGCTCTCCCTGTCTGTGTGTAATAAACAAAGTCATAAGGATGCCTTTCATGGGCTGTGACAGGATGGAAGAATCTTGGCAAGCAAGGTCTACATGGAAATGAGCAGAAATGAAAGTAAAGATTCACACTGAGGTGCACAGCCATTGAATTCAGCACAGAAATGCTCACGCCCAGAGCGTCACTGACCCAAAAGAACTCGGAAGATAAATTGCCAGATTCCATACATCAACCCAGATGACTAATACCTCTTCACTCAATCATCTATAGGCTAAAACACTATTTACTATGGATGAAGATGATAAATAGGGCTCCAAATGAGTGTAAGGCAAAGAAGCAAGTACGCAGCATTTGTTCTTTTAACATCCTGAAAAAGGAGAGGAATACACAACAGCATTTCCTCTAGTATTACAATCCTCAGACTAGAAGTGGCTGTAATTAATGCTTTTTCACTAGTATTTTTTAAAAGACGCAATAGGATTCCTTCTACGTATGCATTGTCTGCCTATCTACCACTGTAGCTGCAATTTAAGGAACTTTACCTTCATCATCTGTTTCTCTTCTTCAGTGCATGTTTTCATAATCTTATCCCCAGATTTAACAAGTTCATCTATAATATCTTTGTGCCTTAAAATCTCCATGGTAAAAGCCTTGAAACACAATAAAAATTGGTTAGAATAATAATAATAAAAAACCGTATTTGAAGCAAAAACTGGTTTTGAACTGCATTAATTATGATGGACTGAAAATTAAATCATGCCAGTACATTTTCTAGATGGAGAGTGTGCCGGCCAGTAATTAACATGACAGTTGGAAATGCATTTCTTTTACCTTTTGAACTTGCAGCTGAGCAGTGGTCTGGTCTTGCTCAAGCCTAATATCACCCAGAGACATCAGTTTCTTTTCCGTTTCTGCAATCCAGGCAAATTCAGCATCAGCTGCTTGATCAAACTAAATGAGGGAGACAAGAATTAGTTCAGCAGTTCTGCAGACATGAAATTAGAATAACTGTTTCAAACATTTTAAAGAAGATTAAACAGAATACTTTCAAATTGTCAGAAAGATAGCAGCTCACTTTCCATTTGAGGCTTTTATAGAAATGAAATACAATGTCCAAAAATTATTCTGAGGGATTGTAATACAAACAGCTTAATTCATAAGCATGACAAGGCAACAGAAGCAAATACTTTTTTCCAAAGCCTACAGCTCTCTAACAGTGATAAAATAAAAAAGGGTTATAATCTCAGAGTTTTAACTAGACTGTTTGTTTTCATTTTATTCTACTTTCACATGTCTTTTCCATCTTTGTGTTTATTATTACTGCTAGTGTTGCAATTATCCTGAGACACAGTTGTTTGATGCTACCCTATTAATCTGAAGAGCTGCTTTGGTATTAAACGATCAAGGCAAAACAATCACAGTTCAACTAAGTTAGGGCAAAAACCTCACCGAATTTAGAGAAGAGAGGATTTCATCCAAATCTAGGCCTCAGATTAAATGCAAAATTTTTTGAGCATTTGGATGCAGCCAGTCATTTTCCTAAAAGAGTAACTTCTGACTACAATTAGACAACATTTAAGTGTTTCAGAAGGCCCTAATATAATGAGACCGTAACAGCCCTGCTCCTTAATATAGCTGGAATTCACTTTCGTCACTAAATCAGACTTGTCTTAGTGGTTAATCATGAGTCCCACAAAACGAAAGAAGCAGTTCTGAGATTTCATTCTTTAGGAGTCAATCTTTTTCAGCCTTTATAATCCATTTGTTACATGCAAGAGCACAACATTCTTTTTCACTATATGTAATTTCTCATTTAAAGTAACAGAAAGTAAGACTTGTCCTAAATATTGTGACATCCTAATAGAAAGGTATGTTCTGAAATAATCAGTACTGTAAACACTAGCATGAAGCACATGCACCAGTGGTACTCAAATCCTGGCTTTAGAAACTACAGGTCACAATCAAGCTTTTCAGAAGCCCATCCATTTACGACAGAAACTGAGATGATTTCAAATGTGTTAGATGTACAAACTAACTGCAGTTACCAAATATTCATGGGTATATAAGTAATATCGAGGAAATATTTAATAGAAATACAAAAATCAAGGCATGGCAGTGAAACTTTTAAGTTAAATAGCATCAAGGAAGGACAGAACTCTAAACTTAATTTACTGAATGTATAGGATTTCCAATTTGTGATGCTTAAAAACAACATTAAGGAATAAAAAACATAAAATTGGTACTCTCTGCCTCCAAAATTTGAAATGTTTTCTTCCCATTATACATGGCAGTTACTTATAAGCCCTGAGCTACACTTTTAGTCACTATAAAATAGTCCGCTTAATATCCATCCAGTTTAACCAAGCATACATAGTTCATTGTGGTACTTTTTCTTCTGACTAGAAATGACTGACTTCTGAGTATGATGATGCTGTGATTTTCTCTATGAATGCTTTCTAAAGCACTCTCTAAGGCTGCTTTAGAGTGAAGAACAAGTAAGCCCAAAGTAGAATGACCTTGTGCTTCTACATAGGACTCCTTCACTAAAGAACCCTATCAATGCCTTGAATCTTGAGAAATAAAGACTAAACCACGCAACTGGATTTATCTCAAAGATAAATCTATCAGTCTGGGACCATTTTGCCCAGGTAGTTAAAAACCCTGGGCATTGCATTTGTCTATTAGTCTTCCAGCTTCCATTCACAACATGAAGCTATTATGCCTACCCATGCCTGTTCCTTGCTGCATTCCTCACCTTGGTCCAGGGTGAGGAATCTAGCACAAAACTCACACTACTCCTTACCAAACCCTCATATTCTCAGCAGCTTTGTCCTCCACCCAAAACTTCTTAATAATATAGGCACTTGAACAAGTTGCCACAGGGCAAACTTAAGGAGCACTAGCTTCTCCAAAAATGCTTTTTATTTTGCATAGTCTAAATGGGAAGTAGCTTATCCTTTACTGAAAGCACACTAAGCCACCTGACACTTATCATAGAATATAGTGTAGAGGAGTTTATTGTGGTGATGTGGGTTGGCTGAAGCAGAGGTTAGGGATATGCAGGATGAGACTGCAATGTGCCCTTGCAACACTAGCTAGTGGAATAGCAGCTCTGGACTTTTCATGTCTTGATCTGAAACTGCTCAACTTATGCTAGAGGATGCAACATACGCATGGAATTCAGAAAATCTGAAGAAGAGCAGAAATATAATCTCCTATCTCACCTTATCACTCATTCAAAAAAAAAAAAATTGAAACCACCCTTCATTTTTGAGAATTAGGTTAATGAGACAAGAAAATATTAATTAGCAAACCCCTTAAAAAGAATCATGAAGTTATTTTTAAGCTCACTTAGAAGAAAATCTGAATTACTGCCAGTCTCTTTTAGACAGCTTTCAGCAAATTTTGAAATTATCACACATGCTTACTCTTTGTCCTGTTACAAACATTTATGGGAACTATACAGCAAAAGTAGAAATCTCCACCAATATTTTTATGCCTGAACTGTAAGCACACACTGGAAAATTGTGTTTTCACATTGCACTTATAAGTAGGCTTAAATATGAGACTACTTAATGATGAAATTAGAGCCCAGTTCTCTAAGTGTATTCATATATATATTTCTGTGCACGTATAGAAACCTCTACATATGAAATAACTCAGGTTTTGGGCCCCAAGAAGAAAAGCACTGTACATATTAATAAAAGCTAGTGTTACTTAAATCCTCCACTACAGCTTGAACAAGATCATCCAGCTTTTAATTGTGTAAAGTGCAGAGGAGCTAAAAGGCGTGGCCAACCCAGCAACATCAGTGTTACATCCAGTACAGGTGGCTCAGGACCTGGACCATATTTCATTTAACACAACATGATGTACAATACGTGCGCCATTCAGTTCTTACTTAAGCAAACTCCAACTTAAGGAGCCACTGGAGAGTAACAACAAGTTTAGCTAAAATACTGTTGTTTACATCAACAAAAAGGGAGACAACTACAACAGTGTGCACATTAGCAGAGTTCTGGCATCCATATCTTTACAGTGGAGTCCCATTTCATTCAAATGGGCCTTTTTGCTGCTCAAGCTTAACAAACTCTTGGCAACATTACTGAAGGACAGCTTTTGTTCAAGTATACATGGCCAGAGACTATTACTGTCCAAAGAACAGTTTTCAGTACCTGCTGGGATCTCAGGATGGCAGCATCAATCTCATCCACCTTCTGAGAGATCGTGTCACTCACTAATCTGTAACGCTCATTGTCCTCCGTTATCATCTTGTCAAGCCCCTCTCTGGCCCTCCATGGCACCAGCTCCAAGAATGCGCTGCCAACTTCATTCAGAGTGTCCAGTAAGCCTTTGTTGTTCTTTGCTTCTGTTTTCAGCTCCTGTAAAAGGCCATTTAATACAATTAAACCATTTAAACATGGCAATGTATGAACGGAACATACACAATTTGCACATTTTTTTCATTCTTGCAACTACTCCATGAGTTGAGAACTGAAATGTTTTACACACAAACCAAAGGGCTAAATTAGAGTACTTATTTTCAGCTAAGCTGTATTAGCTTTTTGGTACTGTAAGTTGTTTGACAGAAACGTACGTGAGTAAGAGAATAGTCCACAGAATCCATCCTAAAAATATTTCTCTAGTCAGTATGGCTGCCTGAAAATTTTCTAAGAGTTGTTAGTACTTCATGAAGCATCCAAAGATAGTAAAATTAATGGCTGGTTGCAAACTGCAACTCCATAAGTAACTAAGTCATCAGCAAATAAAATCAGCACACAATATAGCAAAATATGATGAGTTCAAATGATTTCTGCAATAAAAAATGACTGGATTAAATTTCAAGCACATATTCACACAAAGGAATGAGTTTTTACCTGTACAGAACTCCCCATCAATCAAAAGAATTTAATAGAATTTTTTAAGCTTCCCCCCTCAACATTTTTCATACAAAGAAGCTTATACTACATTTTTTCTTTTGAAATAAATCTTGTTAAACAAAATTAGCAATATATGTTTAAAATGCTGACACATTTTATACTTTACAGGATTTTATCCATGCCACAGCTAAAGAACTAAAATAACTTTGTTTGACAACTTATGAGGTTTCCCAGTCTTAGGTAGCTCCTTGAATAAAATGAAAATGTTGTGCTTCTCTTCTGCTAAATATAAACCTCAGCCCAATTTCACAAGTGGTTATAACAGATGACTCTGGAAGGGAGTTTGATTCTTAACTACTGTTACATTTAGTCAAATGATCTGATGCCAAAATTAGTTATTAAAAAAATTATTCCATGTCAAGCATAAATTAATACAAAACCTCATCGAATCACAGAGCAGTAAATAATTCACGGGTTCTAAAACCTACTTTTTGTCTTTCTTGTACTTGGCTTAGTTCTTCACCCTTTGGTACTTGAGTTTCATATGAGAGTAACTCCATCTCTACTTCGTCAAGCCATTTGCAGAGTTCCTCATGAGTTGAGTGCAGTTGGCCTGCAAGCTGCAGAGCCTGCTCTAAAGTCTTGGACACATCAGAACTTAATCTTGTAATGTCTTTATATCTCGCTTTAATGCCTTCCAGTTTATCTTGAACAATTACAACTTCATCACCTAAAATATCAAAGGGATGTTATTTCCCTTGATCACAAATATTAAAAAGAAAACAAACAAACAAAGCCACAGCAAGAACAAAAAAATTAAAATCCCAAACCCCACATATTACAGAAACCTCAGTATTTAACTCATAGAATAACCCAAAAAAAGTGACAAGTCCAATCCTCAATTGTAAATTATTCTACCATCACTATAACCCATGGAGCTACAAAGTTTATCTCAGCTCAGAATTGGCCCTTCTGTCTTTTTTCTGCTTTACTAAACTATTGGAAAGTAAGGAGTTAGATCTAATAGTTAACACAAATGTTCTTAAAAAGAAGAATCCACCCTTAAATTCACAATACTTCTTACAAACGCCAAATAAAAGATATAAAAGTGTTATTGAAAATATAAACAACAAAAAAAAATCTACATAAGACTAACTAGACTTTCAATTACAGTATATTTTGACATCACAGTTCACCCTCATTGTCATCCATTGGAAACACAACCCAAAAGGCAAAAAGAAAAACAATGCATTGAAATTTATCGGCTTTATTATTAGAAATGTTCAGATTTCATTATAGAATATGTGTAATGTTGAAGTTTGGAACAGAAAAAGATAATACCACCCTGCGCAAACATACGTATGTCTCAAAGGGTTCGAGAACTTTACAAGTACTGGAAAATCTGGACAGATGTTGATCTACAGAACAGACACATTGTATAGAACTGGAATGTAATTTTTCCCACAGTATTAGTTCCCATGGACAAAGCCTTCCCCTCGCAGTAAAAGGTAGTCTAATATTTTGCTCATCTGTGGATGCCTGCAGGGAATTTACTGTGTCCACTGCCAAATAGCCCTCCATTATGAGTAATGGCCATAACTCGCTATTAGGAATGGAATGCAGGTTCACTAAAATAATTTTCCACTAAAAATAATAAAAGGATTCAAGGACTAAATTCTCTACAGGCAAAAAAGGGCTTTTGCTCACATTAAAAGTAAAATTGGCCACAAAACATAACCTAGCCTGACCTCAAACCTTTATTAAAATAAATAACTATGATTGCTTTAACCAGTAAATATGAATCATATTTACAAGATCCACTTTAATTTTCTTAAGCACCTACAAGTACAAGAAAAAAAAATGACAAATCATAGTTTTATGTAAGTTCTCACCTGTTGTTTGCTTGAGAAGCTCTAAGCCATTTTGTATAGCTAAATCAACATTTTGTTTTCTAAGAAGAATCTCTTCCTGAAGTTCCTATGAATAAAGGTCATTTAGGTTAGCACAGACCTAACAAAATGTATTACATTTATTTAGAATAAGCATACTGACATTTTAAACTGAATATATAAATGAAAATGAATGAAGTATGGGGGTATAAATTAAATTAAAAACATGAATTAAATAAGAAATGAACAGAAATCAAAATACCAGTAGTTCAGAGTGTTGTTTCTCAAGCAATTCTGTGTTGCAATCTTGGACTGACAATTTGTTCAGTTTATCATGGATTTCATTCAGCCAGTTCATCAATTCAACTTCGTCCTCTCCAAAAATCTGAGCATTGCTGTAAGCTTGCTGGAGAAGTTCAGACCTGCTGTTGCTCTTCTCTTGAATTTCAATGTATCGTGCCTGAGAAGAATCTAGTTTTTCCTGCACCATATCTTTATCTTCCCTGGAGCTCATAGTCTTTAGAGACTGACCAGCGCTAATGGCCTGATGTAAACTCTTATTGTGAGCTAGGACATCATCTTCTAGGGCCTATATTTTATTTTAAATAATGAAGAATAATGGAAAAGAAAATCAGAAAAAAAAATAAAGTGGAACTCAATGGAAATTGAACGAAAAAGAACACATTGCCAACATAAATATATAAAACTTAAATTACAGGGGTAAAAAAATGAAATAGTATGGTAAAATGAGTACAGCTTTGCCAGTTGTGTTGCGCTTTACAGAGACAGCTAAAAAGAATGACCAACACAAGTGAGTGGTTTGTATCTTACTTTATGCTGAGAAATTTGCTGCTGCAGTTTGGAGGCCTGCGTTCCAATGGGCTCTGCATTTGCAAGCCTCTTCTCTGCGGCTGTCAGCCACTCCACCAGTGGCTCCAGAGCTTCATGGAACTGCTGTGCTACCACCGAGATGCCTTCCAGCTGACGGTTCCTATCAATACACACAGGGAATGGTTATTTCTTTGTGATGAAGTAAGTGTGAAACAGTTTTTAAAAGACAAAAAGCCCCTTGAATCCTTTGAATAAAAACCAAGAAATAATTCAATCTCATTGTAGGAACCAAGTAACCAAATGAAACAGACTGAGTGCTCATAATACTCAATGAAAATCAAGGTAAAGTAAAAATAAAAAAAAATTAAAAACAAACCCCTCCAAAGCATTTGGCTAATATACCAGTTTCACAAATAAAAATAATATCACTTTATTAATACACTTTTTGCTAAAAATAATCTAGCACTCAATTCGGCAAAACATTGTTTAATACCCAGTTAGGATAGTTCTCAAGTTTCCAGCTGTCTTAAAGCATAAAGTTACATTCCCTTGACTATTACACGTTTTAAAGTTAGTCAAAGGCTTTACTGAACCAGAACATACTGCCATGCTTCCTCAGTGTTGTAAAATATCTTTAAACATTTTTTCAATTATGTGAATGGAACTATTTGGCTCCACATTTGCATCTCTTGTCCTGGATAAAAGCTCTCAATGAAGTTAGTGAGACAACATTAATAAAGCACAGGGACTTGACCTCCAAAACAGAAAAGCAGTATCAAAACCATCTCTGCTTCAGATTATTACATGTCAGAGAGGAGTCTTGATTACAGCAAAGTCTTCTCTACAAGCCGTGCTGAACAAATGTCATTCAAGTAGACTTTTAGGAGAGATTTGTTCTACATGAAAAACATCACAACATCATCTTTCAAATGAGGGTCTCATTGCAGATTAAAGCTACATTTATATGTGCTTTTCAAGGCTTATAAACAAGGTAGACTTGACATAGCCATGGAACACTCTTGTGGGGTACTCTGCGTAGTTTTCAAAATCATGCTCAAATTCCTTCTTCCTTTCTAGAGGCCAGCCAAAGAACAGTGGAGACAAGCTTGCAGCTAATGGATGGTTTGGAAAAAGTTGCAATTTCATTTGTAATTAGATGTCACCAGACTGGGAGGATATTATTAAATTAAACATGACATTAACATTCACCCCAGCTAATGAGTCAGATTCCTTCAATAAAAAAAAAAGAAATAGAAAAAAGAAGAAGGAAATAATGGTCTATTAGTAGTTGACTAATTAAATAATCCTATTATTAATATGATCTAACAAGACAGGTTCAACTGAAGAGAGGGGTTACCAGAAGGAATAGGAGACAACAGAGGTGAGTTCAATGTTGTTTTAAGTACCAACACAAGCATTTATTCTTCACCGTAAATCTTCACTGTGCAGTTTAGATTTGTTTTCTTCAACTTCTCAAGCCCTCTCTTACTCTCAATTATATGCCTTTTTTCAGGCTGTGTCTCATGCACTCTTCTCTCTACTCTGAACAAGACTGTCCTTCTCAAATCCCCACCCAGAAAACATGTTCAGTAACTCCCTTCATACAGATTTCTTCAAAGACACTTTACAGTTCATAACTTTACAGGTATTTTATACATTGACAACAACTCATAAATGCAAGTCTGTGTACACACAGATACTATGTGCATGAATTTTGCTTGAGTTTTTTTTAATTGGAACTTGAATTGAACTGCAATGTCTTTTAAGAGATAGGGTTTTCTGCGTTGCTGAAATCTACATCTACATACTTTAAAGGGCCTTTTTCTTCTTGAAAATTGAGGGAGATCACCAGCTTGCATACATCTGCAACTGACAGTATGAACACCTCTAAGCTGCAGAAACTAATTATGTAGATGATATCAAACAGAAAAAGGAAAGAATTGAGTGTCCCCTCTTTGTAGCAAGTCAGGACTTTGAAGTTCCAAGGGAATATCAATATTATTTGTTAGGTGTAAAATTTGCACTTGATTCTACTGCAAAACAGGTTCTTACATCAAAACCATTATCTAACAGAGACAAAATATTCAGAAGATACATATGCAGTTAATTCTAGAAGATTGTTGCATCTTAGATTAAACTTTTTTTTTTAAGAGCTTTTGACCTCTTCAGGTCACTTCTCTCCACTTTTCTTTCAGAGGACCCATTATATCAACATGAAGACACTAAGACATAATGCAATCAAAAGAATGATAGTACTTCACACTATAGAGTTCCACATGCTGCTTCTAAACATCTATCACATGCTACATTTACATTTTTTAAATCCATGAAAAAATTTCAAATACCTTGTTTCAGCTTTACTGAGCAAGGCATCCCATCGACTATCCAGGAAACTCAACTGTTTCAAGATTTTCACTCTATCAGCAGGCTCTGCTGACTCCGCAATTTTCTCCCCTTCGCGCTTGATTGCCTCAACAGTAGGCTTGCGGTCATCCAGCAGCCTCTGGAGAAGCTATAGAGAAAGCAATCAAGCACCAGGTTATTAAGAAATATTCCAATAATGCAAATGCAACAACAGTAGACTTCTTGAAAAGCTGTTAAAACATTAAAAAAACCCAAAAATACTAAACCACAATGCCTATATTGTGATAGAAGTGTGAACAATGCTAATCAAAGAAACACGCACGCCACACACGTCAAACCCTTCCCTGACCAACACAGGCTCATTTTAGTTTCTCAGTTGTTTTCCTACAAACACTGGAGTCTCATGAAGCCCAAACAACATCCCTGGTTTCTATGAGGTAACGATGTGTGGTAGCCCAAAAAGTGAACACTTAGAGAAAAAGGTTCTACTTAACACCCTTGAGGGAATCCAGCTATTTAGAATACGTTACATTTTATAGGAACATTTATGAGAAAACTGCAAGGCCTTCTAGATTTGGCATCACAGAGGTAATTCTCATACACAGAGATGGGAAAACAGATACTAAAACTATTGTATAATCAATTCATCACTTGTATGAGCTACAATTGAGTTCACCAATCCAGTGTAGTACATTAACTTCTCTGTGAAGAATAAAATATGCCTCTGTCTACAATCCTTCCTTCCTTCATTCCCTAGGTGCTTTTGGTAACATCAACATTTTGCCACTGCAGGTATCCCAAGACGACAACCTTTACAAGGCCACAACTTTATATTAAATCTCTGGGTGGCAGTGGGCCACACAGTCCAACTGCATGAATTGTATGTTTTATCAGCTATATTATCATTCTTTTTCCTATAACCATTACTAAAATATGCCAAAGTTGATGACACTGATAGCATTTCTACATTAGCACAGGCCATTTCCCAATGCCATTCCAACTAATTACCAACAACAACCACATCAAGATCAAGAGCCAGGTATTTAAGTCTGTAACCTGCAATCTTATCTTGGAAGCATTACAGTAAAAATTTACTAGGTTTTATTTTCTACCTTTCCAATGGCCCGGTACTGGATTTTATGCTTTCTCTTTTTCCAATGGATCTTTAACATCCTTTCAAGATGATGTTAATAACTCTAATCAGAGCTCAGATTCCACAGTATCACTCTTTATCTTATACCCAAGAAGATGAGCACTTCTCCTAAGCCTGGACAAAGCCCTGAGTTTTGAACAGATGGCTCCCTTAAACACCTCAGCACACTCCAGTGCAATATAATACACTTGAACAGATATTATGCTTTGCCAAAGACTGGGAATTTATTCTCATTGATCCAGTGGAAGGAGAGAGATTCTGAAACCATTTCACTTACCTTCTGTTCTTGTATTTGGGCCTTGACAACTTTGAATTCAGCAGATGGTGGTTTCTGATTAGCCACAAGATCTTCTGTATCAATGAGCCAGCTAAGCAGAGATTCAAGGGCATCCTGAAATCTCCCACAGTGAAGGAGGGCTTCCTGCAATTGCGCAGCACGCTGGGCAACCTGAAAAAACAGTAGAGGATCTCACCTATTCTTTTTATTTCTGTGAAATAATTAGCCAAAATCCGTAGAACACATGTCAATATCACAAATAAATACTCTCATATGTAGCTGTTCATAACAGCACTATGTCACAATTCAGCATTAATCTCTTGGGGTTGCAGGCATCCAATGAAAAGAACAGACTGCCTCCCAGCAAATCAGCCTGCTCTAGTAATTTCTTACAAGATACTCACGCTTTATATACTACAATATTATGAAATACATTGGTGGGATGCTTGCACTTCAGACGGTCTTTATTTTCCTTTTAGAAAGAGTGAGGAATGCAAAGTAGCAGCTCTTAATAAGGGCCAATAATGCCAACAATGACAAACAAAAATAGGAAAGGAAGGGCAAATTGGTGAATCACAGGTGTCTCTGGATCTGCTGCATCACTCTTTCAGGAAGACAGCAGAAGATGAGCACCATTTCTACTTCCCTCCCTTTCTATTTTCCAACAGCAGCTACTGCTGAAAGAAGACTCTTGAAAAGTACAGAAAAGCATCTACAGCCAGTTTTACAAAGCAGTGGCGCTTTCTGATGTATCAAGCAATACCATCCTTAAGGTGCTGTGAAGGAAACGTTCCACCAGTCACACAAAGCTGGGCTGTATCATTGCTCTGTGCACTGTGCAGGTACAACAGTGTGCATGAGCAAACACAACAAAGTGAAAAAACATGCAAACAAAGACTGAAAGTGGGCCTTCCAACCTCAACTATTCAATGATTTTGTGAGTCTTTCCTTAATAAAAATCCAGAACAGATCTATAGAAAGTTTGGCAAAACCTTTTAAATGCAGCAATACTTCTGGCTATTTGTGATATAAATCTTATCCTTAGAATTACAAACAAAGTGATTGTGTAAAGTAAATACAATTCATATTCTTAGTGACTATTTAATTTCCTGTATTTAGAAAGATGTCAGCAAACAAATAATCAAAAGGCAGAACACAACAAAAGCAGAATAGTATACAAAATAACCTTTTTATTAAGAGTCTTCCACCGCGTGTTGACATCTTCAAGGTCATGTTCAAGGTTTTCTGTATTGGTACTTTTAGCAGCACTCTGAATAAGGCCTTGACCCAACCAATTTACCTCCTGTTGTTTTACTTGCAAGGGTTCAATTTCTTCTTTCTGGAATACCTGCAGTTGAAACCCAAGACAGATATGAAACATGGTAACTTCTGACAAAAATGCATCTGGTGTTTACAAGACAGTATGCAAAAAAAAAAAAAGCTTAAAACTGGTGTCTAGAAGAAAGGAAGCCATTCTTTGTCAGAACCTTCCTAAAAAAGCATTAATAAATCTAAACAGAATAGACTCAATCTAAACAAAGTAAATTCAATACACCATAAAGGAGGAAATCACATGCATTTCCATGAGTAGTTTTATATAGGAAGGAAAGGGGCAGAGAAAAAGAGGGCCAGTGGAAGTTTTGTGGGGTAAAAAATGAAAACTTCTGATAGAGGAAAAATAAATAAAGACTGAAGAAACTCATCTGTTTAATTATTAGTCTATAAAATCTAAGAAAAAATGGCACAGACAAAGAGAGACAACTGGGCATTTTTTCTAAATTAGGACAAAAGCCAAAGTTTTAAGTCAAAGAAATAGTGAAGGAAGAGATATTTTAAGGTCAGTTTAGGAGATTATAATGGAAACAACTGAGGAGAAGGCACTACAGATGCTGCTGAAACAGTATCCCAGCAGACACTAAGGAAAATGGGCCTTCATTCAAAGGATACTCTTGCAAATTGCCAAGGCTTTAACCGTACCCAACAGCAGTTCGAGCAGTTTTGTGTTTGCTTTATTTTACTCTTGCAGGTATTTAAGCTTTTTCAGAGCCAGATTATTAGCATTAGCAACAGCAATGCAAATCTCTATTTGTATTCAGCAGCATTAAGCTGCACTGACACAAGTGTCAATGAGATCAGAAAATGGCCTGAAGCCCCTGAATTAATTACACAGGCCAGTGAAAAATAACCAATGAATAAACAATGCTAAAGAATGCTCAACTTTTGACCCTAAATCCTTCAATTTCTATAGCAGCATTCAGTAACAGTTTTGGTGTACACTTAGCGCATTCAAAGCAACCTTTCTCAGCATCCTGAAAAGCAGGGATCACTCTGAATGTACCAGCAATTCTCCTCTTTTGCACCAAACACACTGTGGCAAGTGATTGCTTTTAAAGCGGCAGACCTCAGGTGGCTGAGCACACTTCCACCAGCTTGACAAGTCAATCTAGAAGCTACAGCAAACACACTAAACCATAAGGGGTAAAACAAATTAAGCATCCCTAAGAGATTTGTTTATACAGACAAAAAAACCCCTAAAACTCTAAGACTGTGGTTACATGGAAACTGAGAGTGTGCAATGAGTTGGCTGCTCCTAGAAGAAGGAAAATGCTTGTGTTTTTCTTGACTGTAGGGTAGGGAGGAGGCAGAATAATATTTCAACACAGAATCAATAACAAATTCTTCTTTTATGTGCCATAAAGTCTCATCTTTTGAGAACAACGTCCTACCACAGAGGGGACTGATCTCCATAATCTGCCCTTTAAAAATGCACACATTCTTTGTGGAGAGAAGCTTAAAATAAATTACAATTATTGCTGAGGCCAAAGTTTACCAGAACAACTTAGCAACAAAGCTTGAAGTATCTCAGATTTCAACCAGAGTGGGAAGAAAAAAATTACAGACCCGACAAACACCCTTTCCTTATTACAAAGCTTGCCTTACTCTCTTACCTCATCCACCACTCACAAAGCACTGCAAGATCCTGTGCTTGTAAAATACTACCGTAATGTCAGATCTGCTTTCTGGCACGCAAATGCAAAAGGCAGCTTTCAGAAGAGGCGGTGAGCCTTTAATCTGCCTGCTTTGGAAACCACAACCATCTGATACTGTTGCTTATACCTTGATGAGTAAGGCTGCTCAGGCTGAACGCAGGGGCCGTAGTTGCCCTTGAATGGCATTGGCTGTGACCGCACTCAGTACAGACACCGAGCACCAACACAGAGCACGGAGGAGGCATTCCACGGCGGGAGTAACAAACACCAGCTGGGCAATAAATAAACCTGCTCAAAACAGCTGGAATAATCACCCCTCTCAGAATTTGCCCCCGATTCATTTCCCATACTGACCATTTCACCTATTATGGACACCCCATCTGTGCTATGCAAATGACATTGATTACTGCATCTGCCTAATTATTAATTAAAAATATTACATTTTTGCAATAATGACAAAACTTAGAGTTTTAAACAAGTATCTTTAAGGTTATATTACAAGTATTACACAAATCTATGGATTTTTGGTTTTTAATTACCTTGTTGGACAAGAGACCATTGCAGACTGTATCCAAGGTGTCTTGGATGCCAGTAGTCCAGATATTGCCTTTATTTCTCCCTGGGAAAACTTTTGGGCAGTTTACAGTACTATCTAATTCAAGCTGTTGAACAGAAAATGCCATTTCATTTGAGCTTGTACATGCTACACTGCATTCCTCTGTATCAGATAAAATTTCATATTTTGCAAAATCCAAGTCACTAGTATTTACAGCAGCATTAGTGTAAAAATCATCTACTTGAGGAGGTACATCATCCACATAATTCTCTTCTACTGTTGTGACTTGTGTTTTAGTTTTTTCATGAACTTCACATGCATTTTCCACTTCGTTTTTGCCAGGGGTAATACTTCTTCCATCACCTTGAAGCTGATCTTCATGTGACAGAATTTTCTCTTTGAAACCTTGTAAATGAGAGTATTTCCCCACCATCTCTTCCTGATCACTCTCACATGTCTGGGCATTGTTTTGTTTTACTTTTCCAGAGGGTAAAATGTCATGCAAAGCTAATCTGCAGCTTTCTTTGACAGGGACACTCATGCTTGCAAGCAGTGGGGTTTGCTGCTCTCTGCAAATTGCTGGGATATATGGTCTGAACTGACCTACTGCATGGATATCTTCTGCAGAAGACAGACTTTGTATTTGAGTTTGCTCTCCCGTTAACAGTGTATCTTGTTTATCTTCCCTTTCTGTTGGAGGGCTGCATAAACCAGAATCATCCTCTTCTGAGGTAAGAGAATTTGTACCCCATTTGCATTTGCCCAGCCTAGCTGCCTCTGACATATCAGCAGTTTCATTAAAGGAGCTTTCACTTCTATTAGTGTAATCCGGAAAGTTGGGTGGAACAAGCATTCTCCATGACCGTCTGTGCTCCTTCTTTTCGGTGTGAGACTTCGCTTTGGGTAACCCAGCTGTCCGAATTATATCGCTGTTCAGTTTAAGAGCATCAAAGATCATTTTTTCATCTAACTTGTTAGCTTCACGGCTTCGGAGCTCAAAAACACTGGAAGAAGTAAGGGCACCATTGGAGCACAAAGTACTGATGTCCAGTGTTCTGTGACTGTAGGGTAAGGTCCGGTCTGTGAAATGCCTCGAAGAGAGGCTGCCCTTGGAGCCTGAATCAATCTGTTCATTCAGCCTCACAGTGTCATAGATAGACCTCTGGGGAACGTAGCAATCCTCAATATTTAGATCTTCATCTTCTTCCCCTTTGCCAACACATGGAGGATTCTGACGTAGACAGTCTGGCCTGCTAAGTGGCTTCCCCATGTTGAAAGTATTCACACAAGCACAACTCTGTTTTCAGAGATTCAGGGCAAACATTTAAAAAACACTAGCAATCTGAAGAAATACTAAATTTGCCCTTAGCATAAGATGCATAGATACAAAAATACACATTATAAGATATGAAGGTTGAGGAGCCTGAGGTCATTCATAATCAGTGCATCTGTTTAAATGTGACTTTACCTGGAAAGAGGTTTCACACCCCCCAAAATATAAAGTGCTTCAGTAAGAAAGTAACAGAAATGTCCCAATGTCACATAAAAACAAACTACAGCAGAAACAAGCAGTAACCAAATATTTCAAACATTCAGTGGAAGGCTTCATTTATTTTTCCAGGTCAGAATCTGAATCTGAAATCTCCCATATAAGCCTTCAAACGAACAAGTGTTACAGAAGGCAGTACATTATCTTCTGTACATGACTGCTTAACTGTAATCCGTTTAGCTGGTTTGCAGGGTCCCATCTCATTTATAAATAAAACATGGTGTGGCAGCTTAAAAGGACAGAATCCACAGTGGCTTGTATGGTCCTGACCAAGGCACGGAGAAAATCCTCGGGGATGGGGGGAAATAAGTTAAATCCAGAACAGTAAGAATAATAAAGCAGCCCTTTACTTTTTTGGCAGTAGCTATAAATAACCTTGATCTGAAAGGCAGCTTATCCTCCTCTTGCACCAGGCTCCTTCGTAATGCCTCCACAAGTCCCACAAGAAAACATCACTTTCTAGCAGCCAAGCCAATGCGTCCTTTGAGCAGACCGTCGGAAAACGAATGTTTCACACCGCTTCTCCCGATGCCATCCTGGAGAGCTCTTTAAGGCAGCTGCAGAGCAGAGCAAGCGTGGCGCGTTCCCCGAAGGCACGGCAGGTTTACATTCGGCAGGTCCCGACTACAAGCTGCAGCTAGCGGGCTG